>JAWNKX010000039.1:0-104555 GCA_035041755.1 Cacoxenus indagator | reverse complement strand
CACTGTGCAAAATACAGTTATTTAAAAATAATAACTACTGCATGGAGAGCAAGATGGAAACAGAAAAAGACTAAAATAGCAAAAACTATTTTAAAGGGAGAGCAAAGCAGGAAAAAAGGGGATTGAACTCAATACACAGGAAAGCCAAATTTTAGCGTTGTGCTTGCCAAAAATAATTAAACATTGATAAGTACAAAATTTATTCTAGTGAAAGGAACCATACACAACAAATAAATTCACTTATAAATTCACTTAACACCGGAAAGAAAATAAATATTAGTAACTATAAAACGATAATAGACAAATTAATTGCCAAATGCTAATCAAAATCAAAATGCGTAGCAGACTCAAAACAGGTCTACTAAGCACAAACACTAAGAAAGAATTGAAATTATATTTCGCTGCCTCCGCATGGCATTCTTCATTCTTCGCAGTACCCCTTTGCACTCCTCTAGCGTTTCTCCTTCCAGGGTCTTCATCTTAAGAATCAACGCTTGCTTTGCCTAGCCGTGGTTGTGCATTACTCTTTGTTGTGCGCTCGGGCTTTCCACATCTACAAGTGTGGTCTCCGCACTGAATTGGGTCTCCTTTTCTCTTTCGACTGCTTGTGTAGTTTCCGGCGTTTCCTGAGTTATCTGGATCAAGCTCGCCTCCACTACTTGTGTCGCTCTTTGATTTGCCGACCGCATCGTCAAATTACTTTTCCGGAACATTCAGCTCTATTCATTCATTTGTTGTTGTTGTTGTATACTCATAGTGAATGGGTAAAAAGTTTAAGCCACTATCTCCTCTCAGACGTACAGTTGTCCGAAATGTTCCCATGGGTCCCTATGCTGGCAGTGAGTTCCATGCGAGGGTTGGTACAAGACATCATGGGTGCTTGCATTCATAGCCAGGACAAACATTAAGCAGGAGTCCTCTCAACTGCACCTGTACCACTGACCTAACGGTGATGTGATTTGAACGTACTTAAAGACTCGCCGAGTTTTAATAGGACGGAGGTAACTGCAATATTAGCCCAACAGCCATTTCGCCAGGGGTTCAATGTGGCTACTAAAGTGTTAGAATACCTTGGTCATTAGCAATCGGTTCTTCTTTTCTGTCTACCGATCCGGAAAAAGACATTATAAATAGTCTTGCTCCAATCTGAAGCAGACGCTAACCAGGACGCCGCCCGACTCGGGAACAGACGCGTCCTGGATTTCTCGCCCAGAGAGCCATTATACCTGGTCAGGCTAAGCTGAATGTCGCCTTCTCACCTTAGCAAGCGCACTGACGGGTGACCGAGCTGCTTCCCCTGGTCGCCACGTGGAGGTGGTGAGATGCTTGCGACGTGTCTGGATGTATCGTGCTGGACTTCGCCATGTTACAGCTGATCAGACACTTTACCATTCAGCCATAGACCCCGACCCCATAATAATAATAATAATAATAATAATAATAATAATAATAATAATAATAATAATAATAATAATAATAATAATAATAATAATAATAATAATAATAATAATAATAAGAAAAAGTGAGAGAGGCGACCGACAATAGTCAGCCAAGTGGTGAAACCGTGAGCAAACTTATAACGGCATGGTCAACGGTACAGAGTAGCGAGCCGTTGTCGGCCGTTAGGGCTCAGAGAGTTGAAGCCACATTAAACCGAAGTGATCATAACCTGGAAGATCATCCACCGGCTTCAACTGTACCATATTCTATGATGCCCGCGACGAAAAGTACAACAGCAACTGTCACTGTGCCGGCTCAGCCATCGTTTGACTAAATATTCTTCAATCTCAAGATAACTATAGTGCCTGATGTCACCTAGTAGGCAGCGGAGCCAGCGGTACCGTCAACGGCGCCAAGTGCACTGTATAACGGCGCTTGTGTAAGCATCAACACAGCGTTGCTGATGACTACGGTCGGGGTCGCATCACAAATACCGTTCAATGGGCCTCAGTTTGTCGGCGCAGAATGTGGGTGTGCTACGCTAACGTTTGCACAAATTGCCGCTCGCCATGTTCTAATTCGAGATTTGCCTGTTTTCTCTGTTAAACCAGAGGAATGTCTCCTGTTCATAACCAACTACGGGTAATCTACTGAGAGTTGCGGGTTCAGCAACGAGGTAAACCTCATAAGACTGCAGAAGTGTCTAAAAGGCTCGGCGCTGGATGCAGTTCGGGGAAAGCTCTTGGCGCCTATGACGGTTCCGTACGCGATTGGTACGTTAAGAATGCTATTTGCTCGACCCGAAATAATATACGCATCGCTACAACGAAAATTGAGAGAGGAACCAGCCATACGGCCGAACAACAATTAAGTTAGCGTTGGATGTTCAGATCTACTATGCTACATAGTAGGCAATAGGCAATAGGCTGCGATCGATCTCAACGAATATTTAAATGAATATTTAAATATTTATTAAACTGTTGAGCGATCTTGTAACCAAGATTCCAAGCGACATGGAGCTGGACTGGGGACGCCATCCCTTATCTATCGTCGGTATGAGAGCCAACTTTTCAACATTCGACAACTGGCTGTTTGGTATTGCCATGTGTGGCACCATGGTCACACCGTAGGGGACATCCAGTTCGAACGGTGCCAAGAGCGCCATTAAATCGAAGGAACGAGAGCTTTATTCATAGCGTGGTGCCCAGCCACGAAAGAGGTCGACCTGAGCCATGCCGACAGGTGCCAGAGAAGCCCTCGTGCCTGAGATGTGATGGTGAGCACGGCCTGGCGGACTGCGAGGAGTTTAAGGCGTTGAGCACTAACCAGCGGTGGCAGTTTGTGAATGGCAAACGGGTTTGTTTCTTCTGCTTCAAGGAACATGTTCTACGTAAGTGCAAGGTTAAGAAACGTTGTGGCGTTGACGGATGCAAGGCAATGCACAATGTTTTACTACATGCAATGTCTAGGGACAGAAGCTCCAGCCAGACAGCTTGAAGGTACGATAGCGGTCGGTCTGCCAAAACCAACGAGAACGCTGTGATGTTCCACCGTAAAGACACCGAAGACGTTGTTTCGCTATGTTCCAATTACGCTTCATGGCAAAGCACGTAGTGTGCACACGTATGCTATAGTGGACGAAGGTGCTGCGGGTACACTTATGGATGAGGCTGTGGCAACTCAATTGGAACTAGACGGACCAGAAAAAGATCTTTGTCTGAAATAGACAGAAGACAGGTGCAGGTGCTTGACCTGCGGATACCAAGATGTATGCCGCTTGTTAGTGGTGTTGGAAATGTACAGCTTAACACGTTTGCCGACGCCAGCATTAATGCCTACGCAGCGGCGGTTTATTTGCGCTCGGAGCTGGATGGCGATTTAGAATTCTCACTGGTGGCGTCTAAAACAAGAGTCGCTTTCCTGAAACGGATATCTGTGCCTCGAATGGAGCTGATGGCTGCCGTGCTAGGTCTAAGGCTGGCGAAGCATGTCTTATCGGAAATCTCAATGCGCATTGAACGTCGAACTTTCTGGTCTGACTCCAGCGACGTCCTCTATTCGCTCCGGTCCGATGCGCGAAAGTTCCAGCAGTCCGTGGCTGTGCGCATTGGAGAAATTCTGGAGGAATCTGACGTGTTCTGTTGGCGCTGGGTGCCAACCGCACAAACCGTTGCTGACGATGGCACTAAATGGGCCAAGGTAACAAAGCTTGATGCAAGTAATCGTTGGTTCGTGGGACCAGGCTTTTTGTATCAGGAAGAAAAGCAGTGGCCATACGCAGATTTAGATACGCACCAAAGAGAAGTCGACGTGCTGTACCACGAAGAGAGAGTTCCACACGTATCAGCGCTAGCTCTCATAGTGCCAGAACCAAAGAGGTTTAGCAGACTAGAACGACTACGAACCACACAGCGGCGCGTATTGGACTAATTGTGGGATATAACAAAGAAGGAGTGTGGAGAACTTTCGAGTTAAATTTTGTGTCTCATTCGCGACGAGGAAACAGATGCAGTGGTTGTACGAGAGTGCCAAGAGGATTCGTTTTATAACGAAATCAGCTGCTTGAAAAATGGCCATGGCGGGACGGACCTGAAGAGTCCGTTATTCAAGTGTTCTCCAATGCTTGACGACTTAGGTGGCCTTCGCGTCAAAAGTCGCATTGAAGCAGGGGAAGGTGTTGAAACAGATTTGAAGCGGCCGATAATCCTGTCCAGACGTCATCGGATTACGTATTTTATTGCCGAATAGTACAATAGGCGGTATCATCACCTACACAGCGAGATTGTTGTGAACGAAATGCGCCAACGCCACTGGGTCAGTGGTCTAAGGGCCTTATTAAAAGAAGTCGAGAAGAGCTGTCCAATCTGTCGACTACGACTCGAGCGGCCAGTTCCACCAGAAATGAGCGATTTACCGGCGGAGCGTCTAACGCTGTACACTTTACGGTTTACGTTCACTGGCGTGGACTATTTTCGGCCCTAATGACGTGGCTGTTGGCAAACGTCGAGAAAGGAGGTGGGGCGTATTGTTCACTTGCATCACGATGCGAGCTGTTTATCTGGAAGTTGCCACGAGTCTCTCAGCCGACTTCTTTTTGTTCATCTTGACGCAATTTGAAGCCATTATCTTAGCGCGGAGTGCCATGTCAAATATTTTTAGACAATAAATTTTCGAGGTGCCAGCCGCCTTCTACAAGCAAATATCGAACGGTTATCAACTTTAACAGTGGAGGAGCAATAACCAACGCTAAAATTCGTCTTCAATCCCCCAGGCACGCCGCATATGGGCGGTGTTTGGGAGCATCTCGTACGCTCAACCAATTCTATATTTTCAGAGATTCTGCCAAAGAAAGGCATACGTGAAGAAGTGCTACGCGCAGCACTGGCTAATGTTGCACATACGCTAAATTCATTACCGTTGACGTATGTACCCTTGGAGTCACCTGAGACAGAGGCATTGACACCAAATCATATTCTTGTCGGAAATTCATCTGGGTTACGTGAGAGAGGTTCTATGGATCAATTTGAAGCCAGATTCGCGAAGAATTGTCGCATTGCCTCTCAACTAGCCGACCGCTTCTGGAAGAGATGGCTATGCGAATACCTTCCAACAATGACTAGATGCACGAAGTGGTTCCGACCATCACCCGAACCCGTTGCCATCGTGGTAATTGCAGACGACAATAGAAAACGCAACTCATGGCTCAAAGGAGTAGTAATCGATGTGCGCCAAGGAAGAGACGGCAAGTGCCAAGTGCAGTCGTACGAACCGCCGAAGTTCTCATCACCCGCCGTTCAGTCAAGTTGGCCAAACTGGACATAAGGGATGGTAATCCGCTGCACCGGAGTGCTAGCGAATTACGAGGTAGGGAATATTGACCCGCTAATCTGAATGAGCGCGTCGGGTTCCAACAGTGATTGTGAAGTGCCCATTTTTGCACTGGCACTCTTTTTCTCTCTCTGCTTTCTACGTTCGTTGGCTTAAGCGATTTCTTTTTTTTATTTTTTTTATTTAAATAAAATTTTTTTAAGAAGGCGCCTTGCTAGTTTATTTGGATAATTTTTTAACCTCCCTATATATATTTTTGCCTGACGATTAATCACATCGCCAATTTTCGGTATTTTTCAAGATCCGCCGTTCGCATGAACCAAGGGGCACCATTAAGCATTCGCAATGTCTTGGCCTGCAGTACTCTCACCTTCGTGATGTTTGACCTCTCTGCTATGCCATACACCTGCAAACCGTATCGCCAAGCAGGAGCAATTATGGTTTTGTAAATGTTCACCTTATTTCCCAAGGACAATTTATTCCTGCTAGTTAAAAGCCAATGCAATTTACCAATCCTCTGTCTTAAGGATTTTGTGATTCTTGAAATACGCGTCTTGAAAGTTAGCCGCCTATCCAAATACACACCCGGGTATTTGTAACCTGAATGGTGTTGCATCAGCTGGTTTCCAATGAAAACTCCCGGACAGAAATCCGGCCGTAAAGCGTGCGTCACATTGGCACATTTGTTTTTGTTAATGCAAATGTTCCAACGTCGTGTCCAGTTTTCAAAAATATGCAGGTATTGCTGCAGTGAGTCCGTGGCTTCGTAAATGCACTTGTTTCTGACGAGGATGGCCGTATCGTCTGCAAACGTGGCAATGATCAGATCCAGAGGATCCTTCAGTGATATTTCTGACTCAGTGGGCATGTCGTGCGTAAACAGGGTATAGAGTGTAGGCCCCAAAACGCTACGCTGGGGGACACCTGCGCAAATCGCCTTGATGCTAGATTCCACACCATCCAGTACCACTGACAAGGTCCTATTCTCAAGGTAGCTGCACACGATTAACCATAGTTGAGGCGGCAAGTGATTCTTGAGCTTACTGAGCAGCCCGTCATGCCAAACTCGGTCAAAAGCCTGCTTTATGTCAAGATACGCTGCCACCACGTACTATTTAGCCTCAAATCCTTCAAGAATAAAGTTAACCACCCTATTCAGCTGCTCTGGAGTTCCGTGAGATTTACGAAAGCCAAATTGAAAAGAAGGAACTATTTGCTTTACCTTTTTTAAGTCCAGGATCCGTGTCAGCAAACGGGGCTAGCAAACAGGCTAATTGGCCTGTATGAGTCTAAGGTGTAAGGGCTCTTGCCGGCCTTATGAATCATGCAAATTCTCGCCTTCTTCCACTGTTTCGGCACATATCCCAATCTCAGCACTAAGTTAAAAATGAGGACGAGAAATAGCACAGCTCTTAGCGGCATTGCCTTAAGTGTAGAGTTGTCCAGTCTATCTTCACCTGGAGCGTTTTAGTGTTCAACCCTTTAATATGTGCTGAGACTTCCTCAGCTGTAATGGGAGCAACCGGGAGGCATAATTGGCCGGCGCTTTCAAGTCTCACATGGATCTGGCGAACCCTGAGTTCTGAGCTGCTATCAAATGGCTAAAATCGAGCTTCCAATTTCTCGGCGAAAGCCTCGGCTCGCTTGCTTAAATATCTAGCCCAGGATCCATCAGCCTTCTTGATTGGAAATTTTGGGGTAACCTGTGGTTTATACCTCCTCGCCAACTTCCACAAGGAGTGCTTTGTGGGGTCGTCGGGGGAGACATTTGACAAAAACATGTCAGTTTCTTCCTGTTTATGCAGCGTCAGCAGCTTTCTGACTCTATTCGACACTCTACGAAAAACCCTGTCCACAATAGGGTCGCGGGTGCGACAAACTGTCTCCTAAGTCTCTTCTTAATAAGCAGCAGTGCTTCAATAGCTGGGGGAAGTCCAGAACGTACTCTTGAGTTATGTGCTGGATTTAAGGGGGCGGCAATGAGAGCAGCTGAGTGCACCTTATTTAGAAAGATCGAGTGCGCGTCTTCAATGTCTTCGGGCATCAGGATTTCCAAGTTTAAATTTAGAGATTCATCTAGATCTCGGCGAAATGCATTTAAGTCAGTTCCAGGTGGCAGCAGTCGTCCTTTTATTGTTTTGATCTTCGGTGTGGAATCAAAATCAACCACAAGGGGGAGATGATCAGAGGAGAGTTGATACTCAGTCCTGATAGACAACTCGTCCGACGCAGCCCATTATAAATGAAGAAATCAATAGCACTGGGTGTGTGCCTTTGGGCGTACGGGAAATGGGTCGCTCGACCAGTTGCCAGGATTTGAGCTGTTGAGTTATACGCAACTTCCTATGAGCAGCTACTCCTTGTATCCGCTCTAAAGTTAACCCAGAATCTGCTTTTGGCTTTAAAGTCTCCACCTATGAGAAACATTCTTCCTAGATTGTTTAAAAGATCTTCGAAGTCTACAGATGACCAATAAAGATGCGGAGGTAGATATAATGCAGAGACTATTAACTCGCCCCTACTGGTTGAAATCTGGATGGTGGCCATCTGTAATTTCACTGTTCTCACTGGCTCTTGTAAAGAATAGCAGATTTCTTGCTTACTTGCTTACAGCCGCTCCTCCTCTTTGCCTGTTGCTGGGATGATCAGCCTTGTGAATGTTGTAGCCATGTATAAAGATCTGGACTCCAGTTTGCAGCCATGTCTCAGTGATGAGCAACACATCAATGTTATGGTCGGTTAAGCTCCTCAACATGCCCAGAAATTCCATGAGCATTCCACAATCCAAGGCTAAGTGAACGGGTCATCATTTACGGGTATTCACGAAATTGAGGAATAATTGTTTGAGGAAGTGATTGCTCTCCTTCAGTTCATTAAACGTTAGTGTAATTGTGTCAACTTTAGCTGTGAGGGCCGTTATTGCAGCCTCTAACCTGCTAATGCTGTCAGGGGTCTGTGGCGATTGCTGTAGATGCACAGCTCCGTTGTTAACATTGCAAGATCTCTTCGGAGGATTAGTTATATGCAAACCAGCACGTAGTGTGTCTGCATATGAGGTGTCTCCTTTGACCATTACCGCCGAGACGTAACTCACTCTTCTCATAGAATCTTCCCTGTTGCTGTCACGCGCCGAAATTGATATATTGGGTTTTAGGCTGTTTAATTTCTTTTTGAAAACTCGGCAGTCCTTACTCCAAGCAGCATGTTTCTCACCGCCATTTATGTAGCAAAGGTCCTCCACAGCCAAACATTGGGTGGTTATATGGTTTTGCCGACATTTTCCACAAATCAACTGTCGCAGGCAGTAATTTTTGGTGTGCCCAAATCCAAAGCATCTATAGCACTGAATGACAGTCAGGTTCTTTTTTGGAATTTCCACCAGGACACGTTGCCTGCCTATATGCTGAATTTTCAGAGCATCCTTATTGTTAGGCGCTTTGGCAAGGTTGATGAAGAAGAAGTTGTTTGGTACCATCTTTTCAGTGTCTGCTCCATTAACCTTGGTGATTAAATTGCGGTAAGCGATTGCAAATTGGAATTTGCGTTCGAGAAGCTTTGACGACCTAATTGTCGATTCCCATATGCAATCGCTTGTGCTGGTGAGTACCTTTGCTTGTCTGTTAACTTTCTTTCGACCTGTGGATGCAGAGTAGAGCACATGTAAGTAGCGGCTAAGTTTATAACTTACAAAAAATATATATGTACGAAGATTTAATGTAAATCAAAGTTTTCAGTTTAAATTGTTAATAAAATAAAATATTCACCAACTTGGAATAGGCTCCGCCTCTAGAAACAAAAAAAGGGCTGTTTTCCAAAGCAGCAACAGCTGGCGTTCCTCAGGATAGTCTTAGAGCCCACGCTCTACAATACTCCTGCATCAAAAACTTCAAAGTTCGATGGGAATTCAGGTCTAAGGAAACCAACAAGCTCACCCAGTTCTACAATTTTTTTTTTTTTTATATTTCCCATATGTCGTGTACATATGTCTTTATTTTTTATGAAGACTATTAGTACATGGTTTAAACGTTATTTTAGGGTTGTAACTAATTTATGTGAGCAGATCACAAAAGTTTTTCATTTTTGTAAGGATGTAGGGGAAAAAAATCAAAATAGTAACACAAATAATATACATTTAAATTAAATTAATACAATTATAGAGCAAAATAAAGTGAAGCAAACATAAATGTAATAAGAATATAAAATACAAAAATAAACACATTAAACAAAAACAAAACAAAAAAAAAAAGAAAGAGGTATTGAGATATATATAGCTTCGAATTTATTCAACCAGATCCACTGGCCTTGTCCTCTGTAACCTGCGTCTGCATTGTAGTTCCTGTATTGGTAGTAGGTTGACACCAACATTTGGGTGTTGGGTAAGCTTGGTCTGGTAGATACGACTTATTTTTGTAATCTCCTCTGTTACTGTTGGAATATTAAGATCACGATGCAGATCATTGTTAGTTATATACCACCCAGCCTTGGCGATCATACGAATGATTTTTGATTGTTGTCTTTGTATTATGTCTGTATTTGATTTTTTGGCCGTTCCCCAGATTTGTGCTTCGTACGTCCAGATTGGTCTTATAATGGCTTTGTAGATCAGTATTTTGTTTTCTAATGTTAACTTTGATTTGAGCAGCCAATATAATTGACTAATCCTCAGCTTGATTTGATCCCGTTTTTTAAGTATATGGTATTTCCAGTTGAGTTTGTTGTCAATATATAATCCTAGGTATTTGACTACATTTTCAATTTTTACGTCAGCTCCGTCAATCGTTATACGACGTGATGTGAATTTAGTTTTAGTTGTATATGTAACATGTACTGTTTTGGTATTATTTACTTTTATTTCCCACTTTTCAAACCACCTTAGGGTAGTATCCAGATGCTGTTGTAGTTTGGATGTTGCTATGTTTACTTGTCTATGTGCGCTAAGTATTAAAGTGTCATCAGCAAATGTGGGTATAATTGAAGCGTCGTCATTTGGTGTTGGTATGTCCGCTGTAAAGATAGTGCATAATAACGGTCCTAGTACACTTCCTTGTGGTACGCCTGTTTTGATTTTCCTTAATGTGGAATATTCATCTGACTACTTAACGAAAAAATGTCTTTCTCTGATATAGTATACTAATATCTGTAGTACGTTATGCGGAAATATATTGCGCAATTTGCTGATTAGTCCTTTGTGCCAAACTTTGTCGAATGCCTTTTCTAAATCTAGAAAAACTCCTATACAGAACTTTTTGTTGTCAAGATCGTTTAAAATTTTATGAGTCACACGATGGATTTGTTGTATGGTCGAGTGTTTTCATCGAAAGCCAAATTGGTGGTCAGGTATTATATGTTCTACAATTGCCAGCTTTTCGGTCAAGTGCAATGTCAAAACTCCTTGTTCCTACTATGCTGGATCACACAAAACTTCTCTTTGCACTAAAACAACTGCCTACGGCTTAACTTGCCCTTCTCACACATCATATCAGTCTATGCTTAATGCAAGAAACCAGCCCATTAAATGCATTGCCAGTAGAAACAACTACAAAGACGGTCGTGACATCCGTACCTAGAACTACAAAAATAATAGCGTTGTTTACAGTAACTTCTCTCCCTCTTCGCTTCATCAACCAAAGCAAGTGTCGTTAAATATTTCCATCAAAGAGTGTATAAGATATAGAGCAAAGAATATATAAGATGTATAGGTTATATTTCTCTCTTACAAATTTTCTGAATTATTTATCCGCAACGTCGAGATGGCTTACTATAACATTTCTGTTATTAACATCGAATTTACAGCAACTTGGCGCTTGGTCACTGTGAAGTAACACTATAATCCTGAATACTTAACACGTTACGCTGTATTTCTTTGCCATTTCTGTTATATTTATTTTATATTACAAGATTAAACCTAATATATATAAATGCTAGATTTAATATCAATTTAACGAATAACTAGTTGCTAGGGATTTTGACTGGTGATTCTATAATAACAGTGTTTTAAATATTTATGTTGGAGTTTCTTACAAAATTATATATGTTGAAAATATTTGGTGGGGAGGCAGTTGTTAAAAGATTGGATGGGACTTGGTAGCCAAAGAGGGCTCTCCAAGTATTGGCAGACGTTAAGAAGTTGGTCCACGGTGTGGTCATTCACGCAAAGAGAGCAAGGTGGAAGGGCCGATCCGTTGAGCAGGTGTTGATGTATGTCCCGTGTGTGACCTATACGAAGGCGGATGAAACACTCACACGCGCGTCGAGTTGAGCTCGATGAAAGACAGATTTTGGAACATGTTGAGTTAATGGCCGCGTACCGGTGGTGGAACTGAGCCCATTCCAACAATTTCTTAGTACGCAGGTTGCCGCAAACAAGGTATCCCCTAGTGGCTGGGAGACTAGAAGGTGGAAATTTTGTTGTGACTTTGGGTGCAAAGTTTCCGGATTTCTCGAATCGTAAAGTCGTTGTGTTCGGGATTTTGTATTGCTAGTATGGAGGATAGGCTATCAGAGCAGATTACAAATTTACCAACGTTCTTGATGGCAAATTGCCATGCCTTTAATATAGCAAATGCCTCTGCCATGTAGATGGAGTTATACGGGGGTAGTATGCCCCCTGCAACAATTGTATCCATATTGTCGACGATGGCGAATGCAGTAGAGTTTGTGTTTCTCGTATAGGAAACGCGCCAGATTTCAGAGCTGCTAGTATCGTTTTTAGCAGAGCTGTGCAGACTGGTGTTGAGGTTAGGCTGATTGCAAGTCCAGGCTGGACAAGGATTTATAAAGTTGGAGAATTTTGGCGGCGGTAAAGTTATACTCTTGCAGAAGGTTACAGGATTGTAGAGGCACTTTGTAAAGTCGTTTTTGTTTAAAGCTGTCAGCGAAGCTCTTGGCAATCAGACGATTTGGTGTCGTGTAGAGCTTGGGGATGAGTTGCAGAGTTGTTTCCTCAATCCTTTCCGTAATGTTTCGTAACCCATTTTCATCAAGAATGCAGGGAGTTGGAGAGGTGGGAAAAGCGCCATTGGATCGTCGTATAGCTGAGTGATAGGCCGATTGTATGTTTCTTAGATGAGATTTGGAACACCACCCAAAGATGGGCAGGCCATAATCGATTTTGGAGAGCATTAGGACATGTGTTATATTGATGAGATTATTTATGTGGACACTGTAGTATTTGGAGCTTAAAAATTTAATAATGTTAAATCTAGATTCTAATTGTTTTTTTAAGTTGATACAATGTTGCTTAAAAAGTAATTTCGAGTCAAAGGTTATTCCTCGTATTATTAAGTAATCAACAACTTATATACGTTCCTTTTTGAAATAGATGTCGGAAAAATTGCACCGGTGCTTACTGCAGATATGTAACAATTGGCATTTTTCGTTGGAGGAGGATGCTCTGGACCAGGTTCCCCATGATTCCAAGTCATTTAAAATGCAGGAGAACATATCTCTTGCACAGTCGTTATTTTGATTTTGGCAAAGAAGACGACATCGTCAGCATAAACCGATACATTCATATCTTTATATCTGGAGAAGGTAGTGTTTATTTGTTCGAACGCTGTTACAAATAAAATCACCGAAAGTGGGGAGCCCTGTGGGATCCCATTGAACAGTTTGTGGAGATTGGATGTGGTGTCATTGATACGAACTCTAAGGTGCGATTGGTCACGAAAGCCTTTATATGGTTATAAAGTTTGGGACCAATACCCCAGAGCTCAAGTCGATTGATCACTACATGCAGACTCACGCGATCAAATGCCCTTTCAAAATTAGTCGCTAAGATAGAGACATGATTTTTTGAGGAAATGGCGTCGGACCCGGAGTGTTGAATGCGCAATAACGCGCCCATTGTGCTATGTCGTTGTTTAAACCCAACCTGGTTATGATAAATAAGATGGTTCCGGGATATAAACCACATTAACTTACGTGTGACAATTTTTTAAAACAATGGCAGATTTGCATTTGTGTGGATAGGTACCTGAATCCCGCATGCAATTATAAATATGGAGAAATTTCTTCTTGAGTGGTAAAGGTAGGTTTTTTAGCATGGGATAATATATCCTCTCTTAGTCGGGAGGCTTCCCTTTCGCTGTGTTAAATGCAGCTTCAATTTCTACCATAGAGAAATTGGCTTGGTTGGGGGGTATGGGTTGGATTGATATAAGTGTTTTTGTTGTATGTGTTTGGGAGTGAAGTTTTCATCTGTCGAATACATGGACCAAGCTTTACCAAATGCCTCAGTGATCAGATAAGAGCTGGTCAAGAGCCCTGCGTCAGAATTAATGCATTTCAATGGAACTGCGGGGACCTCTGCTCATCTTTTGATATCGGACCAACCTTTTATTGTAGAAAGTGGGAAAATACGAGAGGTGAAATGCTCGAGAGAGTTCCGTTTGGCCGAAAGTACAGCTTTTTTAAATACCGCTCTTGCTTTACGATACGCTAAAAGGATGGTATTGGACAGGTGCTCCTGATATAGTTGGAAAAGGGACTGCTTCTCGTCTCTGAGTTTTTGTTGGCCAGTGTTCCACCAAGGTACTTTGGCTTTATGAGGTACCCGTTTAGTTTGGGGGATACTGCAGTTCGCAGCAGCCCTTATGCATTTTGTTAATGGGCAACTTGGTGGTTTAAGCACCAATGGTCCAAGTATCGGCAATACTGCCACATTTGTTTTGGAAGTGCTCCCAATTGGCAAGGTCAGTTTTATATTTGGACATAAGGGTAGTTTTATCGTTGGAAAAATTAATTGCATCCGTTAATGCGATTGGGTAATTATTGCTTCCATGTAGGCAATTGAAGATGGACCAGGTACATCTGTGTACAGTTATTAGGGATACTAATGAAATATCTACGTAGGTAAAGGTACTGTGGGACGAGAAGTGAGTGGATGAACCGTCATTCAACACAACCAAATTGGCTGCAGTGATGGCCCGTTCAATGGTTGTACCACGTTAGTTAATCTGATTGGAGCCCCATAAGGGACTTCAAGCATTAAAGTCACCCAACATGATTAGCGGACTCTTAACTTGCTAGAGAGTGCAGAATATGTTGTTAGAAGTAAAGCTCTGGCTGGGAGGTATATAAAAGTTTAAGATAGTGATAGGGATAGTAAGATTGAGCTGTAAAGCGGACCAGAGAAGGTTGGAGTTAATTATATTATACGTATGGGGGATGTGATGTTTAATAAGCACGTCCGCACCTTGTTTGGATAATGTGTTGTGAGGATGGTTGTAAAAGTAGCCTGTGTGCCTTGGGGCAGATAAAATTATTAAAATTGTGTGGCAAGTGTATTTCTTGCAAACATAAAACATCGGGTGAGTAGTCGTTTATGATTAGTAAAAGTTCGTTATAGTTATTCAAAATGCCGTTTTTATTCCACTGTAATATCTTAATAAGTATTGCAAAAATATAGAAGGGATGTTCTATGTTTGGGAGAGGAATAAATGAAATGGAAGGGGTCTTGACTACAAGTCAGTTTCTCCCATTGATTCATCAAAATGAGGAGATTGTAAAGAAGTAGATGAAAATGAGGCATATGAAAATATTGTAGTAATGAAACACGTCTGTTCGGTTTGACCGCCGTATTCAGAATGCCACTCTTTTATTTCTTTTCTTATAGCTTAACCTAACATTGCTGTAACATAACATAACTTAACATTGCACTAACATCAGATATACTTATTACTACAACTCGACCATCCTGACGATTAGGATCTCCCGATCCTCGCTCGCCTACTTCTTGTTACAATTTGACTTATACTAGATTTGTCATTTTTCTTTACATTTGTCTTCCATATTCGTACAGATTTTTTCTTAACATTATCGGTTGTCTTGCTGATTAACTATTTATTTCTTAACATTGTTCCACGCGTAACATTGTTATTATCAATTATCATTTTATTGGTTTCTTCATAGGCTTTATTGTCTGACGCGTTTTTGATATTTTCACTTATATCATGTCCCATTGTTTTTTCATTCACATTTTGTTTTTGAACAATATTTGACTTTGTCTTAAAATTCATCCATGATTTCATATTATGAACTGCCCAAACCCCACTGTAGGGTTTTTGTGTTTGCTGAAAATTTTCTACGTCTTCAACTACGTATCTATCGTTGTCTAAAATTTTCGACACTTTGTATGGTCCTTTATATTTTGGAATCAGTTTACTTGAGTTTCCTACAGTAGAATAAGAGTTTTTTACCATGACATAGTCTCCAAGTGTATATGTGATTGGTTTAAGTCTTTTAGCATCAAAATATTGCTTATTGTACTCTAGAATACATTGTTGGTTTTCTTCAGCTTTACTCCTAATGTCCTCTAAACTTTTATTTTCTAGATTTTGTTCTTTGTCAACTAAGTTTTCTTTCAGGCTATCTATCATTTTTCCTTTTTGTCTTATGCCAAACAACATAACACTAGGATGTTCATTAATGCTTCTATGGGATGTGTTGTTCATTGCATACTCTACTTCTTTTAATACTTTATGCCATTGTTCGTTTCCCTCTACGTTAATCAACTTACTTATCATTGGTCCGAGATCTCTGTTTATCCGTTCTACTTGACCATTTGCTTGTGGAGAACATGTTGTAACTTTTATATGCTTAACATTGTTGTTGTTGAGAAATTCTTCAAATTCTGCGGATGTAAAACAACTCCCTCTATCTGATGCTATGCAACTTGGTCTACTATACGCTCGGAAATAGTCTTTCAACGCATCTATGGCTTCTTTAGAATTTGTTGTTTTAGTAGGGTACAACCTTACGAACTTACTGCAAGCATCTACTATAACTAGAATGTGTCTCTTTTTTGTGTCTTTGGCGTTTATCGGACCATAGTGATCTATATGAATGACTTGAAATGGTTTGTTACCTCTTGGTACTATATGTAGAAATCCTTCTTGCTTACCAGCTTTTCCAGAGAATGCAATGCATTTTAGACAATCTTTTATGTGATTACTAACTTTCTTCCTAACATTATGAAACCAATAACTTTTCATAATTAATTCTGTTACTTTATCTATGCCAACGTGACCCATCTCATTGTGGTATTTATACATTACACGTTCCTCCATTGATTCAGGCACGCAAAATACTATATTACATCTTGCTTTTCTCTAAAGTATTCCATTACGTATTTCGTATTGATTGTGTTCTGTTTTTGCTAGCATATTCGTTATGTTATTGAGCTTTTCATCTCTGCCTTGACAAATAACTAAGTTATTTTCGAAAGAATTTGTTTCAACTACTAGTATGTTATTACATCTACTTAGTGCATCTACATGTTGCATTCTCTTACCAGATCTATGTTCTAGACTATATTCAGGATCTACATTTTCGTAGTCAATAGATAGTATTTGCATTTTAAAGTCTTGTTCTATTTGTTCTACTTCCTTAACAGTTGTATGTTCTATTTTATCTTTGGTATTTGTAATCGTCATTAAATTTTCTTTTATATCTTGTGTATTTTCATTGTCTTTACAGCACTTCACTACACTTTTTTGTGTACTGCCTCTTCACGTATTTTGGGTCATACATCTTTTAACTCTGCTATTTTCTTTGTAACCCTTTGAATTTTTATCAGTATTCTTTTCGCATTTGTTCTTAGTCTTAACTATGTTGTCAGTTACAATTGACTTTGTCTTACTTAATTTTAAAAAATCTCGTCCTAATATCATAGGGTATCTCATAGTTTCGTTATCCACAACAATCACTTCCATTTTAATACTTTTATTGAAAAAATCGATAACACAAGTTATTCTTCCAAGAATCTTTAATACACTTTTGTTTAAACCAACATAAGATTTTTCTTTAACGTTTTTAGAATTATACTTATAAGGAACATATGCTTCTTTGACGAAACTGATAGGACTACCAGAGTCTATGAGACACTCTACAAATATAGGAGAATTAACATGTGATGGAAAATGTATATTTAAAAGTCTTACATACTCGTTTTGGTCGCCGTCTTTTCGATTCTTCTTGTATAGAGTACATTCTTTGGCTAGGTGTCCGAATTCGCCACATGCAAAACACGTACCATCTTGTCGTTTTGGTTTTCTGCACTCTGCAGCTACATGTCCTTTGCTGTTGCAGTTGTAGCATTTTATGTCTTTCTTTTGTAATTGTGCTGTCTTCTGCGTTGGTTGAGTCGGCTGCGAAGTCATACGTTGTGTAGATTGGAGATACTGCTCTACATAACGAAATGCATTGAACAAAGCGTTTAGGCTGGTAAAACATTGTAGCCTTGCTTGGTTCCTCAACACTCTGTCTTCGATACCATCTATAATATATGCGACGAGTTCATCCTCGTCCATGTCTAGATTATTTGCCAAAATTACCTTTTCATTGAAATAGTCAGCAAATTGTTCTCCTTTTTGCCAACGACGAGTTTCCAATTTGCGGCGAAGTGATAGCTTGTTTTCTTTTTTAGAGAACATATTTTCAATATCATTTAGCAATTTGTCGATGTCGGCGTACACAAAAATGTCTTTGGAGAAGATCCACTGTTGCGCTTTTCCTTTAAATTTATTACAGATGAGCGCCCGTGCAACACTGTCGTCAATTTTGTAATTACATTTTAAATTTTTTAGTTGCATCATCCACACATCAATACTTGTATTGCCATCATAATCAGGCAGCAATTCTTTGAGGGTGTCGAAGGGAACGCTAACCAATGTTTTTGTTTCGAATTGTTCGCGATTTGTGGCATATGACAATTCACATTTTAGTTGTAGTATTTTATTTTCATGTTTTAATAACTTTAACTCTCGTGTTAGGAGTTCTAATTGCATGTACTGTCCCTTTTTCTTTTCCTTTTCATTCCTCTCAGACAAATTTCGTTGTTTAATTTCACAGTACGCTACACTATCGTCATCGTCATCGCTTTGTTTCTTTGTCTCTACACTTTTATTCATTTTGCCGTAGTTGTCGTCACTTTGTTTGTTACTACGTCGCAGTTTCGCTACATTGGGTTTTGTTCTGACGTAGACGTTGTCTTCACTTTGTCGTTGCATTCCCGCATTAATTTCGTTGCCGTTACTTTGCTTTTCACCACGTCGCAGTTTCTCTACATTGAGTTTTAATCTGACGTCGACGTTGTCTTTACTTTGTCGCTGCTGCATTCTTGCACCAATTTCGCTACCGTTACTTTGCTTTTCACCACGTCGTAATTTCTCTACATTGCGTTTTATTCTGACGTAGCCGTTGTCTTTACTTTGTCGTTGTTGTATTCCTGTATTAACTTCGTTGTCATTACTTTGCTTTTCACTACGTCGCAGTTTCTCTACATTGCGTTTTGTTTTGACGTCGACGTAGTCTTCACTTTGTTGTTGTTGTATTTCCGTGTTAATTTCGTTGTCATTACTTTGCTTTTCACTACGTCGCAGTTTCTCTACATTGCGTTTTTTCTGACATCGACACTTTTCTACAACACACGCTAGGTAAAAAAAAAATTTTCGATTCCGTTGGCGTTTGGTCGTTTATCACACTTCTGATTTCGTAGTAATGAAACACGTCTGTTCGGCTTGACCGCCGTATTCAGAATGCCACTCTTTTATTTCTTTTCTTATAGCTTAACCTAACATTGCTGTAACATAACATAACTTAACATTGCACTAACATCAGATATACTTATTACTACAATATTGAGTCGTTTGGTTGTTTTGTTCAGTTTGTTTTAAAAGTTGATCTGCTACTGTAGCAACAGAAGTATTTTTGAGTCTTGTAATTTTTTCGTAAGGTGTTGTTGGAGCTTGTTATATTAGAAGAGTGGATAGAGGGGATGGGGAAAGCATGAGAAGGGGAAGTACTCAATTGAGTGTGTGTTCCGATGGGCACTTTATAAATTGTGTGTTTCTTTTCAGAAATAATAGCTGTTACTGGTTTGTTTGCCTCAGGGGACAAAGAGGAATCAGATTGTTGTTGTTTTAATAAAAGTTTTGCTTCTCTCATGATGCACTTCTTTTTAGTTTTTATTTTCAGCAATTCTCTTTGCTGTTGATATTTGGGGCAAGAGGATGAGGAAGCGGGATGATCTCCGTAAGAGTTGGCGTAATGGGTGCGAGTGCATTGATTCGGGGCTGTGAAGAGTAAGATTGCAGTTAGCACAGGTAGTGGTGTTTTTGCAATGTTTTGCTGTGTGACAAAAAACCTGGCAATTCTTGCAACTTATCGGGTTGGGAATGTATTCCATAACCCTGACTGAATTCCAAGATATGTCCAATTTACTGGGCAAGCTATAAAGATCGAATATGATCAGAAGAACGCCGGTGGGCTTTGAAGTGCCGTCCGTGTTCCTGGTGAACTTAAAAACGGAGTGAACATTCTGGGACTTCAATTCGTCCACAATTACGGCTTCGGGAATATTATTTAAATAAGGAGCGTATATGGTGCCTTTTACAAAGTTAAGGCTGTCGTGGACTTTGCATTCAATCTCACATAATCCAGGCAAAGAGGAAACTATTAAGAATTTTACTGCTACTTCCTTGGTTTTGATTAGCATTAAGAGGTTGCCATCACGGCGTGTGGAGATCGAGATGATAACTTTGCTGATGACGTTCAGAGCACGTTGTACTGCGAGGCACGTGAAGTCTAAAACTGGTTTTTCTGCGTTCTTGTAGGCGATAATTTTAAATTTAGGTTATTTTGCACAACTTCTTATAATCCAGGTAAATCGTCGGGAACCTTATGAAAGGGTCTCTTTCTTTTACTTTTGGGCTAACGCTAAGACTATCAAAGCGATTATCCCCTAGATTAGGTGGCCAAGGGTCCATGATTGCAGAGACGCGGTAAAAAAGAAAACGAAGAAAAAAATAAGTAAGAAAGAAAATGAAGCACTAACTGACGATATGAAGAACTGACGTCCGCACTCGAAGTGAGATAGTCGGTGACTGTGCTATTTCTTATTGCGAACTTGTGCTCTGATGGTTGAATTATTATTTTATGATTATTTTTAAAACAGGAATTATAATTTGTTTTACCTTTAAAATTAAAATAATTAATTATATTTATTTAATTTATTTGTTTTTAATACATAATACAATACATTAATAGTAAATCAATAGTTAATAGATTAATTTATAATTAATAATTAAATAAATAATAAAATAAAATAATAAAATAACATAATAAATTCCTTCAAAATCGAAATACTTAAAATATATGTAGTATGTACATACTGTCCTGCCGCGATTTACAAGCTATGAAACGGTGGGTTTTTCGGTTAGTCTTAAATGTGTTACATTTGGCGTCAGTATTTCTCTTAGATGCCGGTCCTATGTTCCGGGTTCTTGGTATCTATTTTTTAGTGTTTGTATTTCTAGTTGATGATCACTAGAAATACGAGTAGGTAGCAGACTAAGTGTTTTCCCATAGGCTGAGCTGTGGTCGACACGATAGCTTTGTTGTCGTCTTATGCCATCGTGTTAACTTATACACCAACAAGTATGAAATATATAAAGGTTACATTTCCCTGTTTTAAAAATGGCCGGAGAGGGATTACCGGCCCTAATAGCTTATGTTAAGTTTTCTGTAGTTGTACAGATTTCTTGTCTGTTCAACTTAGGAGGGGTAGAATATTCTGTTGGTTTGCAAAAGCTAAACAGCAAGCAAATGGCCGGCCGTCGAAATGCCGTAAGAGGAGCAAATATTCAATAAGAAGTAAATTATAAAAAAACAAGAAAGACATAATAAAAACAAAAATAGGAGACATTGTCTTCTTTTGACTTTTTAAAGATCTTTATTTGCCAGGTGTTCGAGAATATTAAGCAAATTATTTGGATTTTTCTTTAATTATAAACTGTAAACCCACCCAATTCAGTCAATATCAGCAAGGACTGCCTTGTATTTCGCCTACATTCATTTATATGAATGAAATGAAAATACCAGGCGGCCAGGAATAAAAGTTGGCATGATCACAAAGTAAAATCATACAAAAATATTCCGAATGATACACACAATATGAAACCAATACAATCTTATACACGCATTATACCTACAAAACACACTCAAACTTATCACATTTCGCAAAAAAGGGAGACAGAGAAAACTAACACAATATCATGCACGCACTATACCTAAATATCAAGGTCACTCACACAATGGCAAGTTTTGATTTTTGACTTCAACGTCCTGAAGACAATTTTCGGTTGTGGCATGGACGAAATCCATTTTAATAGCAAGTACAGTGAATGCTCATTCATTAAACAATCAACGAAACCAAGTGAAATTTCTAACTACCGTCGAATTTTCATAGGTCGAACTTTTATAAGTCGAATATCTCCATGACTCGAAGTCAGTGCGTTTATAACGAAAAATCAATTGAATATGTCTTCCATAACTCGAATATCCCCATAACTCGAAATTTTGTTATGCATTATGTTATTTCGAGATTTGGAAGTTTGACTGTACGAGGAATACGCACGGTATATAGCAACGAAAACAGTGAAGTTCGAGTCTGAAACGCGCAAAGCAAATTTCGGCATCCTTACTTTGTGTTGTGCTTCTCCTCTTCTTTCCCTGTTATCGACAAAGAAGAAAAAAACAAATGGTCTAGACTTTCTTGTTGAGTGAGCGTAGGCAAATTTATTTTCTTATTTTTTATGTTCGGGTCAGCACAGCGGCTTGGATTTTGGTTTTCTGTCACTCTCACTTGGACATTCGCTGCCTTCTTTCCTTGTCCTCCCTTATAATTAATAAATAAGAAAAAAACAAATGTCACACACTTTGTTGTTGCGTTGCGAAGCACAATATATTTATTTCTTTCCTCATACTGGCAGAAGCGGAGCTGGTTTGATTTCGTTTTCGTATTGGACACTTGCTGGTTCTTGCTGTTTTTTCTGCTTCCCTGGTAGTAAAGGTAGAATTGGCTTTATTCAACTTAAATTTTTCCACAAACCTAGCTCAAAAAATCGTACTTTATTATTTATTACGTACTACATGAATTTTAATTCATTATGCATTGCCTGCATATAGTTCCTACTTGCAGCGCCAACGTACTAAACCTAACCCCTTCCATTGATCAGGCTCCTAATATGTTTCCTACTTTTTTCAGCCTATCAACTATTTATCACCTATCCATTTATACTAAAACATAACAAAAAAAACCTGACCTTACTTTGCCCACCATGGAAAGAAATCCAAGTAAACACAATCAGCACCTGCGCTAAACCAATACATGTTCCTTTTTCGCTATCATTAACAGAGCAATATCAATACATACAAAATACAAATGGGTGACGGCAATTTAAACAACAAAAACAAAGGTGATATACAGAAATTCTTTTTCACGCTAATTCGCGCTAAGAAAACAAAATGAAGGAAAACACAGCAAGATAGGGGGAGACAGCGCTTGCTTGGATTTCGCAACAGAACCCAGAACAGAACAGAACGAGGTTGCTACACAGCGGCCAGCTCTGGTTCTTCGATGTTATAAGCAACCAAATAACATAAGCTATTAACGCCGATCTCGCAAATAAAAAAAGTCAAAAGCTTCTGAGAGAAATGTAACCTCTATGTTAATGTGTACTCTTTGGTATACAAATTAAACAAAGTTTGATTTTAGTTACAGTATTTATTTTAACAACTCGTGAGCAGCAGAACAGCTTACTTCCACGAGTCGGAATTTTGAACTGAACTGAACCGTTCGCCAGCCGCTAAGTTTATAGTTAGCTTAGTCCTAAGAATAACGATCTCCAACGGTGCTGCTGCATGCGCGGTATCAGACTTAGTTCGCCGTTGGTCCTAAATGCCAACGTTGGTCGTTTTGCTGTTAATGCCGACGCTGGTCTTCTACTGTGTTTATGCATGTGCGGTGTGAGGCTCGGTTTGCCGTTAGCCTTAAGTGTGCCGACGTTGGTCTTCCGCAATGCTGCTGCATGTGCGTTGTAATGCCGACGTTGGTCCCCCGCGGTGCTGCTGCATGCGCGGCGTCAAGTTCAAATTTGGTTCAAGCTTCAAGCAACTTACGTGACACGCCCACATTTATATTTCACTAACACTATCAACTGCTTGACCGTGGCGTGGCCACTTTATGCCACTTTATAAGGTAAATAAAGTCGTATGCTATTTGCTCGCACTCGCAACAACCAAGAGTGTATACGTTTTTTATTTTTTGCTGCGTTCGTTGGTTGTTTTCTATGTTATTGCTTTTTCAAATGAAATTTTGTCTCGCGAAGAAATCGAAGTCAAGCAACACAAGCGTGCCATTGTGAGAGTGTGTTGTGTATGTGTCGTTGGTGCATGAAAGTGTGTGGGTTTGTTCTTCTTTTCCATGCGCTCGACACTAGGTTTTGCACTCATCATTGTCGGTGCTTGTGGGAACCCGTGGGAATTTTTTAGGTATTCTTTTCTGACCTACGCATGTTTTTTTTTGGTTTGTTATCATTCATAAAAAAGGCATTCAAATATAAAGAAGGCAAGCGTGCTGATATGAACTCGTTTGTGTTTTCAGGTCTAGAAGAAATATTTGAGTGAGGGTTCAGTGGGATATTAATGAGATATAAATAGCACTTGCTCTACAGGGGTGCCCGCAGGGAAAATAGATAATCCTTTTTATTGGGGTTCGGTGAGACTCAGCACCTGTGCGTCCAGCACAATCAGGCATTATACAAAACATTCAACTTAGGCGCAGTAGAATATTCTGTTGGTTTACAAAAGCTAAACAGCAAGCAAATGGTCGGTCGTCGAAATGCCGTGAATGGGGAAAATATTCAGTGATAAGTAAATTATAAAAAACGCAAGATAGATAGAATAAAAACAATTATCAGGGACATTGCCTTCTTCCATTGATTTTTTTAAATCACGGCTTCACGACTTCTTTATGTGTCAACAAGTAGGCTATGGCAGTAGGAGAAACACAGTTGCTAACTCGCACAAGGGGCGTAGAAGAGGATCGAATCAAAAAAGAGGAATTTTTATTCCCGCACGCACCCCACTTCACAACACAAGACCACAAGTCAATTTTCGATTATCGTACCAATCTTATCAGTGGTCAAGCCCCGATCGCGTGTTTCGTTGTTGGGTTCAAATTTGCGTGCACGCAGAAAGTATACATATTCATATACGCAGGCAACTTTTTTTCTGTCTTTCCTTATGTTCGGCAAATAAAAAACAAATGTCACGTGCTTTGTTGTTGCGTGGACAAAGGCAAAATTTATTTCTTTGTCTTTCCTCATATTCGCAATGCGCAGCTGGTTTGATTTCGTTTTTGCATGGGACGCTTGCAGTTTCTTGCTGTTTTTTCTGTTTGCCTTGTAGTCAAGGTAGAATTAGCTTTATTCAACTTCAATTTTCCGATATCTAGCGCAAATATTGCATATTAAATGAATTTTTGTTATATATTTCTTAAAAAGTTCAACTAATTGACACAATTTTGGCATGCGCCAAGGGAACTAACAGCCTATAAAAATAATATTTTTCAGAAAAAAATCGCGTCAAATCTATACATGTTCATTTTGCGCTATCATTCCCACAACAATATCAATGCAATCAAAATAAAAATGGGTGACGAAAATTAAAACAACCAAACCAAAGGTGATATACAGAAATTCCTTTTCATGCTAGTTCGCACAAAGAACACAAAATGGAGGAAGACACTGCAAGAAAGGAAACCATTGCTTGTTTCTATTTCACAACAGGCACCCACCTTCTAAAATTTCTGTTTGCCTGATTACTTCAGTTCAGTAGTTCGCACAATGAGCTACACAGCGGTCTGCGCTGGTACTTCGATGTTAATAACAGAATAATAACATAAGCTAATAGCGTCTGGCTCCTAGAAAATCCATAAAAAAACTTAAGAAATGTTAACTCTATATGAATTAGTTCTCTCTGGTTGGATCTGTGTGAGAGCAGTGCTGCCAGGTTTGAAAGTCTTCCAACGCTGTTGTTATATACTTGGTAAACTGAAGTCACTTCACTGTGTTTATTTAAATTACTTCACGCTTTCAGAACTGTTAGTGATGAACCCAACTCTTCAAAGTAGAGTAATCACTCGATTTACGTGTTCTCCTATACGTATTTTCAATTTGCATAACGAAAAATTTGTTCCTTTAAAATTTATTTAAATACGAATTCATTCCTTTGCATTTTAAAAGTTGTGCTTTAAGCATAAGTCATATAAAAAGATATGAATGGTAAGGTGGATCAATTGCGAATGAGGGAAATAAAAATGAGTTTAAAAAAAATTTTGAGGAAATTTAAATTAATAAATGGGAAAAATTCATTTTTTAGATAACTTCAGATGCTCCTTCGTCAAGTCCAGGACCGGTTAAGCAGCGAAATATTTCTTCCATCAAGTGAAAATGTATTATATGTACATAAATTAAATGAATTTTCATCTATTTTTCGTTCATTCATTTATTTCATTTATTTATTTTTTTGTTTGTTTTATTTGTATTACAAAACTATGAATATACAACAGAATAGCCTTGTATTTTTCAAAAGAATTAATTAACCTGCTTCAAAATTATATGATAATCTTAAAATGTGATCTGTGTAATTTTGATTAAAGTAGCCAGAACGAATTGTAGAATTGTAGAACGAATTGTAGAATTGTAGAACGAATTAATACGTAAACTGCGCTGGCGTAAACCCCAAAATATGGTGATTTAACTGAAATGAATACTAAATTGTTTCTTTTGTTTTATTATATTTTTATTTAAAATATAAAAATAACCCTCTCATTTAATTTAGAGAGAGAGTTAAATGAGAGAGTTAAAATTACAATTGGTGAAAAAATGCAAGATGGTCAGCTAAAACTATGAACAACTAACAAACACGGCAAACGTTGTTTAACCCTCTCTAGTATGTGGTGCATGACAGACTCATGCTTAATGCGCTTTGCTTGTGCTCTCTCAGTGTATTCATAAGAGGGCACTCACTGCCTTAGTAGAGAGAACTTATTTATATAGATCATACATTTCTCTCTTAGGTTTTTTACGATATTTTCAAAAATTCAGATGCTATGATATCTTTCCTCTATTAATATTGAACAACCAGCATTGGCCGCTGTGTGACATCCTCATTTTAACTACTGAACGCACACATTCTTTATTGACTGAATTGACCCCTTCTGAAAAATCATCGTTTTTCTTTAACTTTCCAAACCTGATGCAACAAATGCTACTGTATCATTCTTGGATTCATTTTTAAATTGAGAAATGGATCGTGCATATAGAACACGGCGTACTTTGGACAGACGAAGGTGAAGAATCTGATGCGCCTGATTAGTTTCACTTTTTAACAAGTAATCCCAGCCTGTAAGCTCCTAATCAAAATCCACGTCTTCGTCTACTTCTCCATCCGTGTCGCCATTTAACTTTGTTCAATTGATTTTCAAAATGGTATAAGTTTCAGCTTAGAGAACTGACGTGGCAAGTATAGCTGTGTCATCGTCACAAGTAGCAATTGCGAGGGCTTGTTTTGCATAACTGGTCCACAATATAAAATAAATAAATAAAGAAGGCGTGACGTGGTGGGAGAGACCGAATCGCAGCCAGCCAGTTGAACACTCGACACCAGTGTTATTCCTATTAGCGGTTGAAGGTTCCGGGGATCTGCAACCAGCTCAGGGGTATTCCTGTGGAAGGAAGCGGGCACTGCGACCAGTGGAGATCTTTTGTAGCCTATAGCCTCTACCTTTTTAATAAAGACCAGGAGGTTCTTTGTCGAAGAGTTTCTGATCAGTACAGGTGACACAGAGTACTGTGTCAAGAAGTTTAGACGAAGTCTGGCCATCTCCGGACACCACAAGATGTGAACACTTGTTTCTACGACTTCTAGGCAGAGCCTATACTCTTATCAGTCTAAGGTCCGATCTACTAAGATCGAAATTTGAAGGGGTGTTTCCGGGGCACATAAGCAATTTGGATTGACAAAGACCCCCATTGCGTACCCAAGGGTCTAGAGTGACATATTTAAACCATTCCTCAATAAATTCCTTGCCCGTTGCCCAGCTAATACCGATATAGGGTTCAGAACCGATGAATTGGGAGGATGTGTTGTATGTTCTGTTCTGGCACAGATTTAGATGCCAGGAATTACGCTAAATATTCTCGAGCGATCAGTGCTATTGCAAAACATGCCAAATTTTATCTGAGTATTCAGAACACTGGTTTCTGGTGACCTTTCAATGAAAATATTCTACGAAGAGAGTCAAATGATCGACTCCATGGCGGCTCTCCGGCAGATTCCCATGGCCTCGGCCATTGCAAAAAAGAGCCGCATAGGTTACGACGGGTCTAACCACCATGGTCTATAACCAGTAGATCATTTTGGAGAAAGAACCCATGTTCTACAAATATTCAAAAGATTAGACTCTTCCATTGATTATGCTAATTACGCAATATCTCGATATAATTTTCAACACCTTAATAATCTTTGCTACTTGTCATATGTTACATGTGTATAAGAGGATATAAAACGCCATCCTAAAAAATTTTACAATTTAAGTAACACTAAGCACAGGGGATGTTTCACTTCCTATCTAAATGAAACTGAATGGTGTTGAAGGTTTCAACGATTCCAAATAATTTAATATGCCGGTAATCGAATATCATACAGTTTTAAACTACTTAAAAGCCTTAAAACTAACATTTTTACCGGGTCTGGATGGTATACCTAGTTGTATTCCAAAGCTGTGTGCTGATGCACACAGACCAATTTTCAAACAGTTTGACATTTCCTTAAAGACCTCTATTTTACATAGTATTTGATTCACACCATTACTCTCCATAAAAATGGTACTAAAGTGGATATTTCAATTACAGAGAAAGATATATATTCTCATTTTTGCTTAGTATCAGAAACTTTAACGTTCCTTCTCGGGTTATTAGAGGTTATATTCCAATATCTATTGGTTTCTCTAGAACTACTTATCAGCTGCATTATCCATTTCGCGTTGTATGTAAGAAATAGGATTTGCACTATAACTTATTATCCATCTCTAAACCTTCTGATAATTTAAAATCTATTCAATTATCTTATCTCAACACATAATAATTAGCGTTTGTAAACTTGCTATAAATGTCACTGCTTTCGCTTCTGCTTCTACTTCTGAAAAAATCAGCTGTCGCCGTCAAAGCAGAAGCCGAAAAGAAATTTGGCGACTTCAGCAGCGCTTTGGCACTGGCCAATTTGGCCAAAGTTTTGATCTTACTTGACTTCGACTTTCGTCAAAATCATGCAATTCATACACTGATAATAACTAATATTCTCTTCAATGAACTCACAGTTCTCACACATGTAATGTGGTCTTAATTAGCCTTGTTGAATTGATACTAGCTTTATTT
This sequence comes from Cacoxenus indagator, assembly GCA_035041755.1. Taxonomy (NCBI): domain Eukaryota; kingdom Metazoa; phylum Arthropoda; class Insecta; order Diptera; family Drosophilidae; genus Cacoxenus; species Cacoxenus indagator. The sequence goes on along the minus strand of JAWNKX010000039.1, from coordinate 76,005 downwards.
GTTTGAATCTTTATTGTTATGGTATGTAATGAACTCTAAGTTGAATCTTAGCTTTAGTTCATATTGCATGCTTATTTGTTAGAGAGAGAGAGATGTGATGTATTTAACTGTAGTCAAATATGTAGTTCGTAGCCATTAGCTTTGGTATCACATATTCACAAAATAAATTAGCAATTAAGACCAGCTGAGCCCAGTGTACTATGTAACTGGATGACTTTTGATTCCACTTGGGCCTGCTGATCTCATAGTCATTGGTGGTCATTGCGTACCTGCTAAGTCAATGGAAAAAAATGACAAAATGAAAAAATTCCTTAGCATGGCATCTACCCTAGCTTCCTATTGCCTAATGCCTTACTTATACAATCATTACCGGTATTCTCGAAGGGTTAGGAATGCAAACAATGCAACTTTCTTCAACTGGAGTGAGATTTCGACCTTACCTATGTTCTTTATGTAGGCATATTGATTCCTGTGAAAAGGAATCGTGTTTGCAAACCTTTGCTAAATATGGAGCTCCAATAATCGCTCCATAGTCCGTTAGATTAAAAAAATGAGACATATTGGTCTGTACGATTTGGGTAGTTTCATAGGCCGATTGCCTTGTTTATAAATAAATACGATAGTCACTTCCCTCCATTACTTTGGTATGAATCCCCGGTGGACAAATGCCATCACCCCCCGATGACTTGAAGGACTGGAATATAGGGATATCACAGCGTACTTTGTCTTCCTCACAAATGGCGGCAGCCCTGCTAGCCCGGCGTCCCGAGAGCCATTAGTCAGGAGAGTATGGTTGTAGCGAAGTTGAGGAGGTAATTAAACCTGGAAATTGAACGTGGAGAAAATACTCTAGGGTCTCTTGCCGACTATGCATAAAAAGGCTTACAGTACCTGCGCCATGACAAGCGCTTGGCTCGTCTAATTTGTATGTTATAGTCGGTGTGCGCGACTCTGCACTCGCCCCAGAGTGTTTAGGTGTATTGCTCTGATTAAAAGGCGAGACAATTATTGAGTTGTTCAGCTGCTTCATCTAGCTCCTATGAAGAGCTGATAATGTGAACCAGGGTACTGGCTTTAATGCTCACTAGGGTGTGGTCAAGTACCTGCTGCCTGGAAGCGTTGACAAAGGTTGGTTTACACCCCCTGTTGGCTATATGTAAATCTTAGCTCATAATATAGTCAAGTAGGTACTCACTCCTTTTGTTGATGTCGCTGCTGCACCAGATTGTGTGGTGGGCATGAGCGTTACAGCCGCTCTGGACTTCCAGTGTAGGGATTTTTGCAGTGTCCATAGGAAAGTAGGCTGAGGCCAATTTGCTGCACGCCGGTTGCCATAAAAATCTTTGAAATTGGGTGTAATTGACAATGTTACCAATTAGGATAGCCGTACGGGGCGTTTCTTCCGAAATGTGGTAAAGCAACTTAACCGGTTGGGTCGCTAGGCCACGAACAAAACCATCTGTCACCCAAGGAAGCTGTATGAGCGCGATTTTTAATTTTTTTTTTTTCTGCGAATAGTCTGCAAAAGCTGGTAGACGCCTATATGGCGTGATGCAGATTCGCCTGAGGGAATTTAATTCTCATTATTGCTAAACTGTGTGTAATTCCAAATTTTTTTTCATTTCATTTATTTACAACTTCATTATAACATAAGATTATACAAGTGTGTTTGTTTGGATATTACTTAATTAAGAGCCCTTGGATCTTGCTTCTCAAAATAAAACTTACTACTAAGGAGATTGGTTAATATAATTAATGTGAGCGTAATTAGAATATATACATATACTTCTAAAATTATCATAAAGACGATTCAGTCTGACAGACACTAAATTGACTTTGGCCTTATCATGTAAATCATCGGTAAAGTGATGCCAAGGCAGGTTAAAAATCGTTTTTAAGATCTTATTTTGCGTCCCTTGCAGTTTTTGATGTGAACATTGCAAACTGATGTTAGGCAATACCGGAGCCCCTTAAAATAAAACGGCTTGGAATATCGATCTAAATAGATATAATTTGTTCTCTATATTAAGACAACAATTTCTATTTATGAAAGGGTACAACGTCCTAATAAATATATCAACTTTTTTATTGATAAAATTTACGTGTTCCCTAAATAGTAGCTTTTTGTCCAAAATCACACCGAAATATATAACCTTGCTATATATAACCTTGTATGTAGCTTGATGGTTGGTAACTGTTTTTGCGTTTTCTAGAGGCAAAGATAGCTTGTGTTTTGTCGGAGTTAACTTGGATTTTCCAACTAGTGAAGTAGGCAATCTCCAGCTCCCTGGAGATTGCCCACAATTTCTGCTGATAGAGTGCCAGAGGAGAGGATTGCGGTATCGTCCGCGAAAATGAAAGTTGTACAACCTCTTAAGGATGGAAGGTCAGATGTAAATACATTGTGGAGTATAGGCATGACCCTTGGGGGCATCCAGCTTCTATACCAATAGTTAGGGACTTGGCATTTCCGACGTGCACTATAAAGGAATGATCTTTAAGAAAATTCTGGACTACTTTGATAAGTTCCAGAGGGAGGTTTAAGCGATTCATCTTGTCCATCATGGCAGACAGAATCGAAAGCTGCCTTTATACCTAATAGAACCATACTCGTGGACTTGGAGCCTAACAATTTTTTTAATCCTCGCTAACCTCCTCGCCATTTGTATGTTGCTAGGTCTGTCGTATTTTTATATCTCTGCCAATTCCTTAGAGTTAGCATATAGCTGGGTAGTGGCTTCGGGAAAAACCTAACTCTTATCTTGGGTATGCTAAGTTCTTTAGCATGCAGTATTGCACTGGTAAAGGCAGAGATCATATAATCAATTTCATTTGAGGTACGATATGGAATAAGATGATTTCTCTAGCGAATTGAGCCCAGTTCGCATTTTTGTAATCGTACCGGTACGAGTAAATAACTGCTGAGTTTCTTACTTACTTAGAACCGGTAGATGGTCAGAGCTTAGATCATTAATGGCAGTGGTGTGTGGAAGAAGGTACGGAGGGTTTTTCATGAACAAGTCACCTATTGTTAGCTGGTATATGAGTGTGGTCAGCCGGGTAGGTTATGTTGATGTTACTAGAGAATAAGGAATCGTGCAGCGAAGTTCCACAGGAGTTTGCACGACTAAACCCCAGGAACGATATCTACAATTAAAATCGCCTCCAAAAACAAAATTACCATTTTAGCCATTTTACCAACTCGCGGATGTAAGCTTTAAATTTAAGGTTTTTATTTGATTCCAAACGGCCCCCAGGGAAATAGCAACAATATATCATAGTTTGGTTACCTGTAGAATCAATAATACTAATCCCAATGGCTTCAATAGCAGTGGTACTTGGGAGGGCTAACAAGCTAAAATGGATATTATTTTTGATAATTAGAGCTACCCCTCCTTCTCCCTTATGTTCACGACCTTTTCGGTGATAGTGAAACTCATTATGTTTAATTGAACTTAAATTGTTGAGCCATGTCTCTGTGGCTCTAGAGGGCAACTATCTATTTTTTTGTGGGTAAGAAAATTGAAAAGTTCGACCTTTTTTTTAACAATAACTCTGGCATTTCACGTTACGATTAGTATATGGTCAGACATTATATCAACAATTTACACGGTAGAGATCAAATTGATCTGTTTTAGATTTACAGCCTTTACGATTTCTTATTAACTCAAGTGTCAGGTTTTTTAATTTCTTTAATCGTCAAGAGATCTTGGTTCGCTGAAGTAGCATTTTTTGGGCTAGCCCAGGGATGACTGGCCCGAATAGGATCGTTATCGTGTAGGTTGGGAAACACTATAGGTTAACGTAGCAATGGCGGCCTGTCAGGTTCTCTAGTTGGCCTTCTACGGCGGCTGGACTGGAGACGTGCTTTAATACTTAAGTAATTAGCCCTGCTTGGACGTTCCGGAGAATTTGATTTATAGGGGCCGTTACAGTTGGCGCACTTTACGGTTGCGTTCTCCAGGCAGTCAGTAGTCTTATGATTACCCTCGCAGATAGAACAATATGTCTTGACACAACAGTGACTTGAACCATGCCCAAACATATGGCAATTATAACACTGTATGATTTTGTTCACATTCCGTTTTCGGTAGTCCATTTTACCTCAACATAATTGATCGCTGAACCGTTTTCCTTCAGATCGCTAAGAGTGATTAATCTAATACAGAAGTATACCACATATAATACCAATATACTATTGTTTGGCCTTTTCCTTTTAATAAGTTTGACCTCGATGCATAAAGTCCCATTCTAATTAGTTCATGCTTGATAGTCTCAGTGTATTGGAGTCCCAGAAGTAACGCTTTGTAAGGCTTATCTTTCTTAGTTGCGTAAGACAAGAACTCAAAGTTGCCTTTTAGAGAACGGCAGGCTGCTTCGTAGTCACTTATTTTTCTAGCAGTGAAGTTTAAAGCCAATTGAATTTTTTTTTTTAATTTGTTTATTTTTTTTTTTATCGCATACACGCATAAGACATACGTAAATAAAATGTAAATACTGTATATAAATATTATTACTAGTTATTTACTTATTCTTAAGATTTATATGTGTAACTAATTGTGTATATAATTATTATTAAGTAGTAGTTATATACCTGGCGATTTTAAGTATACGAACTCTCTAATGGAGTGCCTGTCCCCTGATCGGAAGCAGTAATAAAATTTTAGAAAAAAAAAAAATTGTCTAGAATTAGTTAAAAAGCAATTCTTACATTTTGCACGGCCTAACTTACATTTTGATCCTTACACCCACCTTCCATCCTGCCAATGTCGCGTAAGGCTTAACCAACTACCTACACTATCCACTTGTAGGACGACTCTCGGTCTAATGATTTTGCATAATATATTTGTTGGCAGTATATATTCCCCTACTCATCTTAGTAGCATGAATTTCAATGTAACTTCTCATGCTACATTGTATGCTATATTAACCCCTAAAAATATCTCTTCTATCAGTCTCTTAGTAATTACATTTGTATTTCTTATTTAAGCCTTTGAAGTATTAGGCTAACTATTGTATTTTTAGTTGTCTTCTTCTTTAATGTAAATATGTTAAGAGTTAGCTGTAGTAAACATTTTTGAATGTTTATATGTAGAAAAAATGCAAGTGCACGCAATTCATTGTCATACACTTCTTTCAAAAAAAAACAACAAAAACATCTTTCTTGCAATTAAGTGCTTATGTTAGAAGTGAAACTTCAACATACTCAACATACTTCAACATACTACTTTAACACTCACTATGGGTTAGCTCCTTCTCCGACCTCTATTAAACTCATAAAAGCCAAACTATTAGAGACGCCAAGTCACGAACACATGCTTTTTTGTTGCGTTCATATTTGCGTGCACGTATAGAGTATACATATTCATACACGAAGGCATATCTTTTTTCTTTTACTTCCCTTATGTTCGGCAAATAAGAAAAAAATTACGCGTGCAATTAAGTGCGCGTGCTAGAAGTGAAACTTCAATAAGCCTGAGTGAGACACAGTATATAGTATACAACTAACAAATAAACGAAGCAACCTAGAGAAAAGAGCCAAAATTTCAAAGAGAAAGTCTAATACTAAGAATAATAAAGAGTATAATACTAATAACTATAATAATACTAACAATAATAATATAAATAATAATTATATTAACAATAAACTGTCGAAGCTAACTGCCAAGAGAACCAAAGAACTATCGAAGCTAACTGCCAATAGAACCAAAGAACAAGAGAAAATTAAAAGAGCAAAATGCATCCACTTTGTCTTGAGGTCAAAATTCGACTGTGTCGTGCACCTGTCGCTTGCTTGATTATATTTATTTTGACACAGCCTTGCGGCCGAAGCTATCGTCGATTCTTCTTTGGTATCGCGACAGTTGCAAATTTTGTGCATACTCTAGTAGACCGAACCTCATGTGTCATGACTCACGATCGAGCCCACATGCCAACAACTGCGAGCACAGCATAGCTTATCTCTGTTTTCGTTTTCTTTCCTCTTTCTCTTTATTTCCATCGCTGAGCAGCGCCTCCAAAAGAAAATGTATATGTCTGCGGTGTATTCTTTCTCTGTTTCACTTACATATTTTTCCTTAATCTTTGTCGTAGAAGTAGTCGTCACGGCACCGAAATATTGTATATTTTTACTGTCAAAGCGCCCTTAGGAGTTTCACTTCAATAATGAGAAGTTTCATGTGAAATTCTAGAGCAATTCTTTGCTCTACTGTTACACTTAGCACTTTTTCTGAGAGACAAAGGAACAACTCAAATGCAAATGAAGACTACCGCTATACAGATTTTGTTGTGTGACCTTACGTGACCCCAGACGTTACAATAATGGATTTCGATATAGAAGATTTGAAAAATACTCTTTGAGTTCGACAATCAAGATAGCATGAAAGCCATCGAACTAAGGGTAGAGGAAAACAAACGCTTTAAGTTTGGTTAAGAGTAAAGTAAGCGATACTGTGTCAAAAGCTTTGCTGAAATCAGTTTAGATAATATCGGTTTGACTACCTACCCAGAAGTTGCGGTTAACGACAGGGGTACATTCCAACAGATTGGTAACTGTTGAACGGTTCTACACAAAACCATGCTGAGATGTACTTAAAATTGGATGTATAAAATAGCATAACTGATCAGTAATAATTTGGTCAAACAACTTAGGAGTAGCGCACACCTTGGCAATACCCCTATAGTTGGAGACATCGGATTTACTGCCCTTTATAAACAGCGGAATTATAAAAGATTTTTTCCAAATGCCTGGTAATGATGAAGTATTAAGGAAATATTTAATAAAGTGTAAAGACTTTTAGCACAGATTTTTAATATGCATATGAAGACCAAGACTGAAAGAAAGTTTGATAAATTTTAAATAACGCAAAACTGTGTCATTGTCATTTGCAGGCAAACAAAAATGATTATTTTCATCAATTTTATAGGGGTTTAGAAAGCCACTTCTAAAGGTATTATTAGTATACGTACTTTGGAGAAATTTTGCTAATAGGTTCGTTATCCCCTCTTCAAAGTTACTCGCAACACCCATGAATTCCATACAAGTCGGAAATGACTCTGACTTTTTTAGTATTGATGAATTTATAGAATTGTTTAGGATTTTGATTCAATTTACTTTGCAAAGGTAATTATAGTAAGAAAATTTGTTTATCTGATTAGATTTTAAACGAGCCTCAGAGTAATTAAATAATCTACTAGAGGACTAGACCGTTTAAATTTAAAAAAAAGCGATTTCTGGCGTTTTTAAGTTGATTCAATTCTCTAGAGAACTACGGCGATTTGTCGTAATTGTTAGAAATATTAATTTTAGGTACCCATTTTTCAATAAAACTCAGCATAGTTTTGTTGAAAAACAGCACAATTGCATCAATATCGGAAAAAGAACTTAATACTGACTAGTCAGTAGAAACAATCAGGGAATGAAGACGGTTAAAATTTGTGTATTTAAAGTTGAACACTCGTTTCGCCATACCACAAGGAAAATTAGAAGTAGACTTACAATCACCTCAAGAGTGAGGTGATAGGCATCTTCGAGAATTGACAAAGGAGAGGATCTCACAAGTAAACAGTTTTCATGGTAATTAGCAAACACAAGGTAAAGAGTGCAATTTTAAATATGTAGTTTATTTGCTGGAGAGGGAGATCCAGCAATAAATCAACAAACTCGCTACAAATGGATACAATATTGGAGTCGTTACCAGTAATCCAGTCAATAGTAGGAAGATTGAAATCCCCTACGACGAGCAAGATATGAAAGTCATTTACATAACTTGATATTCTATGAATAGCATTCTCATGCAATGTATAAATAGAGTCAGATGAAGAAGGGGGGATATAACAGCAGTTTATAAATATATTATAAATATTTAACGATATATTTACACAAATTAAATATAAATCTTCAGTATCATCAAAAGATAACAATTTTGAAGAATACGAAGAAAGAACAGAAATAAAGACACCACCACCACTACGGCTGACACGATCTTTCCGGAACGAAAAGTAGGAGTTATTAAAAAGTTCGGCGTAGAGAACGTCGCGACGAAGCCTAGATTCAAAAAAAAAGATTATGTCGGAAGAAAAAGAGAAGCTATTAAGAAATAACGTCGCAAGGTTACATTATAGTTCTCCAACATTTTTATATTGAAGTGGAAGTTTAGAGAACATTTTTAGTTTTTTAATACCCTGGAGGGGAAGTCTGATGAAGTGGTAGAAGGTGACACGACTTTTTGTACTTCTTGGGACAAATTCATGGACCACCATAAGAGCAGGCCAGAAGTTAGTGTTACAGATGACGAAAAATGCATCAGCAGAAACTGAACGAAAGTTTTCACCTTATTCAATCTGGAGATGAGAACCTGTTTCCGAGGCTCCAACACCTTTAAAATAGAAAAACTCTTAGAGCGAGAGGAATCAGAAGAGGAGTTATAGGATTGGGTAGAAGATGAAACTGTAGTTATAGTAGACGAAATAGTATTAGAAGAAGACGACCTATTAGTAGAGGTTAAGTTAACGATAACAGAGGGCGGAGTAGTAGCAGGAATATGGATAGAAGGAGGAAATGGAGTGGGAGGGGGATGGGCGGGTTGGGCAGGTAGAGAAGCAAGTACAGAAGATTAAGTGGTTATAGATTGGGAAGGAGTAGTGAGAATAGCAGGGAAATGAGCAATAAGTTGGGGAGTGCGAAACGAAATAAGTGGCGCTGTATTAGGCAAAAGATTGAATAGGCATGTCGAAAGTATATTGGGTGAAAATTTCAGCCACGGCATCAAACTCAGAATAGAGCTGACTGTATAATTTGTTAATATAAGCGAATTTGCTTCGTAAACTAGGATACATTGCCGCAAAGTTACCTTGGCGACTAAGACATTTCGGGCAGGACCACTTAAAGCCGCCGCATACAGACTTCGTCCCGCCATAAAAACGGTCGTGATTATGACCAGTCAAACCCACACATTTCAAATGGGCTACATTTTCGCATAACCAGCTATATACGCCTCTTAATTTATCATCATCAATTTGTCTTTGATGAGACATGAATTATTGCATGATAAGCTTTAATATTAGGAATAAATTTAACGAAATAAGGGAAAATATAAAAAATTCTAATATAAAACAAGAAACAGAAAAACAGAATGTTTAAAAAAGCACAAAAAGCTTTCAATACAAGCGAAAAGAATAGCAAATCTAATAACAAATCTAATTTTTTTATCTGCGAGGTCGGCGCTAATAGCTTATGTTATTTGGCTGCTATTAACATCGAAGAACCAGCGCTGGCCGCTGTGTAGCAACCTCGTTGTGGTGACTACTGAACTGAAGTAACCAGGCAAACAACAAATTTTAGAAGGTGGGTTCTGTGTTTTCCTTCATTTTGTGTTCTTAGCGCGAATTAGCGTGAAAAGGAATTTCTGTATATAACCTTTGTTTTTGTTGTTTTAATTGCCGTCACCCATTTGTATTTTGATGTAATAAATATTGCTGTGTTAATGATAGCGAAAAAGGAACATGTATTGGTTTGGCGCAGGTGCTGATTTTGTTGACTTGGACTTCTTTCCATGGTGGGTAAAGTAAGGTCAGGTTTTTTTGTGTTATGTTTTAGTATAAATGGATAGGTGATAAATAGTTGATAGGCTGAAAAAAGTCGTAGGAAGCATATTAGGAGCCTGCTCAATGGGAGGACGTAGGTTTAGTACGTTGGCGCTGCAAGTAGGAACTCTATGCAGTCAATGAACTGTGAATGAATAATGAATTAAAATTCGGGTAGTACGTAATAAATAATAAAGTACGAATTTTTGTGCTAGGCATGTCGAAAAATTTAAGTTGAATAAAGCTAATTCTACCTTTACTACCAGGGAAGCAGCAAGAACCAGCAAGTGTCCAATATGAAAACGAAATCAAACCAGCTCTGCTTCTGCCAATATAAGGAAAGAAAGAAATATATTGTGCTTCGCAACGCAACAACAAAGTGTGTGACATTTGTTTTTTTCTTATTTATTAATTATAAGGGAGGACAAGGAAAGAAGGCAGCGAATGTCCAAGTGAGAGTGACAGAAAACCAAAATCCAAGCCGCTGTGCTGACCCGAACATAAAAAATAAGAAAATAAATTTGCCTACGCTCACTCAACAAGAAAGTCTAGACCATTTGTTTTTTTCTTCTTTGTCGATAACAGGGAAAGAAGAGGAGAAGCACAACACAAAGTAAGGATGCCGAAATTTGCTTTGCGCGTTTCAGACTCGAACTTCACTGTTTTCGTTGCTATATACCGTGCGTATTCCTCGTACAGTCAAACTTCCAAATCTCGAAATAACATAATGCATAACAAAATTTCGAGTTATGGGGATATTCGAGTTATGGAAGACATATTCAATTGATTTTTCGTTATAAACGCACTGACTTCGAGTCATGGAGATATTCGACTTATAAAAGTTCGACCTATGAAAATTCGACGGTAGTTAGAAATTTCACTTGGTTTCGTTGATTGTTTAATGAATGAGCATTCACTGTACTTGCTATTAAAATGGATTTCGTCCATGCCACAACCGAAAATTGTCTTCAGGACGTTGAAGTCAAAAATCAAAACTTGCCATTGTGTGAGTGACCTTGATGTTTAGGTATAGTGCGTGCATGAGATTGTGTTAGTTTTCTCTGTCTCCCTTTTTTGCGAAATGTGATAAGTTTGAGTGTGTTGTGTAGGTATAATGCGTGTATAAGATTGTATTGGTTTCTTATTGTGTGTATCATTCGGAATATTTTTGTATGATTTTACTTTGTGATCATGCCTACTTTTTTTCCTGGCCGCCTGGTATTTTCATTTCATTCATATAAATGAGTGTAGGCGAAATACAAGGCAGTCCTTGCTGATATTGGCTCAATTGGGTGGGTTTACAGTTTATAATTAAAGAAGAATCCAAATAAATTGCTTAATATTCTCGAACACCTGGCAAATAAAGATCTTTAAAAAGTCAAAAGAAGACAATGTCTCCTATTTTTGTTTTTATTATGTCTTTCTTGTTTTTTTATAATTTACTTCTTATTGAATATTTGCCCCTCTTACGGCATTTCGACGGCCGGCCATTTGCTTGCTGTGTTTAGCTTTTGCAAACCAACAGAATATTCTACCCCTCCTAAGTTGAACAGACAAGAAATCTGTACAACTACAGAAAACTTAACATAAGCTATTAGGGCCGGTAATCCCTCTCCGGCCATTTTTAAAACAGAGAAATGTAACCTTTATATATTTCATACTCGTTGGTGTATAAGTTACCACGATGGCATAAGATGACAACAAAGCTATCGTGTCGACCACAGCTCAGCCTATGGGAAAACAGTTAGTCTGCTACCTACTCGTATTTCTAGTGATCATCAACTAGAAATACAAACACTAAAAAATAGATACCAAGAACCCGGAACATAGGACCGGCATCTAAGAGAAATACTGACGCCAAATGTAACAAATTTAAGACTAACCGAAAAACCCACCCTTTCATAGCTTGTAAATCGCGGCAGTACAAAAAGGAATTACGTTGTTCAAACGACGTTCAAAATAGAATTTAAGCAGAGTAAAAATCATTTCGTATTAGTTCTAAAATCAGACTCGTGGAAGCAAGCCGTTGTGCTGATCACGAAAGTAATAAAATAAAATCAAAATAGAAAACCCAATCTTGTTTAATTTATTGACGTAACATTTCTCCCTTAAGAAATACCCGAAGAGACTAAATAGAAGCAGAGATTGTCTGCCAGTAGTTCTGTACATACACAGAATTGTTGTCTCTTTAGCGTATGTATCGTAATATAGAAAGGTAGGTTTGCTGAAATAAGTGGACGGACGTAATGCGGGAATATATTCATTGATAATAAATAATAAATAAATAACAAAAACTTAATAAAAACAAAAAAGAGAGCATTGTCTTTCTATATATTTGACACAAGAAACGAAATCGAGCCCATATCAGCATGCTTTGTATTTCGCCTATATTCCTTTATACGATTGAAATCAAGATACCAAGCGGCTGGAAAAAAAGACTCTTCGATCACAAAGCAAAATCATATAAAAATATTCCGAGTGGTACACAAAATAAGAAACCAATACAATCTTATACACGCACTATAACTACCCCAGCCAGCATTGTCTATCGCGAAAGTCACTAACACTTCCCGTCAAGATGTTGAAAACTATCGCTGGCGATAAACGCTTTCTTATCTAAGAAGCATCTCGTGTCATTGAAAAACGTGTAACTCAGGTGACACATCCGAGAAGTCACTTCTTAGTCTCTTCTGTAAGTGTCGCACAAGTCTCTTCTGTAAGTGTCGCAGAAGTCTCTTCTGTAATTGGGTTCCAATTAAAATAAAATCTAAATAAAGAAAAAAAAAGGGCACCACAATCTCCCACACGCACGACACCTACACAACAAAGTCACCCTCACAATGGCAAGTTTTGATTGACGACGATTTTCGGTCGTGGCAGAAAACAAAATCCATAGGCCTTGTTGTGTAGGCATATTTATTTCCGTGCCGCAGCTGTTTGTTTTTATTTCGTTTTTCATTATGTATCACTTAAACATTTGCTGTCTTCTTTCCTTGTCTTAAGTTCGGCTTTTCGTTTCCTTCTTGAATAGCACTTCGGCATTTGCTGTTTTTTCTGTTGTTGATTGTGCAAAATGCTATCCGTATACTTTAACTGGTGCCTATTCAAAATTACCCAATTAGTCAAGAAATATTGAAAATAAGTTGATTTTTTCCACAAATAACATATATTTTTATTTGTATAAATTAAACAAAATTGATTTTACTTTTATTTTTATTTTATTATTTTATTATAACACAACGGCTTGCTTCCACGAGTTTGAGTTTAGAACTGACTTAAATCGTTCGCTAGCCGCTGACTTTATAGCTAGCGTAGTCCTAAGAATAATGATCTCCCGCAGTGCTGCTGCATGCGCGGTATCAGACTTAATTCGCCGTTGGTCCTAAATTTCAACGTTGGTCGGTTTGATGTTAATGACGATGCTGGTCTTATACGGTGTTGCAGCATGTGCGCTGTGAGGGTCGGTTCGCCGTTAGTCTTAAGAATGCGGACGCTGGTCTTCCGCGGTGTTTCTGCATGTGTGGTGTCAAGTTCAATTTCGGTTCGTCGGACGTACGCCAGACGCACATTCAGCTACTTCGTTTCGCTTCTTGCCGACTCAGTGTTTTCTAATGGGCTGAGCATACTCTTGCTGTAGTCGACATGGTAGCTTTGTTGTTGTCTTATGCCATCATCTTAACTGCTCCCTTGCTCAAGTGAGAGACGCCCTCGGTTCACTTCAACTAGTCGATTACCACTTGAAGAACTCGTCGCTGACTTCTCTTCCTCCAGACCGGTAAACGTAATTGTTCCAATCACATTACGGTCCTTAGTTAGTTTTGTTTTTATTCTGTCGATGTGCCGCAGGTTGCCGATGCTCATTTTATGAAGATACGCCATGCTCAGGATTTCGTCATGGCTGGTTATGTTCAGCAGTGTTGATGCCGAAACGCCGGGCGTCTTTCTCACTATGTTACTTTGGTTGACATACACGGAATCGTTTACACGAACCTCGCGGACGAAAGTGAGCAGGGACGTGCCAGTGACAACCTTTTCCGGATTATCCCCTTCCTTTACAGTGACCGCGTTGCCACTGATGACGATGATGCCATCATCGACCACTGTTATAGGTTCGATGTGAAGTTGTTGAGCGCACGTTTCTTTCGGGAGTTGCTTGCAGAAAGTTAATGTAATGGTATGGCTGCAATCTGCGATGGCCAATATCTGCTTGTTGCATTCCGCAATGTTGTCACTGTCGGCTAGGTTGACTATATTTTCATTATGAGAAACGGGGAAAACAATAATCCTCTTACATACTATCTTAGGCTTAGGATATTTTATTAAAAAGTGCAGTACATCTCTATTTTCACATGAGAAGCTTCCATTAGGTCAATTAAACTAATTCATGTAAAGTGCTCATCAACTAAATTTCTAATGTCATTACTATCTAGTATTGTTGGATTTACTGTGCCAATTTTTGCGAGTGCAATTTATAACATTACATTTTCCAGTTCAGTTACTAAAATTCAATTTCGTGCTAATAGCACCTCATACAAATGTTCAGTGTTTATTTGTTTCTTTTTTGTTTCTTTAATTAAAATGTTACTCTTTCTGATAATTCGTTAATTCTTTCTTGAAATATTGTGTTAATAATTATTTGCCTATTTTTTGAATCTATGACCTGGTCTTGCTTATTCTTTACTAATAATACTAATAATTACTAATAATTACTAATAATAAATACTAATTCGAAGTCGTCGAAGTTCGGTGTCCCCGCAACCAGCATCAGGACTGTTCCCATAATGTTGATGCTTCTGGCCTGGCTATGCTGAATGTCTACCGTATTCAAGAGTGTGTTGGTGTGTGTTATATCCGCCTCCAGCAGTTTTCTCATGTGGGATTGTGGAAACTGGTCCGTCAAAGCTATTGTTTCGGTTGTAATTTCCACGTTTGGCGTCAGGTTAGTGGTGTGCCGTAAATATCCAAATTCAGTCTTCCGTACGGCGTATCCGTCCATGGTGGAAATATAACTTGAATGCGTAAAGCCACTCAATCTCGCCGTCGTTGAAGTCGTCAATAGAAATATTATCAGAAAACCCTGAAAGAATGATATGAAAAAGTGCTTGAAATAATTTTATCGTGAATTGTCTTTATGGACACTTTTATCGACACATAGGACAGTCAACTTTTTTCAGAACTTTCGGTTGATTTTAACCAACACCTTTTTTCCGGGACGAAAACCCCTATTTTGTCTAGATTCATTGAATCTAGTCAACTGGATCTCCTGAGCTTTCTCAATTTTCCTCCTTATCTACTCCTGAAGCTCTGGGGAAGCCACATGAATTGGCCTTTTACCGGTGACAGAGTGAATACTCCTGTTGTATTCTATTGTTGCCTGTAGAATCAGATTGATGGTGTTATCGATCTTTCTTTCCAGTATAAGGCACCGAGCAATCTCCAGGAGAGTGCCGTGGAATCGTTCAACTTGCCCATTAGACGTGCTATGCAGCGGTGGATCATTTGCTACCTAAATGCCGTAGCGATTCGAAAGGTGGGTTGTTATAGCCTCTGGGTTTAACGATGGCTCGTTATCGCAGAAAATAGTTCTTGTGTTTGGGTAAAAGTTTAACAGGTGGAGGATTGCTTTTTTAACTGCTACTATTGTCCTTGAAGGTATCGGCTGAACAAGGGCAAACTTCGAGAATTTATCGACACAAATCAAAAAGTGTACCCTGTCTGTTAAGAAAATGTCTATATGCAGCGTTTCGCCAGCGTATGATTGGACGGGCGTTTCTCCTCATATTTGTTTATTTGGGTGCCGATCATATGTTGCCCTCTTACGAACCCCGCAGTTCGCTACAACCTCATTGACTACTCTTGTAATCTTGCGAAAAATAATCCTGAAGAATTTGTTTTACGTTTTCCTGTGGCGCTCTGTAAGCCCAGTTATACTCTCCTGTGGCTATCTCCTGTTGTTTACCTTTATTTACCACATCGGTCACAAGTTTTTCAGTGAACCAAAATATTGTAACCGGAAAAGTCTCCACAACCCCATGTTGTATGTGCGCCAAAACCGGTAAGTCACAATGAATAGCTTTTACAACAACGGGATTTATGACCGCTTTTACAGTATCCAGCAAGGTACCTTTGCTTGTGAAGCAAATAATGTGTCGAGTCTTTTCCCCAAACATTATAAAGTTCCGCACTGAGTCATGTTGTGCTTCTTCTAATATAATCTGGTTTCGGAAACCGGTTTGTCCGTCTTTTCGATAGTGTAGGTCAGGGACACTTCACTGTGAATTGTTGCATCGTCCTACTCTACCTCACGTTCCAGCACATTGATGTTTTGTCGTGACATGATTTTCCCTACCCGGTTTGTAGAAAATTTTAGCACTATGCTCCTCAATGAAAGCCTTCCACCGGGGCGAAGTCTTTCGCGAAGCCATTATAATAGCTTGTTACACCTAAAAATTAACTTACTCCGAACTATGTGGAGGGCTCAACGAACTCCTGAATGGCCTTCACCTCTTCCATGCTCGTTGTTATTCCGTTATGCCGAAAAAGCGAGATTTTTCAAGTATTACCCTCATGTTAGCATCATAAAGACTCCTCAAGACCCAATCAATGAGTTTGACATGGTCATTCTCTGTTTCAGAGAAAATTATGACGTCATCGACGTAAATGTAACAGGCCCTCCCGATCTGCTCCTGAAGCACATCATTTATGGTCCTCTGAAAAATGCTTGGCGCATTTTTTAATCCAAATGGGAGTCGGCAGAACTCATATTTTCCCCCAGTAAGGGAGAAAGCGGTCTTCTCATGGTCGCGTTCAGCTAACGCAATTTGGTGATAGCCTGACTTTAGATCAAGCGTTGTAAAGTATTTAGATTTTCCAAGGTTCCACAAAATCATTGAAATGCTGGGAATCGGGTATTTATCATAAATCGTCATCTGATTGAGCTTCCGGAAGTCTACTACTAAACGTTTTTTTCTATTTCTGGTCTATACTGGTCAACTCCCTTTTTATCTACCACCCATATTGGGTTGTTATATGGTGACCATGAAGGTCACCGTTTTACCGTTTCGCAGAAGGTCTTTTATCTCCTTATCGACAAAGTCGGCTACGCCCATTGGATACGGGTACAGCTTCGAATATACCGGATCATCATTCTCTGTCCGAAATGTGGCAACCACCGAAGTATTGTCCATTAGGATCCGCAAAGACTTTAATTCGTTTTTTGAGCATTCCTAAAAATTCAGCTTTTATGTGCTGCGGCACTTCAATTTCTTCTATTTGTATGAGATTTACATTTGCACCCTTTAAAAATTTAATTGGTTCCGACCCATTATCGTGAACAATTATTTCTGACTTGAGATCAATTTTCGCACTGACCCGAGTTAGCAGATCGAGACCAATTATCCCAACAAACGTCGCAAGGTTTGCCAAAATGAAGAAAGTACTGGCCACCCCAAACAAATGAACAACCAATTTTTTTCCCACATGGTTAACGCCATGTATGGATTTTAAAACAAA
Organism: Cacoxenus indagator; assembly: GCA_035041755.1. Taxonomy (NCBI): domain Eukaryota; kingdom Metazoa; phylum Arthropoda; class Insecta; order Diptera; family Drosophilidae; genus Cacoxenus; species Cacoxenus indagator. Next base: position 58,908 of record JAWNKX010000039.1, on the reverse strand, counting down.
AGGTTTTTCTACTTATACCACAAGCTCTAACTCCACAAGGGCTTAATATAACTTTTTGATGCCCCCGTATCTATTAGAAGTTGTATTGACCCCTCTGCAATTGACCCCTCTATAAACGGTAGCAGGGTAGATTCCCTAAAACATTGACGAAACCTATATCTGACATCTCTTCCTCCTCTTCGGCGACTGCCGTCTCAGCCATTTCCCTGTAGTCCGTCTCTCGGACTCATTAAGTCTTTCAAAAGCTTGCCCCTGATAACGATCCTGATTAAATGGGACGGTATATCTTTGTCCCTGATACTAATCTTCACCATAGATGGCAGTACACCTATGTCCCGAGTTCTGAGGGCTATATTGCGTTCTTTGACCCATTTGTGAAGAACCTGGATCCACATCCATCGGCTCGTCTAGCTCCTTCTAAATTCTATTTGGTTTCTGCTCGCGTCTTCTAAAGTAAGGGTTTTTCCCATGCTGATTGTAATGGGGATTGTGATTGCTACTCTGTTGGTTCCTTTCACTATTCTTCCCTTTATCTTGGTGTTTCTGTTCTGTCCGTTGCTCCTCTAAGTTCCTTGTATAATTGCAGCTAACCGGTATCGCTCATGGTTCGACTCCACTTCTTGGGCCAAGTGCAAGTGCTGTCGGGAGATCAACCGGGCGAGCTGCAAATACGTTGCCTTTCTCGCACCTGAGATGCACACACGCAAGGCTTCCATCCTATATGTTTCGTTCAAGGCTAACGCCACTGCTTTGTTATGAGTCATTATAGTCTTGTTGGTCATCAGAGTTAGCTTTTTTCCGACCTCCTCGTAAAACTGTAAAATTGTCATGTTGCCCTGTCGCAGGGTTGACATTTCCTGCTCTATTAAATGGATTGGTTGTTTTTCGGCGTAAGTGAAGTCGAGGCGGTCAATTTTTGCCTTAAAATTCAGTGGGGTATTAAAAGACGACAAGACGGAGTCTGCCAAGTACGTTACATTGTTTCTAATTATCGCAACTGCTTGAAACTACCCTCGTATTTTTCGAAAAATCTATAGGTGGTGTGCGCTGCTTGTCTCCAAGACACATAAGACTCCTGTTTCCCTTCGTATTCCGGGAGAGACTTTATTATGTATAATGATTCGTCGCATTTGACACCGTCAACTAATTCTGTGTTGTCTTACTCTTCTACTTGATATGGGTTAGCTAATATATTGCCTATACGCTGGTTTATCCCGCTAATCTGTTGACCAAATATAGCCCACCTAAAGGCAGCCCCTGGGGGCTGGGCTGCGTCCATTTTTTCTTGGCTCGGCCACCAACCTCTGTCACTACTTTGGTTATAGTCACTCTGCCTGTTCACTTCAATATTGTTAAATATGTCAGCCAGATCTTCTAACTGACGTTCGCCACTCATTCAATTTAAGTCCTTTGTTCAACTTCACTCGATTTTTGGCACTCATTACAACTTTTCGCATTTTTAAGTCTTACTTTTAAGTGTGGACTTATGAAACAGACAATGTAAAAATTTCTCTTAACATAAAGTGAGCACTTTACTTACATGTTTTCTTAGACTATAGTTTAGCCGGGTTGATTGGTTGGTTGGTTACGTGGTTGTCCTTCGTCGGTGTTGACGGTGTTGGGGTTTTTGACACTGTTTTTTAGATTTTAACACTTGCCTTAAGTTTGGGCGCCAATTAAACAAACTTTATTTTACTTTTATTTTGATTTTATTATTTTCGTGAGCAGCACGACGGCTTGCTTTCACGAGTCTGACTTTAGAACTGACGTAAACCGTTTGCTAGCCGCTGACTTTATAGCTAGCGTAGTCCTAAGAATAATGATCTCCCGCGGTGCTGCTGCATGCGCGGTGTCAGACTTAGTTCGCTTAGTTCTTAAATGTCAACGTTGGTCGGTTTGCTGTTGATGCCGACACTGGTCTTCTACGGTGTTGCTGCATGTGCGGTGTGAGGCTTGGTTTGCCGTTAGCCTTAAGAGTGCCGACGTTGGTCTTCCGCAATGCTGCTGCACGTGCGATGTAATGCCGACGCTGGTTTTCCCCAGTGCTGCTGCATGTGTGGTGTCAAGTTCAATTTCGGTTCGCCGGACGTAAGCCAGCCGCACATTCATCTACTTCGTTTCGCTTCCTGCCGACTCAGTGTTTTTTCATGGGCTGAGCATACTGTTGCTGTAGTCAACAGGATAGCTGCTTGTGGCAATTGCAAGAACAAAAAGTTTTTGCTAATTCGCACCAAAGGCTTGGTAGTTGGCCAAAGCAAAATTAGGAATTTTTATTCCCGCACGCACCCCACTTTACATCGCAGTCAATAAGTCATTTTTCGATTGTCATAAAGAATTGATCAGAGGTCAGGTCGCGAACTCGTGCTGTGTTGTTGCGTTCAAATTTGCGTGCACGCAAAGAGTGTACATATTCATACACGCAGGCACATCTCTTTTTTTGACTTCCCTAATGTTCGGCAAATAAGAAAAAAACAAATGTCACACGCTTTGTTGTTGCATGGCGAAGACTGAATTTATTTCTTTCCTCATATTCGCAGTAGCGCAGGTGGCTTAATTTCATTTTCACATGCACGTAAACACGACTGGTATTAAACGCAATCAATATGATATTTATACTACATTCAAAAGAGGAGGTTCTACACTACGCAGCTGTCGGCCGCTGGAGTCTGGCGCAGAAACAATTCTTTTTAGCAGCATCAGTCTCCTGATTTCTATTATCCAATACTGGCAACAATCTGTGGTTGAATACCCTTTCAAGTATTTTGATGAGACGGTTGTTGTTTTGAGTGGTACCGTGGACTAAAAATACTGGTGGCTTCGTAGATATTACCAGTAAGAACTCCCACGACACCATTAATGTCCTCATCAGCGTTAATATCAACGTTACGTTCGTGACAGCATTGAAAACTATGAATTAGAAGAATCTTTACGTGGATCAGTACGCCATACGTAGGTGAACCTCTTGTTTTCGGTGATGTAAGTACGCAATTGTTTACCCAATGTATTTATACTTGCGATCCCCACCATGGGTGCTTAGAATTGAAGTCTCCACCAATGAAGAATCTGTGCCCAAGTTGTGCAAGCAAGTAAGCTGCTGATGTGACAATATCAAGTGTTGGACCACTCAACTTGATTGATGCAGCTTGAACCCAGTTTTGGCGTAAACGTTCGACAGTCGATTATTTTAGAGAAGATTTAATTATCACCGCAGGGGCACCTCAAACTCTTCCGCTAGCGTGATTTAAGTAAATAATATCAAGGGCAAGGGCAAAATAAGAGCCAATTTTTTCGCAAAAATGCCAAATGCGGCAAACGTTCGCACAAATGCTATCAATGTCGGAGGCGGGATTTCACAATAGTAAAAAACCAAAGAATCTAACAATATTTCCATATGCATGACGAAATTTCCACGGTGAACGGTTGTGTAAAAATTGACGTCTTGTATGAATTCTGGGTGTGTTTTTTTTTTGTAGTTTGTATTTTATTTTAAATTGACTTAGTAGGTACGCAATGACCACTGATCTCACATGAGTCAGGCCCAAGTGGCATCAAAATTCACCCAGTCACATAGACTGGACTCAGCTGGTGTTAATTGCTAATTTCTTTGGTCATGCGACAACAAAGATTATGTCTAAGTACTAAATATTTGGCTACAAATAAAAAAATGCAGGTTACCAGTTTAGAAAATAAGTTATGCATTAATTCAACGATGCCAACAATTTAGTTTTTATAACATATGATGACGTGGGAGGAGCAGCACTCACAAAGTGGGTATTAAAAGATTTGCATTAGACATAGATTGGATCATGTTGCAAATATGGAAAATAGTTTCTAGTTGGACGTGTTGGTACACTAAAGTTAATCATTCTAAGTAAGAATGGTGAGTTAATACTACCATAAATGAGGTTATACATAAAAGTTACACCAATAACTGTTCTACGACTAGACAAGGTAGGGAAGTTGATCAATTTGAGATGACACCGATAAGATGGTAGGCAAATATTAGGATCCCAGTGCAAGTTTTTGAGAGCAAAAAGTAGAAATTGCTTTTGCACCGACTCAATACGATCGATATACATCTGATATTGATGATCCCAGACACAATACGCATACTCCAGAATAGGTCTTACCAGTGAAGTGTATAGTACTTTGGTAGTATACGGATCATCAAATTCCTTGGACCAGCTTTTAATATAGCCAAGGACACCTCTAGCTTTAGAGACCGAAGTGGAAATGTGGGTATCGAAATGCAACTTCGAGTCCATCAAAATACCAAGGTCGATAAACTGGGAAATACGATCTAAACTATTTGAGTTAATGTAATAAGAATTTGAAATAAGGGCTCCGCGAGAAAAGGACATAACTTTGCATTTATTGATATTGAGGATTAAATAGTTTTTGGAACAATAACGAGATAAAGAGTCTATGTCACTCTGTTTGATGACGGTAGGTAGATCACTAATAAAGCAAAGGCTCAAAATGACTGCCTTGAGGAACACCTGAGCTTACCTTTAAATACTATGATATTGAAGACTTTAAAAGTACCCTTTGAGTGCGATGATCAAGGTAAGTTTCCAGCCATTGGACCAATGGAGAAGGGAAACTAAAAGCTTTGAGTTTGGTTATGAGCAAAGCATCCGATACAGTATCGAAAGCTTTACTGAAGTCGGTGTAGATAACATCAGTTTGGCTACCTACCGAGAAGTTGTGATTGGCAATAGAAATAAATTCCAACAGATTGGTTACCATTGAACGGTTCTTTACAAAACCATGCTGAGATATACTCAACAATGGGCGAGTATAGAACTGTAGATGATCAGTGATAATCTGCTCAAACTACATAGGAATTGCACACAGCTTGGCAATACCTCTGTAGTTCGATATATCAGACTTACTACCCTTTTTGAATAAGGGAATTATATAGGATTCTTTCCAACCATTTGGCATAGACGAAGTAATAAGGGATACATTAAACAAGGTACAAACGGGAATATATAAGTTGTCAGCACAGCTTTTTAGGATAACTGCTTATATTTCCTTAGTAGGTAAGCAATGACCACACACTAATCCCACATGGGGCAGGCCAAGTGGCATTAAAATTCACCCAGTCACATAGACTGGGCTCAGTTGGTGTTAATTGCTAATTTCTTTGGTGAGCATGCGATACCAAAGCTAATGTCTACGTATTAAATATTTGGCTACAGATAAAAACATCATCAGCCTCTAACAAATAAGCATGCAATATTAAACTAAAGCAAAGATTTAATTTTGAATTCAATTCAATAATGATATAGACGATTCAAACAAAAATTTAGATTACAAGTTTAGAAAGTAAGTTATGCATTAACTCATTTATTTAGAGGTGGAAATTTCAGAGTTTAGAACATCAGGGCGAAGCAAAGTCTCAACGAAAACAATAATATCAGAACTTGAAAATGTAGTGTTAGTTTTTTGGAGCATTGAAAGAAGCAGAAGATGAATCTGAAGCAGTGACTAGTAAGGTAACCTACAAAGGCCTAGTTTTTTTCCTAGGAATAAACTCATGGACCATCATATGGGCAGGTCAGAATTTAACGTCACAAATGCCAGAAAATACTTCCATATAAACTGAAAGCTTGAAAGAAGAGCCTTCTCTTGGGCTAGAAAAATTAAACTTATGAATATTAATATTCGATAGGTTGCATGATTTTGATGAAATATTGCGTGCACCGTCGTCACAGGTTGTCTCCTTATCCAACCTGGAAACAAAAATATGTTTACGAGGATCCAGCACCTTCAAAATACATGGCACTGGAGTAGAGGCAGTATGGGACTGCGAAGAACTCTCAGGAGGAGACAAAGTACAGGAGGGATTAGAGACTGTAGTAGAAGATGGCGCAGAAGTTACAATAGTAGGACAGGGAATAGAGGAAGATGAACAATTATTGGCAGAAGGAGCTACTGGAATTGGAGAGGGATGGGATGATTGGTTAGATATTGAAGTAAGTATTGAAGAATAAGTGGGTAAAGGTTTTGAAAAAGGGGAACAAGTTGGAGATGTTGAAACGGAAGTTACAGTAGTAGGACATGGAATAGAGGAAGTGGAACATATTGTGGAGGGAAAGTTAAAGGCGATAGATGAAGAAGAAGTATATGGGATAGTGGTTAACGGAGGTACTGGAATTAGAGCGGGATGGGACGATGAGGTGGATATGGAAGAAAGTACAGAAGAGTGAGTGGTTAAAGGTTGGGGAGAAGGAGAACAAGTTGGAGTCACAGAATTAGGACAAGGAACCGAGGAAAACGAAGAAGTAGTGGATGGAAAGTTCAAAGCGACAGATGAAGAAGTAGTACAGGGCATAATGGTAGAAGGAGCTAATGGAATTGTTGTAGGATGGGCCGGTTGGGTAGAAGTAGAATAAAGTACATAAGAGTAAGTGATTAAAAGTTGTGAAGAAGTAGGACAAGTTGAAGGGGTGTGATAAGAAGGGGGTCGAGGAGACGAAAAAGAAATAGGTGGCGCAGTGGTAGGCGCAAGATTGTGAGGGGATAATGGCGGTAGTTGTACTGCATTAGCCGTTGGAGTCGAGTCAAAAGAGTACTCCATAAACATTTCTGCCCCAGCATCAAATTCTGTGGCGAGCTCAGTGAATAGTTTATTAAGTTTTTGCTATTTAACTCGCATACGGTGGTACATCATTGTGAAGTCTCCCTGTCGTTTGAAGCAGGTGGGGCAAGACCACCTGCTGCCACCAAATGCAGGATTAGCCGTACCGTAAAGTCGATCATGGTCACGACTAGTCAACCCAGCGCTCTTAAGTTGGGCAAATAAGACAAATAATATAGAAAAAATAAATAAATGGAATGAATATAAATGAAAAAATAAATAAACTTCAAAAATTAATAATAAATAAAAAAATTAATTAAAAAAAATTTTTTTTTGATAAATTTATAAAAGCTTAAAAATTAATGAATATATCAAATAAATTATAAATAAACAAAAATAAAATAAATAAATAAAATAATAACAATAAATAAACTGTTGTCAAATCCTCTTCCTTAATATGTGTGTAACTCCTTTTCTACAAATATTTTTGTGTAGTATATTTGACCTTAAGTTTCCCAGATGGATGAATTTATTTGTGATATTCCGCTCTCTTTACCACGTTCGCCCTCGTAGGCCTTCATGCCGATCCTCCAATTTGGATGACTCGGGTGCATACTTCCGCCGCCACGGTCTGAATTTCGGGGCGAATGTTGTTCTTTAGGTCCCTAAACCGTCTTATTGAAAATATATGTCTTCCGTATTGATGCCGCTCTTCCTGGACCGTCAATGCCGGGCCATTCACATTCTCGAAAAAGTAGGGACCAATGATACCGCCGGCCCACTTTTTACATCACACAGTTACTTTTTTGGGGTCTAAAGGCGTAACTATTTTCTGCTGTGGATTCTCGGTCCCCCAAAACAGTTCTTTTTATTATCAAATCCTTTAGAATATAGGGTAATCGACATTCCCGGGTTTTGGCGCACACTTTCTGCAGCCGCAGCGATATTTTCGGTCGCCTGGCTTCACGTTGACTCACTGAATTTGGAATAAAAAGCATGGAACCGGTGGCTTCAAACTTATTAATTAAAGGTTTGGCTCTTAAAAACGAGGACATTTTCCAAATAAAGCGCGTTTTGTTTGCTGCGGAGAACGCCAATTGTCGTTAAACAATTGTACGATTTCGCCTGCTATTTTCACTTGGTGTATTTTCCATGCTAAAAACCTACTTTTCACGCCGTCCTTTTGTGTGAACTTTCCCCTCATATTAATACTGTTAATACAAATTATTTTATTCTATTAAATTATAATTTTCATTTGGATTTGCAGATGTTACGTGTTCTTGAATGCTGTTTGTGTATTTCAATAAATATAAAATATAAATTTTTGATCAATCTTGCTATAGTAGATATTTGCGCAAAGTAAAAGTAAATATTAATCGAGATCCCAAGAATTTTTTTAAATTCATTAAAAACAAAAACAAATGAGAGTTATTTCCAACTAGTATGGAGTTTGATGGAGTTGCAAGTAAGTCTGATGATGGGATTGCGAATCTTTTTGCTAAATTTTTCCAGGGCATCTACTCTAATAGTGCCTGTGGAAATAGTTCTCCTTACCCTTATAAAATTGATGAATTTAATCACTTCAATATGCCGTTTATTGACGGCAGTATTATTTTACGATATCTAAAATTGGTTAAACCTTCTTCTTCTCCTGGTCCGGATAATATTCCTAGTTGTATCTTAAAAAGCTGTGCTGACAACTTATATATTCCCCTTTATACCTTATTTAATTTATCCCTTATTACTTCATCTATGCCAAGTGTTTGGAAAGAATCCTATATAATTCCCTTATTCAAAAAGGGTAATAATTCAGATATATCGAACTACAGAGGTATTGCCAAGCTGTGTGCAATTCCTATGTTGTTTGAGCAGATTATCACTGATCATCTACAGTTCTATATTCGCCCATTGTTGAGTATATTTCAGAATGCTTTTGTAAAGAACCGTTCAACGGTAACCAATCTGTTGGAATTTACTTCTATTGTCAATCACAACTTTTCGGTAGGTAGCCAAACTGATGTTATCTACACCGACTTCAGTAAAGCTTTCGATACTGTATCGCATGCATTGCTCATAACCAAACTCAAAGCTTTTGGTATCCCTTCTCCATTGATCCGATGGCTGGCATCTTACCTTGATCATCGCACTCAAAGGGTACTTTTTAAGTCTTCATTATCTAAGTCTTTAAAGGTAACATCAGGTGTTCCCCAAGGCAGTCATTTTGGGCCTTTGCTTTTCAACATATTTATTAATGATCTACCTACCGTCATCAAACACTCTCAGATTTTAATGTACGCAGATGATGTAAAACTATGTTTCTGCCTTAATAACCCTTCTCACGGAATTTTCCTTCAGAGTGAGATAGACTCTTTATATCGTTGGTGTTTTAAAAACTCTTTAATCCTCAATATCAATAAATGCAAAGTTATATCCTTTTCTCGCGGAGCCCTTATTTCAAATTCTTATTACATTGACTCAAATAGTTTAGATCGTATTTCCCAGTTTAACAACCTTGTTGTTTTGATAGACTCGAGGTTGCATTTCGGTACCCACATTTCCACTTCGGTCTCTAAAGCTAGAGGTGTCCTTGGCTATATTAAAACCTGGTCCAAGGAATTTGATGATCCGTATACTACCAAAGTACTATACACTTCACTGGTAAGACCTATTCTGGAGTATGCGTCTTCTGTCTGGGATCCTCAATATCAGATGTATATCGATTGTATTGATTTCTACTTTTTGCTCTCAAAAACTGGCACTGGGATCCTAATAATTGCCAACCATCTTATCGGTGTCATCTCAAATTGATCAACCTCCCTACCTTGTCTAGTCTTAGAATGGTCATTGGTGTAACTTTTATGTATAACCTCATTTATGGTATGGTATGGTAGTAAGGTGAGTTACACCTTTCTTACTTAGAATGATTAACTTTAGTGTACCAGCACGTCCAACTAGAAACTATTCTCCTAATACTCTTCCCTTTTGTAGAGCTTCTTATTTGCAACATGATCCATTCTATGTCTTATGCAAATCTTTTAATACCCACCTTGCGTGTGCTGCTCCTCCCACCTCTTCTTATGTTATAAAAACTAAATTGTTGGCATCGTTGAATTAATGCATAACTTATTTTCTATAGTAGTAACCTAAATTTTTCGTCCTTGTTTAAATAGTCTATGTTATTCTAGGTATTGTATTCAAAATTGAATATTAGCTTTAGTTTAATCTTGCATGCTGATTATGTTAATGGCTGATGATAATTTAAACTGTAGCCAAATATTTAGTACGTAGACATTAGCTTTGGTATCACATGATCACCAAAGATATTAGCAATTAAGAGCAGCTGAGCCCAGTCTATGTGACTGGGTGAATTTTGATGCCCCTTGGGCCCATGTGAGATCAGTGTGTGATTATTGCGTACTAAGTCGATAAAAAAAAATAAAAAAATAAAAAAAAAGAGGATAACAAATTAAATTAAAAAAATTGAATTGGTTTAATTAATGGTTTTTTCGTTTCTTATCTCCTTTAATAATATTTCACAGAAAATGGATATTAATCGCGATGGCGTTGTAACGCTTGAAGAATTCTTGTTGGCGTTTCGCAATGATGAAGAGATTTCAAGATCGATGGCCGTTTTTGATACCGCATTTTGACCATATCTAACTGATAAACGTGACAAGTACACAGCCCGACCAAATCATCGGCGGAGGGTCCAAAAGAATCAACAGGAACACAAACAATATCGACGACGAAAACAATCGGCTGGTGTAAATATAAATATTGCGACATTAACAGGAGGAACCATAAAACAACAACATAAAGAATATCCTCGATTTGGGGCAAATCAAAATAAATACAGACAGCATCACGGACAACAACACAAACAACAACAAGAGCTGCACACGAAAACTAATGCCAAAACAATAATTCACAAACATTTAACTGAAATTGTCCATGATGATGGCGAAGTTTATGTCAAGTCCAATGGCAACTTTGCATCCCCGGCGAGAAACAACACCAAAGTGGGCACGATGATAACAAAAACGGAAAGCGATAGTAATTATAGTGGTAGCAATAACGATGACTCTAGTGATTACGACGATGGCGATTATGATGAAGATGCCAATGATGATGCCGATAATAATGAAGGCAGTATTGTATTAAATTCTTTTTGTCGCCATTGTTTGCGGCCAAAATCCGAATTGCTGTATTGCCGACCGAGTCAGATCAAATCGCATCAACAAGTACTACAACAACTACATGCTAAAACTACATTTCTCCAGCATCAGCATTCACATCAAAAGTCTTATCACCACCATCATCACAAGAAACGCAAACGCACCAAGCAACGTCAACAACAGGAGACACAACAGCAACAACAACAGATGAGGAGCAAAACTCTTACTAAAGACGCAACAACAACAGCAGGAGGAGCAGGTAAACAAACAGCAACGGTTGCGGCTATTTGGAATGATTTAAATACCGATAATGAACTGGCGATACGCATTCGTTGTCCACAGGTGGGACCACAGGTCGGCCGCGATATATATACACCAATGCCTATGCATTTCCATCACCCGCATCACTTGCAACAACATAACGCATATCAACAGCTCCTCTATCAAGTGCATCGTCAACAGCGACGTCAACCAACGACAATATTCAACTCCATCGGCTCTGCGGTCAACATAGCTAATTTTACACTTAAAAGCAGGCACAGCCATGGCCATATTCACATTAATAGTACAACACATTGCAGATCGGCTGAATCAAAGCATCGTAGTCAAAAGTCTAACCAAAATCAAACTACAAAAACTGCTACCACAATCATCGTCGAAACGACAACCAAGGCGGCAATAGTACCGACAAAAGTTGAAATGAGCATTGTAAAAGACGCACAAATTACACCAGCGTCAGTATACAAAAACAATATCCAGCTGCGAGTGTTGACAAGCAAAATGAACACATCAACACTTCAATCGTTAACTATAGGTGGACGCAACAAGAACAGCCACCAAGTGAGTCCAGCGGGTATAATTACTCATTTGCCACTTCGTGGTGTTGTGGCAAGAACGAACGCAGCCGGAAGAAACAGAGAAGTAGCAGCGGCTGGTATTGAAACAACTGATTTTGCTAACAACGATGGTGAAGAACACCCGGCAACCACTCCCGATTCGCCATCGCTGGTCACGGTGAGCACTTGGTATACAGTTGCCAAGAAGGGGGCTGCTTGCTAAAAAGTGAAGTAATAACGTAACGTACCCATTACATTACCGTTAAATCGACAACATAATATATCCAAACATACCTACAAGCACAACTCAAAGCTAACATTGACGGAAAATTCTCAGTTTTATTATTTTTGTAGAAGATTATGCAACAGTATATAATTTATAGTATCTTTATAAACTAAAAAGGTATTGAATTAAGATGTTAATTGTATTTGAACACTTAAACCCTCTGACACAAATAGAAAATACAGAAAAAACTTACAAAGAACTGGTGCAGCACTTCATGTACACTTAAAAGCATGATCACATTTTTTTACATAGTGCGTATTCCTAATTACAGCGAAACGTAAGCTTTACAAAAGCTTAAAGTTAAAACTGAAAGAAAAGATAATTCTAAAAGTATATATATATATATATATATATATATAAGTATAAATAAAACTGAAAGAAAAGATAATTCTAAAAGTATATATATTTCTTTAACTAAGTAAATTAAAAAAGTTTACATTAAAGTTCTAACTAGCGAAAATTTTCAAATAAAATTAAATACTTTTTCTTCAAAAACTAAACAAAAATGAACTAAGTAAATAGGAGACACCCTATAAAAGAGAAAAGCGAATTATCTTCATGCTTCTGTACTGTCTTCATTGTTGTTTGTTGTTTGTCGTTGTTGCTGTTGCTATACACAAAAGTAAAAAAAAGAATACAAAAATAAAGATAATTTTTTTAATTTAAGAAAAATAAGGAGAAAACTATTCTAAAGGAATACTTATTAACTCAAAAACAATAAAAAATAACAAGCTAGAAAACCTAATCTTGTGTTTATGATAAAAGTCTGGAGTTAAATGAAAAATTTGATATGTTTTTCCTAAAATAACAAACAAGATATGTGTATGCGTGAAATTGTATTAGTGCATCTGTTTTAATCACTATTTTTAATAAAAAAAATATGTAAGTATAAAGCCAATAACAAATTTTGAAAAACAATTAAGTAACTAAAAATTTGTTTTGCCTAAATATAGTAAAACTGCTCAAAAATACAGTGAAAGAATAAACTTCGGTTAAGCCGAAAGTATGGTACTCCATGTTATTAGAAGTTATTAATATTTATAATATATTAATATAATATTATAACATTGTATTAATGTAATAATATATTAATAATATTGATATTATTGAATTTTTTTGTAAATTTCGGTTCCAAACATTCATCGGGAACATTAATATTAGTAAGATTTAACCTAAAATTGATAAAAATCTCTTCAAAAAAACTCTTCAAGTGTCGTGCAAAATATGCTTGTTCATAGACATCATAATTATCACTAGTCGTGGAGTCTCTCTGATGACCAAGGTGACCGATTTTGATTAGAAATAAAATATTTTTACTAATAATAAATGAAAATTATTTTATCTCATAATATACTCTGACAGTTTAATGAAAATTTGAGTCTTTCAAGTCAAGAACTAAGCGATTTATCTGGTAATACTCAGAAAGAGATCACTTTCAATTTGTTATATGTAATACCAAAAATAATTGAAGTGAACAATAGAATACTTCAATTATGTAACCCGTATTGCAAGATCCAAAAAGTAGTCTTAAGATGTTATGAGCTTGCATGAATACTGGTCAGTGATATCTAATGGTGAAAATTCGAATTATCTGTGAAATGCTGTGTAAATTGATGATTTTGATATTTGTCAACATTAAAATAACAGTTTTCTATTTAGATCTTACAGGAAATAATTCATAAAACACTTTTAGAAACTTGTAGCGATGCGGCTCCGTAATATTACAATTTAATTTTGATGACAATGACAAAGAATGGCCGGGAGGTCCAAAGCAGCATGAATATACAAATTGCATGAATTATAAGAAAATTATAGGACGGAGACCCGGCTCAAACTTTTAAGCAACTTGCAGACAGCTTAGCAGTTGATGAATCAGACGTTTGCATACGATAGGAAACATCCAAAAAGAGGGAATGGCTACCAAACGAATTGAGTGAAATCTCTATTTCAAACCACTTCGACATGGCAGTATCATTACTTGCAAAAAAGAAAGAGTTATTCAAGGGAGTCACAGAATACTCTAGAGTTATTCGGCTTCGGGAGTTTTGTAAATCTCTTGGCAAAACCGTAGGTGTCACAGAACTTCAAGCGTTTTCGTTTGTTCCAAACATTTTTATCCAATACCCAAACCGATTCAACTCAATGTTTAGCTTGACTTAATAGGGTTGTCAGCACGTACAAATATTACTCAAAAATTTATTATTGATATTATTATTAATATTTTTGACAGAAACATTGTAAAAATGTATTTGCATTAAAGAACAAATAACAAATAAAACTATTACAATTGCACTTTTAAAATTGTAAAAGAAAATATTTTGAAATGTTCCTCACGCCAAATTTAACAACATACGCGACAACTCCCGTGTGCATTAATTTAATCGTATTCGGTGACAGTCACTTTTCAATGATTATTTGTTTACATAAATAATGAATTTTTTCGAAAATGATTTGTTGCGCTGTTAAAAAAAAAACAATTCCTCTACAAGAAATCATTTATCTATAAATATTTTTAGAACACAAAAAGTGTACTTACATTTTAAAATCACGCTTTTCTGCTAATAAATTCCTTCCTCTTCTCTATTTCGCCATCCACATTTCGATTTTTGCAGTTGTCAACATGCCAACTTGAAACAAGTTTTGAATTAATATTTACTTTAAATGCACAGAAAATACGCGATTAAATAACATTTTAAACATAACAACGTCATTATTAATTTTATTACTCCAATATGAAACACAATTTTTTGATCTATTCGATAAAACCAATTCTTCGAAAAATGTTGCATTCAATTTAAAACGATTTTGCATTTCTATGCTAGATTTTGTTTGCCTACTTAAGACGGTTTACTAGACGGTTTGTAAAATGGTAAATTAATTAAATAAAAAAATTATTTGTTCAAAAAAATTGATGCAGATTACTTTGAAAAAGAATAATCTATCCATTCGTTTCATTGGTTTTATTTAAAAAGCTATTCTTATGAGTAAAAATAAGTAATTATTCCAACAAACTGTGGAGGGTTAGAATATTACCGAAAGAGTTTTCTGTGACACCTAAAATCGGTGTTCGGGCAGAATTAAGAAGAAATAGTTTCCTGTGACACCTCTGATTGAGGCGAATTGTAACCTGGTATGAAAAGTGGATATACTACAACAATCCTTAGCACAAAAAGGCATGGGTTAACCCAGAAAAGCTATACACATCGACACTGAAACCGAATATTCATTGTCATAAGGTCATGCTATGCATATGGTGGGAGCAGCTAGGTGTAGTGTAATACGAACTTCGGAAATTCGCTCGCACCTAGCGTACCAGCGCCTTCTGATTACCACTTGTTTAGATCCATGCAGCAGGTTTCGAAATGCTGAGAAAGTATGAAAACGGATCGATGACTGTTTCGCTGCCAAACCACCATCGTTGTTTCGATGTGGTATTGCCAAAAAGGTGGAAAAAGGTTGTAGAAAATGATAGAAAATATTTTCAATAATGTTTTATATTTTGTACCATTTTTATACAATAAATAAATAAAAAATAACCATAATTCATGCAAGTATCTAATATTTACAAAATTCCTAACACCCAAGTACCAGAACATAGGGGTATTGACAATGTTTAAAGAACTCAAATTTTAGTATTCCAAAAGAATTTGCATACGAAACATTAGACTATGTCCTCTATTTGTCTTCATCATATATTTCTTTATAAAAACTGATTTATCACAAATGAAATATGCAAACACATGGTTTATGTCCAAAAAATAAGGCGAAGTTTTATTTTTTTGGGCTATGTGTTATCGATTCCCGATTTTTTATTTTGTTATGTTGGTACATATATCCATAACATACATTGCAATTGCCAGCATTTTTAACAGACATAAAAGTTACACGTGTTTTTATGTTTTGACGATTTGTGGCAATCTAAAGCGTTTGAACAAAGATTCTTGATTTTTTGTCCAAAAACAAAATCTTAATCATGCCTTCCCCGAACTTGTGGCCTTTGATTTTTTTCTGTTCCGAAATAAATTTACCTTGAAAAGATGGTGGTTTGCCACAATTGATAAAATAAAAACTGCATCGCTAGGAAACCTAAAGGCAATATCAAAAAGTGCATATCAGAACTGCTTCGATTATTGGAAAGAGCACTGGCATATATATTTATTCATAAAAATGAATAGAAAAATATTTTTCGAGAAAAATAAAACGTAACTTTATAACACCTCGTATATGTATATACAGTCAGCGTCAAAAATGAGTCAACACCTATGAAAGTGTTATTTCTCTTAAGATAATCAGAACAAAATAAAAGTCTCTTCAATTCTATTTCAAAAGTTGACTTAATAACAACAACATAACAGCATAAAAACAACAAAAGTTTTGCCGCATAGATTTTTAGGCATGGTTGAACCAAAACTTGTATTTTATACGTCAAAAATGAGTTTAACGCTATGTTCAGACTAAATTATTTTCCGAGAGTCTGGAAAGTAGCTGAGATGACTGTGATTATGAAACCGGGAAAACACGCATCAAAAGCAGAGTCTTATACACCAATCAGTCTACCCCTTGTGTTTTCAAAAGTCTTCGAGAAGATATTAAGAAGTAGACTGCCACTACTAGAACGTAGCCACATTATTCCTTATCACCAATTTGGTTTGCGCAGAAGTCACTCAACAATACAACAAGTGCACAGAGTTACGCATAAAATTCTTATCGGCGTTGACGATAAAAAATTTAGTATTGGACTATGATCGTACGTGGAAAAAGCTTTTGACATGGTTTGGCAAATCAAAACGAAAGAAAGACAACTGTACTGCCTGCTTAATCTAAACTCAAACATTTCACTTGAAAACAAGAAAGACTATTACTAAACCTATTTGAACTTATGGAGCCGAAATATGGGGAGTTGAAAAAAAAAAAAACATAAAATAATCCAGAGGCAACAATCTAAAATTATTCGCACCATCACAAAAGCCTAATGTTATATTACCAATATGTACCTTCATCGAAACCTACGAATTACGGCAGTAGATGAGGAAATAGTTAAACTAAGCAGAAAATACCAGGACAAACTTTGCCAGCATTCGAACGATGGTTGTGAATACATTACCAGTAGAAGAATTAACTCGGAAACGAAGGCTAAAAAGTGTGAGACTAGTGGACCTCACATAACACACATTACTTCATTATATTATTTATACATTGTTAATTGTTTATTTATTGTTAAAATTCATTTATTTATTGCTAAATTCCAGTACTAATTTTACAAACTGATTGTGAAATTTAAAATACTCCCACTGATCAATAATAATCTGTACAATTATCAATTTATATCTTATGATAGACAATGTACTCTTCTTGTGGGAAATAAAAAAAAAAAGTGAGTCAACACTTGCATTGTGGAGACTTTGGAAAAATATTCCGTTAGGTTTATAGTTAGTTGGGCTTCACAAAGAAAATTTTCTAATTTGTAATTGCAGAGAAATTGTCAGTAAACGGTATACAAAATCATGAGGACCGAAATTTCTTTAGAAACAAAGAAAATCATTGTTAACTTCAGAAAAAGTAGGATATCGTTTAGGTAAATTGAAAAAATTCTTAAAAGACATCTCCCTATAATAAAAACAATCATTGATAAATTCCAAAAATTTTAAAAAATCGACAATTTTAAACGGTCTGGCCTATCATCCCGCTTTTATGAAAGGGAAGTTAGAGGAATACTTTTAACTATGAAGAAAAATCCTAGAAGTAGTGGAGTGCAATTGCACAAATAGCTAAAAATATTTCAAATATTGAAAAGGCTGTACGTGCTAGCACAATAAGGGGCACATTGCATAAAATTGGGTTTTATGGCCGCCGTCCACGAAGAAAACCGTGCAAAAGGTTACGTTAAGGTCCTAAAAAAATTTCCAAAGCAAGTGTTGCCAAATTGGGTTTGGATCTTCCAGCAAAACAATGATCCCAAGCATACCTCACGGTTGGCGAAAGAATGGCTGTTATACACCCAAACAGTTAGACAACCCACCGCAATCCCCGGATCTTAACCCAATTGAGCACATTTGGGAATATTTGGACCATTAAAATCGGACAAAAATATAACTGGCAAACAGTCTCTTAAAGCAGCAATACTCGACGAGTGGAGGAAAATACCTTTAGATATACCACCAAGTTGGTCGAATCGATGCCACGAAGACTGAATGAGGTTATAAAGGCCAAAGGGGGCCAAACTAGATACTAATTTCATAAAATTAATTTAATACAAAAAATAATAATACTATCCAATTTGAAAACAATTTGACTCACTTTTGACGCATAAATGCGACAACTATGCCTAAAAATTTATGCGTCAAACATTTTGTTGTTTTTATGCCGTTATTTTGTTGTTATTAAATGAACCTTTTTTGGTAAAAATATAGTTGATGAGACTTTTATTTTGTTTTGATTATCTTAAGAGAAATAACACTTTCATAGGTGTTGACTCACTTTTGACGCACTGTGTAACACATATACATATATTTTCTAAGATTTAGGACTCAACCTGCCATAGAAACCGTTCGTAAGCAAGAAAATTAAAACTTTAATCGAAAAATCTTATTAAAAACAATTAAACGTGTTAGACAATGCAAAAACAATAAAATTATAAAAAGCTAATCAACTAACTAGATTACTAAATCCAAATATTTTTACAAAACTCTTTCGATTTTTCACTTAAAATCTTCACTTAATGTAAAGAAACATCTTATAGAATATAGAACACGCATATAATTGGTTTCTCTTTTATTCCACAAAAAAAAATAAATATTAAATGGGATCCCCACATTGCAACAAAACTTCTAAAACTATAAAAAGAAATATATTAAACTTAAATAGTACTTTTTACTGTGAAAAAGGAAATATCAAAAGTATTAACAAGATACACAAAACAAAAACCAATCAAAGAAATATCGTTAACCCACCCTACTGCAATACAATAAAAATTGAATGATAGTAAAAGGAAGAAGAATAAGGGAATAAGTGTGTAAAAGTACTTTGCTGTTTAAAATGGAGAATGAAGAAATTAAAAGTTAAAAATATTTTTACTAATGAAAATTCTTGGTATGCCCTGATAGAGAGTCGTGTCGTCTTGACTCTCGGCTGATGGCAGGTACCTATTTCGATGTAGTCAAGGACTTCATATACCTTGGTTTTATAGTCAACATCAAAAACAAAACCAGCCTGGAAATAGAAAGAAGAATCACTCTTGCCAATAGATGCTACTTTGGGCACAATAGGCAACTGATTAGTAGGGCATTCTCTCGACAGACAAATATAACCCTGTATAAGACACTCATCCTACCAGACTTATTGAATGGTGCAGAATCGTGGAGTGTGGCTAAAACTGATGAAACTGCTCTGAGTGCATTATATATTATATATATATAAAATACCGACCTCGATAGCCTAGAGGTTAGTGCGTTAGACTAACAGCCAGAGGTCGTGGGTTCGACTCCCACTTCGGGCATGGTCCTTACACTACCTACAACTTTCCTTTCCCATTTTTCCCTAACCCTTCCCCCTTTCCAATTATTACTTAACTTTAATTAATTAATAATTTATTTTTAAATTATTATATTTAATTAATTAATAATGATTAATTAACGATTTAATTAATTAATAATAATTAATTAACGATTTAATTGGTTAATAATAATTAATTAATGATTTTATTAATTAGTAATATTAAATTAAATTAATAATTAATTAACAAAACACCACATGTTGGCGGAAGCGTCCTGCCGCCAATGGCACTACCACTACCACAACGATTTTCTTCTATCAACAGTGATAGAAGAAATCGGCATGTTTAATAAATGCCAATAAATTGGAAAAGAGAAAATATGCAGCTAATACAAAATCTGGTTTCCTGTTCAAATTCGCTGTTTGTTAGAGTATATATAAAATTCTAACATATTGCATACCTGACTTAATGCAATGTGGTAGATTATTTCGCTATTAATTTAAATTCGCTCAACAGATATTCAGTTCCACAATTAAATCATCATCAGGTTTGTCATCACAGCTATTAACTTCATAAATCCTATTGACTATATTAAACATTATTAGTACTGATCTTTAAACTTCATAACTATATCGAAATTAATTTTTTATGTAATCCATAGATTAAATCCTATTTTATCCAATTTTATAGGTTTACGACTGCTACAACTTTGAAGCAATTAAGTGGGAAACTATTAGTGACCTTTATCTTCATATAACATCTTATGAATTGAGTGAATTGAACTGAAACAAATGTTTCATACTTTTTCGGTAGCTTGTCTTCTGCATACTTGGAATGCATTTGAAGGAATTTATATTTTATTTTATATTTATAAATTATTTTTATTATTATTTTATATTTTATAAATATTACAAATTTTTAAACTCAAAAATCTGACCCCCCGCCGGCATTAGTTCTTTAAGTATGAATTAAACGGAAAGTTTATTTCTATACATTTAAAAACTCGGTTGCCATTTTATAAGCATTTTATTCTTATATCTAGAGAGATGGCGATATCCTTCTACAATAGCCTTCATTTTTTATTATTTTTGAGCTATTTTTATTCGTTTTCGTCATATTGTATTTCCTATTTAAAATAGTTGAATAGTCTGTAACCGCCATTTGTTGTTATTGTCAATGTGTCGAAATGTGGGCTAATCCAAAGAACAATGTTTTTCATAATAGATAATATCGTACTAAATGTACATATATATTTACGTATATTGTTTTAATTGTATATATTAGGTTAAGTAAAAAGAAATCCATTATTTTTACCACATTTTCAAATGTAATTCAATAGGGATTGCGATGTCCGATTTATGTCAATTATATCCCTTTTTGTTCAATAACTTGGTACCATTTTGAAAATAGCTTCAAAATAACCTTTTTGTTAAAGCTCTGGCTCTTGATGCTACAAAACTCTTCCAATCGATTTTTGCAGTCCCACACTGAAAGCATTTTTGTGTTACCCAGACTGTTGTAAAGCCAAAAAAGGTCGTAGACACTTGCTTTCAGATCCAAACAATACGGTGGACGAAACTTCCCAACCAAGCTCCCTGCTGCAAATCATTATTGACGTGTGTGGTCTAGCGTTGTCCCGGTGAAAAACAAAACAATTCTGGTCTCTTCTTGGCAATCGCTAGCTTTTGACGGTCCAACTATTGACAATAGACGTCCGAATAAAGCGTTTGTTCATATGGAAGCAGTTTATTATAGAGAATTTCCCTATCAGCAAAAATGGACAGCAAAACCTTCCCGGCTAGTAGTCCTTATTTAGACACCTCGACTCGACCACGGCCGTTGTAACTTGACCTTGTCGTAAATTTACCACTTCGCATGACCAGTCACAATCCGCTTCAGAATTAGGTTGATTTGTTGCGATTCACCATTGATTCGCAAATGGAAATTCGGTCTATGAAGTTTTTTTGCGTGAACTCGAGCGTCACTCGTACGTCTAGCTTCTATTTAAGGCTGATATATGCTATTTGCTATATTCCATTAGTTTCATATGATTTTTGTGTGAAATGTTTAGCTCCTGGACAATCGACAAGTGCTTACATGACCTTCGGCCTTGACGATTTTCACAATTGGCCAGCCCGAACGTGGTAAATATCGCATTTTTTTTTGCTATTGTCAATCATTGACAATATTTATTTAACAAAAAAGGATTTCTTTTTACTTAATTTTTATTTTTTTATCGACGTGGTCGAAAATTGCTGCAGGAAATATGAGAAATGAATATATATTTATATATATATATATTCATGTATACATACCTTTAAGCGAAGTGTGTTTGTTTTGGAAATCCCATTACAAAAAATTTAAGGAATTGTATTTCGGAGATTTGTAATCAATACGAGTCGAGTCAGCCAGCGTTTTAGATGGATTAATAAAATTAACGGAAGGGGAAACGGACGCTATAGTAGCAAATTTAATTGTAAAAAATTAAGGTGTGTGTGAGCGATAAGAAAGCCCAAAACAAAAAATTGTTTGCCTATGGAAATTACAAACGCACACACACACTAACTAAAAAACTATCTATATCCCTTAATCACGCTCTCTCCTTTCTCTAATTGTATTATGCCACTGTTTGTTACTTGAGAATTTTTTTAAACTGATGAATATATAAAATAATATATTAAATGTTAAATTAACGTAACTAAAACGGAAAGGAGATGAAAGTAAAAAGGCACAAAAATCAACAAATTCTTTTATGAGAAATTTTTTATATATAGATAAATATTAAGCTCTACATTAATGTTTACTCGTGTATTTTCATAGAACTATAGCAGTATGATGCAGAATGAAATAAAATATTTAAATAAAATAGAAAAAAAAACGAAATTAGAAAAAAAGATAAACAGAAATAGCTAATTTAATAAATTAAATAATTGTATTAAATTTAAGTGAAAAATAAACTTAGCTCATCTCTTAATATAAATTATGAAATCTTCATGACAAAATGAGTTATTTATTAAATATATATATATGTGTATGCCTAAAAGAAACATGAAACCAAAAAAATATTATATATATATATGATGCGATTTTTTTGTGGAGGTTTAAATAAAATATATTAAAAAAATAAAAATAAACTAACAAAAGTTTATGGAAAATGTTTTAGCTGTTGCAATCTAATCTAAAATGGGTGTTTGTTTAATACAGCAAATGCATATTATTACGTACAAATTGTTTCCCTGTACTTTTCGGTCAGTTTCCATATCGCTTTTCACATATACATACACCAGCGGGCCAAGCTGACGTTGTTCTGGCCTTCCCTGAAGCTTTATTAATTTTAAGAAATTAAGTAACAATCCTCTCATGGCACTCAGCGAAAAGGTTACAGATAACAGATTAGCTAACAACAACGCATTTTAAAACAACTAACAGCCAATTGTTGCTCACGCATGTTAAAGCGGTCTTAGGTATACAAAAATTTTAGATAATTATTCTTATTACCTCCTACATAAGAACTCACAAACATTATCTCTTATATATAGATAGTATAATATCATATTATGTCCTTACTAATATTATAAATATGTAATATTATAAATATATTATAAATGCGAAAGTTACTGCCAGACATATCTGTCTGTTGCCGTTTCACGCCTAAGCCGCTAAAGCAAGTGTTATGCATTTTGGTGTAAGGATAGATAGCACCTTGGAGACTAACATATTTAGCACAACACACATACGTTATCTCGCTCGCTGTGCATACAAACGCAAAATTGAAGCATAGAAATTAAACATAAATTTCGTACTGTATTGTCTGAAAACAACAACAAAAACATTGTGCTTCATTCTGAGTGTGAAGAGAATCGAAGCGAAAGAGAGAATCGTGTGACTTTACTCCATATAAAAAGCAAAGAAGAAAATCAAAACTGAGAGAGGGAGAGAGCGAGATCAATGATCCCATTTCCACTTTTGCTCTGCATAAATAGCAGCAGAAAATCCTCACACATGTAAAAATGTGTATAGAGAAAATAAGTATTACTATTCTCATTTCTTACCCTCAGGCACCAGTGTGTACAAATGTGTGTGCGAGTTATACGGTAGTAGTGCTTATTGCATATAAGTCGCTGCCTTTTCTTAAGAATTACTCTGTTGCGTGGAATGAGAAAATAATAAAATAATGCAAGCAGCAAGCGCACGAGTCAGTCGTGCTGTTACCGCAGAATAGTAGTGTTATCGTTTACTCTGTTTGCTCTGTAGATAGATTCGTTTTTAGGAAAATATTTATTCTTTCACTGATTTGTATTCTTGGAATTTTGGTTTTTCTTTATTTATTTGGAATTTCGTTTTGCTTTTATACAGATTACAAGAACATAATCCATATATTCAATACAATGATTTAATTTACAATGAGGCTCTAACAAAGATTCCAGATCAAATCATAACTATAGCTGGAAATGATTTGTGGATTTTGGGATTATTAGGCCACAAAGAACTGGAGAAGTTTGCAGTGATTGAATGACTGTACTGGATTACGATGCCGCTTCTATACAACAACAAATAACTGAGTCTGTTCCAAGTTTGAACCCAGAACAAAGATTAGTTTTTGATATTGTTGTATTGTTTTCTTTTTGGATGCGTCATTAGGCACCGGCAAAACATTTTGTTTGAATTTCCTTTTAGCACAAATCCGCAAAGATTTGTTGCTGTTGCTATAGCCCTTCTGGAATAGCTGCTACGCTGCTCAATGGTGGCCGAACTTCACATTCTGTACTTAAACTGCCATTAAACTTAGTTCATGAAGAAATGACAGTTTGTAACATTAGTAAAAATATCGAGCGTGGACAAATGTTTCAGCAATGTATGCTGTTTGGAATGAGTGTACGATGACCCATAAAAGAGCAAAAGAGGCATTAGATCGGACTATGAAAACTAAATGCATGTTTGGAAGCGTCTACATTATGGGTTCATGTAAAAAAAATTGAGTCTAACTACAAACATACGCATACAACTCAAGAGTGATACACAATCAGGGCAATATGCGGCTGCTCTACGAATAATCGGAGAAGATCGTATAGTATCAGGTAGTAACGCACTAAGCCGAAAATTCTATAATATTGTCCAAAACACAGATGATTTGAAAGGCAACGTCTATCCCAACCTAAAAACTAATATGAAGAAGAGAGAATAGTTGTGTGAGAGGGCGATTTTACCACCGACGGATGAAATTATGATGCACATCAAAGATGAAATCATAACACATGTGGAAGGTGATATTGTTGAGTATAATATCATCTAGATATTGTCGTGGACACTGAACAAGTGACATCGTACACTCTGGAGTTTCTCAACGTTTTAGAATTTTCAGGGATGGCTTCCCATAAATTAAGGCTGAAAGTTGATATTCCAGGCCTGTTAATACCAAATCTTGACGCAACACGATTTTGCAATGGCACACCTTGGACGCTATTATAAGAGCAATAATCATGACAGGAACAGCAAAGGGAGAAGATGTATAATTTCCCATTATTCAAATAATTCTGCCCGACTTGCCATTCCAGTTCAAAAGAGTCCAGTTTCCCTTGAAAGCAACATTCGCGATGACAATTAACAAAGCATTTAGAAACTGTTTTCCCCAGACAGCTGTATATCGAGTCCAAAAAATCTTCATTTTTTAGCAAAGGATGGAAAAACCAAAAACGTAGTTCACAAAAATTCGTTATGGTATTTCACCTCTTATTCATTAACCTATTTACTTGCATTTTGATACGTACATATAACATTTTCACGACAAAGCGGCTGAACAGTTTTTTTTATATTTATTTTTTATGGATATATTATTGAGATTGATAAATGTTTAAAGAAAAAACATGCTATTTGAGATCCTACGCAGACGAAGTCGCGGGTACCTACTAGTAACAGTAAAAAATGTTAATGTCTGAGACATTCCCTGTAGACAATGGGCGTTCAGCAGAAGTCATCACTGATCATTTTCTGAGACTTGCTAACCGATTAGAGATTTGTCTCTGCTGAACGCAGTGCTGATAGATTTGTAAAATTACGGCGTTAGGAAATGCGCGGCGTGGAAGTCCGACGCATTTTGGAAGGGACTGGCCAAAAACAGAAAAATTAAATAAATAAATATTATTTCACTTTCGAAGCAAATAATACAACACTCAAATTATTTTCTTAAAAATTGCGTCTTTATTACTTTGCTTACAAACGGAAAACATCTGATTGGAATGTTATGACTTGGTTAGCAAAGAATTTTTGCGATGAATTTTTAGACATAGCAATCACAAAATTTTCAACGAAATTGTGAATTAATTCACAATGAGCGAAAAGCACAAAAAAGGCCAGCAAACACTTGAGATGAACGCTCACCTCCTGTTATTGTTTGGTAGCAAAATGTACTGTTTCTCGGGAATTCCTATTAGTGGCAAACCAATATAGACAAACCGTTACATTCTTTTCGTAGGTCGATTCCAACCGAAGAGAAGGTTTGACCTTGGGATTTATTTATAGTAATCGCAAAGGGTGTTTTCACGGGAAATAGCAGCCGTTTGAAACATATTGGCATATACGTGGGAATCATTCTAATCCTCGGATATTTGCCAGCAGGACTGGTGAGGATGGAATTGGCAAGGAATACAATAGGCTACAGTTGTTCGTACTTATTTTTTTTAAAATAAGTTCTGGTAAGCGTGAATTTACCCAAACCGTCTCTAAAAAATGGGAGATATCAAAACCGTCAAAAGAGATTTCTTGCACACCGAGAATTGCAATTGGGTTGGAATTGGGGAGAAAGAGATTTCTGGCACATACCCGATATTCCCGTTTTAATTCCATCCACTTGTTTATGCAAATATACAGAAATATGTTAAGCATAATACCGATGCTTTATAAAAGATTTTGCTTTATTTGCCAAGCCCCTCACAAATATCCTAAAAGGCGACAATGGTAAGATTAGTGCAAAGCAATTCAAAAAAATAAGGGTTTGATGAATATCAGGTTCGGGCGTTTGAAAAATTAAATTAGATCCTGTCATCAGAGGATGTCTTATTGATCTATCCTGATTTCAGGATGCCATTCCTCCTTACAACGGATGCTTCTTCTGGAGGTTTGGGAGCCGTTTCATCGCAGGATGGCAAACCGGGCACCATAATATCCAGAACCGTGAAGGACAGAGAACTAAATTTTGCAAGAACGAGCGTGAGTTGGTAGCTATTGTCTGGGCCCGTAAAGGCTTAAGAAAGTACAGTAGAATCTCTATTCTTGTACACTGCAGTAATTGCGCACCTCGATACTTGCGACACAAAAAGTTTTTACATTACGTACTTGCAATATTGGAAAAATATTGACCTCGATACGTGCGACATTTCTAAACTTGCTTTTATACATTTCTTTGCAACGTTCTCTTTCACTAAATAAATTTCGGGGAATTCCCTTTAATTTTATGCTGCTGAAGGATTGTTTTGACTTTGAATAACTTTGAGTTTAGTTTCTGCACAATGGTGGACAAAAAGTTTGAATTGCTAACAATTAAAGAAAAAGCTGACATTTTTAAAATTTAAATGCTGTAGTATCTATCAATGCTTTAGCTAAAAGTTGTAACGTACATAGAACAACAGTAACTCGTGTTAAGAAAAATTAAGGTCATATAAAAAAGTTCGTAACGCAATCGGAATATGGTCCAGGTAAAAGGAAAATGTGTTAGGCTTCGGATTTTCCAAGAAAGCACTCTTTAAATGGTTTACAGATCAAAGAGCCAAAAACTTATCCATCACAGTTGACATGCTAAAAGAATAAAAGGGAAAGCCTGGAGTCTTCAACGCTAGCAATGGTTTGGAATTCGAATTCTTAAAATATGTGTGGAAAAATTGTCAAATAAGATTGAAACTGTAAAACCATTTTTATCAAACCTTAACAAAAGGATAATGCATTTAAATTTGACAAAGGAGCAGATATACAATGCCGATGAGTCTGGCTTATTTTGGAAACTCTTGCCTGATAAAACTCTTGTGCACTCAAAAGAAACGTAGGATCCGGGACATAAAACCAGTAAGGAAAGAATAACCTTGTAACAATGCTGCTGGAAATCATAGAGTAAAAGAAAGTATCACATTTCGAAATCGAACAATGGATTGATGAGCATTTGGCATCCAGTGCATTAAATGAAGAATACTGTACTGATGATGACAAAACCATAAACTAACAACGTGCCCAATACGGAAAAAAATTACTGCAAAGGAGGTCCTATCATCATTCAATATTTGCCTGAAATTTTTTAATTAAATTTAAAAAAAAAAAATTTAAATAACGGAAAGGAGAGGCCATGTCTACCAAACCACAGATGGCGCCACATTGGCTGTACACGGCAGCAACTGGAATTTAACAATACATGTATTTTAACAATAAATAAACAATTAAAGATAACACCAATTAACAATGAGTAAGTAATGTAATGAAATAATGTGTTATGTGAGGTCCACTGGTCTCACCCTTTTTAGTCTACGTTGCCGAGTTAGTTCATCTAATTGTAATGTATTCACACCATCGTTCGAATGCTGGGAAAGTTTGGTTTGGTATTTTCTGCTTAAATTGATTATTTCCTCATCTACTGTCGCAATTCTTAGGTCTCGATGAAGGTCCGTGTTGGTGATATACCATTGGGCTTTGGTGATGGTGCGAATAATTTTTGATTGTTGCCTCTGGATTAACTTTATATTTGGTTTTTTGGCAACTCCCCATATTGCGGCTCCATATGTCCAAATTGGTTTAATAATTGTCTTATAGATTAGGAGCTTGTTTTCAAGTGAGATGTTTGCATTTGGTTTGAGCAGCCAGTTCAGTTGTCTTACCATTTTGATTTGGTCACGCTTTTTTTGTATATGGTGTTTCCAGTTTAGTTTACTGTCAATATATAATCCTAAGTACTTGGCTTCTTTTTGAATGGTTACGTCGTCTCCGTCAATATTTATATGGATTGGTGTGAATCTAGTCTTAGTAGTATATATAACTTGTACTGTTTTGTTTTTGTTTATCTCACCTAAACCTGGTACTCCGGAGAACTGTGTCACATCATATAGGCCCATAAGCCTGCTTCCAACGTTTTCAAAGATTTTTGAAAGATTGTTTTTGAGTAGATTGTTGGCAGTACGGGGTGTTCAAGAAGCCATTCCTGATCACCAATTTGGATTTAGATCACAGCATGGCACTCCCGAACAACTGCATCGAGTCGTTAATCACATACTTACTGCATTTGAGTTGAAACAGTATTCCTCTGCAGTCTTCCTAGATGTCAAACAAGCATTCGATAGGGTATGGATCGATGGACTTCTGCATAAATTAAAATTACTCCTGCCTGGCAAACAGTTTTTACTAATTCGAAGCTTTCTTCAACGACGAACCTTCTCTGTGGCGGTAAGAGACAAAATTTCCACCTTCAGGCACATGAGAGCCGGTGTCCCGCAGGGGAGTGTCTTAGCTCCGGTCCTCTACTCCTTATATACCTCTGATATGCCTACAACTAGAGATGAGCATTCGATTATTGCTACTTACGCGGACGATACGGCAGTTATTTTCAACTCTGCCTCTCTGAACGAAGCTGCGGAGAAATTGTCCAGCTACCTGGATAGATTCCACTCATGGGCCAGGCGTTGGAATATAGCCATAAACTCTGAGAAATCAGCTCACTGTACCTTCACTTTAAGGCAAGGCGTCTGTCCGGTTGTGACTTACAACACAAGAATCATTCCGCAAATGGAGCAAATCCGGTATCTCGGTTTGATCCTGGATAAGCGTCTTACCTGGCGTGCACACATTAAGGTAGTTACAGCGCGCTGCTATCAAAAGCTCAAGAAACTGGAGTGGCTCCTCCGCCCATCGAATAAGTTATCTTTAACTAATAAAAGGCTCATCTATCTGCAAGTAGTGGCACCTGCTTGGCGCTACGCCATACAAATTTGGGGCACTACTGCTGCCTACAACATCAGAAGAGTGCAGGCGTGTCAGAGCAAGGCTCTCAGAAGATTTATGGGCGCCCCTTGGTACGTCCGCAACTCCACGCTGCATAGGGATCTTGCCGTGCCAACTGTTATGGAGGTGATTAATTCTCACAGCTGCCGCTATCACTACAGACTTTTGTCGCACCCAAATCCTCTAGCTTTCTCCCTCACCCGTATCTCAACAAGGCGTAGACTGAAGAGGCTGCACCCACATGATCTCCCTCTAAGAAGGATACAGCCTTCTATAATTAATTAAGTTAGTATAAGTCTAATTTTTTATTTTTATTGTCACGTCATTATTTTTTAAATCCGACAAATGTTTTATGCAGTTTACTGCGTTTAATGTTATAATTTAATTAAAAAAAAAAAAAAAAAAATGTTTATCTTAATATGCCATTTTCTAAGCCAGTCAAGTGCTCCATTAAAGTCTGCTTGCAACATTGATGTTGCAGTATTTGTTTTTATGAGCACTTAGGAGTATTGTGTCATCGGCGAAAGTTGCAATCATCGACGAATTGTGAGTGGGACATGGTATGTCTGCTGTGTATAGGGTATATAATAAAGGTCCTAGCACACTTCCCTATGGAACTCCTGAATTTATTTCTCTAAGGGTTGAGTATTCGTCTGAGTATTTAACTAAGAAGTATCTACCTTTGATAAATTATGTTAATAGATGTGCTATGTTTTGAGGGAATATATTGTTAAGCTTCCATTTGAGTCCTTTATGCCAAACCTTGTCAAAAGCTTTTTCCACGTCCAAGAAGAGTCCAATACAAAATTTATTATCGTCAATGTCATTTAGAATTTTGTTCGTAACTCTGTGCACTTGTTGTATCGTTGAGTGACTTCTTCGAAAACCAAATTGGTGATTTGGAATGATGTGCCTGCGTTCTAGTGGTGGCAATAGTCTACTTCTTAATATATTTTCGAAGATTTTTGAGATTACAGGCAGTAGACTGATTGGTCTATAAGACTCTGCTTTTGATGCGTCTTTGCCTGGTTTCGGGATCGCAATAATCTCAGCTACTTTCCAGACTCTCGGAAAATAGTTTATTTTGAACATAGCGTTAAAGATGTTTCTTAGATATTCTATAGCTTTTACAGGTAGTTCTCTCAGGAGTTTCCAATTTATTTTGTCATATCCAGGGGACTTTTTTTCCTTTATGTCAATATTAATTCATTTTCTTATTTCTATGGTGGTCTTTTCATGTTTTATATGTTCTGAACCTCTGCTAATATCTGTGTTCAGCTGTGGATCATCTGAGTTGGTGGCGACTTCCTTGTTGTTGTTGCCTTGTTGTACTGTCTTTTTGTGTCAGGAGATCTTGTGGTTGACCAGGTTTTCCGTAGTTTAAATTTTTTATTTAATAGTCGTCGTAGTTGAGGTTGTGTGTAGAATGTCCAATTTTGCTGCTTCTTTTTTGGTGTCGATTGTATGGCTGCTTTCATAATGGTGTCATTCAGGAATACTATCGCTGACTCGATTTCCTCATATGATTTAAGAGGGATGTCGGTCATTAAATTAATGTCAATGTATTCCTTTTAAGTATGCCAATCAGTTTTGTTGTTGTACAGAAGTCTGTTTGCATGTGTAGGCGTGACGTGCGAGTCATATATTATTTCTATAGGGTTGTGGTCTGACGAGAGTTCGAATCGTGATAAGATTTTACATTTCCGAATGTCCAGGTTCTTTGTGATGAAAAAATCTATCAAGTCAGGTGTTTTATTAATGTCTGTTGGCCAATATGTTGGTTCGCCTGTACTCAAGTGTTTAGTGTTTGTGAACTGCATAGCGCTGAGGAGATTTTTGCCTTTTTTGTTCGTTAGTCTCGATCCCCACATAGTGTGTTTCGCGTTGTAATCACCGGCTGCAATGAAGCGTTGTCCAAGAGAGTTGAGGAAATTCTTATATTCTGTGTCTGTAATATTATGCTTTGGTGGGCTATATACAGCAGATATTGTGAGTGGTCCTACGAGATCATTAATTTGAATGTTCGTCGCTTGTATGTAGTTATGCTAATAAGGCTCAAGCTCGTCGCGCTTTATGCAATGCTTAATAATTATGGCTGTTCCACCGCGCGTTGTGCCATGGGGGTGGTTTGTGGTATACACTTCGTACCCTCTAACTTGTATGAAGTGTTTGTTTGTGCAATGTGTCTCCGAGATTAGGGCTATGTCAATGCTGTTATCATGAAGAAGTATTTGTAGTTCGTCAATATGGTTTTTCAGTCCGTTTGCATTCCAAGTTATGATCCTTAATTTAGTTTCCATTTTGGTTGTCCATGTTCGATATGAGAATTGTTATGACGTTTATCATATTTGTAACTTGTTGAAACAATTGTTTCATCAGGTCTTTCATCTCAGTAATATCAGTTTTTATGTCAAATCGTCTACTTATGTATTCATTGGTTGGATTCGTGAGTTGTTCCTTCTTATTCTTTTCGCCATTATTGTTGTCATTCTTATCCTTAGCTACTTGAGCGTACGATAAACCGGTCTTAATTTTGTTTAAGCTTTGAGTCACGATTGGAGCTACTGCTACTGTCTCAGCCGGAACTTTGTGGCTAGTTTCTCTAAGGGATGGAAATCGTTTTATTTTCAGTGCCTTGTATATCTCACCTTTGTAGTTTGCAGTGTGTGCAGCACCACACAATGCACATTTTATTTGACCGGTGGCTTTAATTTTGCAGTCGATTGTTTTGTGTTTGCCGGCGCATTTTACGTAGATCGGGTCTCTGGTGCAGAAATTTCTCGTGTGGCCGTATTTTTGACAATTTGAACATTGCGATATTATGCGTTTATGGTGTGGTGGCTCAAATATGACTTTGGTACATAGGAGTGTTGTAATATTAAAGATTTCTCTATTATTTGCTTTGGCTTTTAGTTCAATGAAAAATAGAGGCAGTGGTTTCTTTGTCAGTTTTTGTTGTACGTTGTGTATATTAATAACGTCGTGGCCTAGTTCCGATAGCTCGTTCTTAAGTTCGTCAAGGTCAGTGACGTAGTGCATATTTCTTAGTACAGTCTTGAATCCCCTCTCCTCTTTGGGCTTAACGGTGTAGTATTTAGTATGGTTATTTCTAAGCATCTTAACCACCGCCGAGTAGTTCGACAAGTCATTTGTTTGTACGCATACTTCGTTGTTTTTAAGTGTTTTTAATATGTAGTTTTGTTGTATTGTGTTTTTTAGAGCTTCGTTTAGTACGTTAATTTGTTCTACATCCTGTACGTATATTGGTGGTGGTTTGTGAATTTTAGTATATGGTTGATTTGGAGCATTAGAATTTGCTTCTGTACCACTGCCGTCTTCAGCCGTTTCGTCTCGTGAGAGGAGTTCGCACCTGTTATTAGTGTTAGGCGCGCTCAGCCAGTACTTTTGCAGTGTTGTTTGTCTTGTCGTATGTGTTTGAGTTTTTTTCCTACTTTTTTTAATATTGCTATTTTGTTCGGAAGTGTTGTTGGGAGAGAGCTCACTACGGTTGCGTTTTATTTTTGACTCTTGTGGGTTTTGATTGGTTGAAGTTTGTACTTGCGTGTTTGATGTCTTTTTTCTGATCAATGTTGTTACCGAAGAGAGGGAGCAAATTGGCATTGTAGCTGAGAAAGATGACGTGGTGGTTATTGTAATTAGTGAGATAGCAGCTGATGTCTGCGTTGTGGTTGTTGTTGTTGTTATTGGTTGAAACGAGGAGAGTGGCGTCGTTGGTTAAGCGTATTATGCACTCCACGGCAGAGGCTGCATATTACCTGCTGCCATGGAACAGCTGACAGTTAGTTGAGTGGTAGAGCGAGAGGCTGCGTTTGTTTGGATTGATGATCCGTTATTGTTTTATCTTTGTGAGTATGTAGCTGTTTGATGTATTGCGGGAGAGCAAGAACGCGCTCTCTCGAAATTAACGGGAAGTGAGGCTTGGTGTGAGTCACTGATGTTGATGCTGTTGTTTGAACCGCTTGTTGATGTGCCAAGGTATTCGTTGTTGTTATTTATGCGGACAGCTGTTTGAGCGTGGGGTACGCTCATGCTGTTCCTTGATGGATGATTTTGTTTTTGCGAGCTGCCCGCAGTCGGGGGACTGCGTTCAACAGGCATCTTGAGATAAGAACAATTGATTATCTTGTCTCTTGATTTAGTTTTTTGTGTTGTTAAATTCGGAAAGCGAAAGGAGACGACTAGTCGACTTGACAGTGCAATTGCGAATTGCGAAAAATATATAATACAATGAAAAAAATCATATGTGCGGTTTACACACAGTAGAAGTGAAACTTCGTAAAAAATAAAGAATAAGAAAGATTTAGTTTGAGATACAGAGAGAGAAAGATTATAAACATATTTCTTCTTTCAAACTCTATTTCATGATATATTTTATATTAAAAGCATCATTCATATAGAATGTTCTGAATATCAGCATACGTATAATATGACGTATAAATTGTTAAGGTGAATAACTTTAACGTACTACTAACCATTTCGGGTATGCTGCTTTCATATTTCTTCTCATATATACATAAATAATCATAATACTTCCATACATATCTATTTACATATGTCATAATATAAAATTTTAGCGAGTTTTATTTGAGTCTAGTCGGACTGGTTCGGTTCAGTTTGATTTGTTTTTAAATCCAGTGTCGTGGTTTGGGCATTACTAGAGACGCATTAGCAATTACTTGAACTGACAAAGCTCAAGATAATTATAATGTAACTTTGTCATAATATGGCATAAAATCAAAACACAGCTTGCCTAGTATTTTCTGATTACTTGATTGTAACTTATGTGTTTCAATGACTTTTCGGAGAGCTTTACTATTCGATAGTTCCATATAAAAAGGAGAGTTTCGGATATCAACAGTGATAGAAGAAATCGGCAGGTTTAATAAATGCCAATAAATTGGAAAAGAGAAAATATGCAGCTAATACAAAATCTGGTTTCCTGTTCAAATTCGCTGTTTGTTAGAGTATATATAAAATTCTAACATATTGCATACCTGACTTAATGCAGTGTGGTAGATTATTTCGCTATTAATTTAAATTCTCTCAACAGATATTCAGTTCCACAATTAAATCATCATCACGATTTCATCACAGCTATTAACTTCATAAATCCTATTGACTATATTAAACATTATTTGTACTGATCTTTAAACTTCATAACTATATCGAAATTAATTTTTAATGTAATCCATAGATTAAATCCTATTTTATCCAATTTTATAGGTTTACGACTGCTACAACTTTGAAGCAATTAAGTGGGAAACTATTAGTGACCTTTATCTTCATATAACATCTTATAAATTGAGTGAATTGAACTGAAACAAATGTATCATACTTTTTCGGTAGCTTGTCTTCTGCATACTTGGAATGCATTTGAAGGAATTTATATTTTATTTTATATTTATAAATTATTTTTATTATTATTTTATATTTTATAAATATTACAAATTTTTAAACTCAAAAATCTGACCCCTCACCGGCATTAGTTCTTTAAGAATGAATTAAACGGAAAGTTTATTTGTATACATTTAAAAACTCGGTTGCCATTTTATAAACATTTTATTCTTATATCTAGACAGATCGCTTCTTTTTTGATTCTTTTTGTGCTATTTTTATTCGTTTTCATATTGTATTTCCTATTTAAAATAGTCGAATTTCGCTGCCTTTCGCTCCGTAACCGCCATTTGTTGTTGTTGTCAATGTGTCGAAATGTGGGCTAATCCAAAGAACAATGTTTTTCATAATAGATAATATCGTACTAAATGTACATACATATTTACGTATAGTATTTTAATTGTATATATTAGGTTAAGTAAAAAGAAGTCCATTATTTTTACCACATTTTCAAATTTAATTCAATAGGGATTGCGATGTCCGATTTATGTCAATTATATCCCTTTTTGTTCAATAACCTGGTACCATTTTGAAAATACCTTCAAAATACCCTTTTTGTTAAAGCTCTGGATCTTGATGCTACAAAACTCCTCCAATCAATTTTTGCAGTCCCACACTGAAAGCATTTTTGTGTTACCCAGACTGTTGTAAAGCCAAAAAGGTCGTAGACACTTGCTTCCAGATCCAAACAATACGGTGGACGAAACTTCCCAACCAAGCTCCCTGCGGCGAGTCATTATTGACGTGTGTGTTCTAGCGTTGTCCCGGTGAAAAACAAAACAATTCTGGTCTCTTCTTGGCAATCTCTTGCTTTTGACGGTCCAACTATTGACAATAGACGTCCGAATAAAGCGTTTGTTCATATGGAAGCAGTTTATTATAGGGAATTTCCCTATCAGCGCAACCAAATGGACAGCAAAGCCTTCCCGGCTAGTAGTCCTTATTTGGACACCTCGACTCGACCACGGCCGTTGTAACTTGACCTTGTAAATTTACCACTTCTCATGACCAGTCACAATCCGCTACAGAATTAGGTTGATTTATTGCGATTCACCATTGATCCGCAGATAGAAATTCGGTCTATGAAGTTTTTTTGGGTTAACTCGAGCGGTACTCATAGTCGAGCTTCTATTTAAGGCTGATATATGCCATATGCTATATTCTATTAGTTCCATATGATTTTTGTGTGAAATGTTTACCTCCTGGACAATCGACAAGTGCTTACATGACGGTAGGCCTTGACGATTTCCACAATTGGCCTGCACCTTTTTTCCCCCTTTTTCATCCCTCAGGCAAGTGTTTTCGTTTTAATAGAATGAAAATTTTAAAATATGTCGCAATTCTCTAGGCTCTGAGGCCCTAGTAGCTAGCGCTACTCATCCCTTGTTAGTCTTACATTTACTTAATACTTATATGATTAATAAATAAATAATATAATAAATAAATAAAATGTCGCATTTTTTCTTTGCTATTGTCAATCATTGACAACATTTATTTAAAAAATAAAGGATTTCTTTCTACTTAACCTTACATTTTTTATCGATGTGGTTCAAAATTACTGCAGGAACATGAGAAGTGAATACAAATACATATGGTGAGAAGTAGATTTGTTCTGGAAATCCCATTACAAAAAATGTTAAGGAATATGTATTTCGGAGATTTGTAATGAATACGAGTCGAGTAATCCAACGTTTTAGATGGATTAAAAAAATATACGGAAGGGGAAACGGAAGCTATAGTAGCGAATTTAGTTGTAAAAAAATTAAGGTGTGTGTGAGCGATAAGAAAGCCCAAAAAAAAAATTTTTACCTATGGAAATTACAAACGCACACACACACAAACTAAAAAATTATCTATATCCCTTAATCACGCAAATACGCAATGACCACACACTGATCTCACATGGGGCAGGCCCTAGTGGCATCAAAATTCACCCAGTCACATAGACTAGGCTCAGCTGGTGTTAATTGCTAATTTATTTGGCGAATATGCGGTACCAAAACTAATGTCTACGTACTAAATATTTGGCTACAGATAAAACATCATCAGCCTCTAACAAATAAGCATGCAATTTTAAACCAAAGCTAAGATTTAATTTAGAATTCAATACCTACAATGACATAGACGATTCAAACAAAAATTTAAATAAACGACGCCAACAATTTAAAGGTGGAAATTTCAGAGTTTAGAACATCAGGGCGAAGCAAAGTCTCGAAAAATACAATAATGCCAACTAAAACAATAATGTCAAAACTGAAAGAAAAACTTCTAAGATAAAATGAAAAAAGTTTACACTTTAGCCCTCTAACATTTTGAAAATGTAGTGTTAGTTTTTTGGAGCATCGGAAGAAGCAGAAAATGAAGCTGGAGCAGTGACTGCTAAGGTAACCTCCAAAGGACTAGTTTTTTTCCTAGGAATAAACTCATGGACCAACATATGGGCAGGCTTGAAAGAAGAGCCTTCTCTAGGGCTGGAAAAATGACACTTATGAATATTAATATTCGATAGGTTGCATGCTTTTGCTGATATATAGCGTGCAACGTCGTTACAGGTTGTCTCCTTATCCAACCTGAAAATAAAAACATGTTTACGAGGATGCATCACCTTCAAAGTACACGGCAATGGAGTAAAGGCAGTGTTAGATCGCGAAGAAGAAAAAGTTGGAGAAGTTGAAGCTGAAGTCACAGTATTAGGACATGGAAAGTATTGGGGGGAAAGTTGAAAGCAACAGATGAATTAGTAGTAGAGGATAATGGTTGATGGAGCTATTGGAATTGGAGGGGGATGGTACGATTGGGCGGATCTGGAAGAAGAAGGGTAAGTGGGTAAAAGTTAGGAAGAAGTAGAACAAGTTGTTGGGGAATGACAAGAAAGATTTTGAGGAGACGAAAAAGGAATAAGTGGCGCTGTGGTAGGCGCAAAGTTGTGATTATTTTTTATTGTAGCTTAGAATTAATCCTAAATTACAATACTTTTAAAGCCAGAGCAACGAAGGCCTTCAGGCTGGTGTTTTTACATGTATTTAGAGGCTTATATTTAGTTTAGAAATAAGTTTTACAAAATTCTTGATATTTTCAATGTTGGCCTGTGCGAGGAGTTGGGTGGGGCTGGGAATTCTTAAGGATATGCATTGGTCATTGACAGTTATTCGTGAAATGTTCAATAGTGTGAGTGCTTCTATTGCAGTATGGACAGATCGGTGGTGATGTTTTCTTGAATAGGTGTTCGTGTGTAATCTTCGTGTGGCCTAGCCTGAATCTAGTGTAGATAATTGCGTGTTTTCTGTTTACAGTTATTGGTATGTTTGTTGGTTTCCGATAAGGATTTATTGTTTTATAATATTGTGTGTATTCGCTCCAGATATTTTTTAAAACTAGTGTGCTTGTCATATTGACGAGGTTGTTAATGTCTTTCTTGCTAAAAGTGTTGTGAAGAATTAGTGGGACTGTTGTGGCGGCTTTTGTTGCTGTATCCCCCAGCTCATTTCCTTTTATTCCTGAATGTCCTGGTGTCCACATTAGTTGTATCTTTTATTGCTTTGCGGATATCATGTGTCTGAGTTTGCTTATGGTCGGATCATTGTTATTTACATTTTGTACAGCTAGGAGTTTTAAAAGCGAGTCGGTGCATATGACATGTTTGTTTTTTTTTCACTGCAGTTGCCAGTTCCACAGCCATTAGAATTGCTTCAGCTTCGGCTGTAAAAATGGACGTGTAGAAAAGTGTTATAGCCAATCTTAGAATTTCATTCTCTTCAGTGGCAACGCTAAGTGCTGTTGAGTTGTCTGTTTTTGAGCCGTCAGTAAAGATAAACTTCCACGTAGGGAAATCGAATCGAATACTATTGAAGGTTGTCCTGTAAATCTCCTTGGGAGTTGAGTCCTTTTTATAATGTTGGAGTTGGAGTATAATTGAGTTTTCACTAAATTGCCATGGTGGGACCTTTTGTTTGTATTTTCGGTGAGTAGATATAATAGATAGTGAGAGTCTGATGGAGAAGTGGGGGTGGATAGTTTGTTAATATTGGTTTTGTTTGTTTTGCCGTATACACAGGGGCATTAATCTATTTTGGATAATATTATTGCTTTTGTAGATTTTTGCTACTTAAACATTTTAAAATATTTAATCTAGTGTTTAATGATTTTATTAGTGTATTAATATGTTCATTCCAAGAATGTATCTTATCAAAGATAAGCCCTAATATTTTAAGATATTGTGTTTTAGGTATGATGTATTGTTTATTTTAATGTCTGTGTTTGTACAGTTGTGTTTTTTTCATACATGTGAGTATGAGGATTTTTCGCTGGATATTTTTGTGCCACTAAAGGTGCACCATTGATTTAATTTTTGGAACAAAGTTTTTATTTCAGTATCATAGCCTACTTTTGGATTAAAAATGAGACACAGATCGTCTGCGTATATTGTATGTGTAACAAATTTGTTTTGATTTATGATGTGGCTTAATTTGTTGTAAGCTATGAGGAAAAGGGTGACAGGCAGTGGGGATCCCTGCGGGATGCCATTATGTAGTTGCTCTTCTTTTGATAGGGTGATATTAACTTTTACTCTGCATCTTCTATTACTAAGGTAACTGCAATAATAATTTTTGGTCCGAGTTTCCATTCGAGGAGCTGTTGAATAATGCAGTGAATTCCTACTCTGTCAAAAGCTTTTTCCATATCAATGGAAAGAACTGATACATGGTTTTTTGATGACAGCTTGTTGCAAATGTAATTATCTATTATTAAAAGAGGATCTATGGTGCATCTGTTTGCTTGGTATGCGTACTGGTTTTGGGACAGCAACTTTTCTTGGTTTATATACCACACAATTCTTTTTGAAATACTTTTTTCTAGGGTTTTTGATATGCAGGAGAGTAGAGATATTGCTTGCTTATTATAGGGATTATAGTTGCTATCTTCCATTGTTGGGGAATGATGCTGGTGTCAAATATTTTATTATAAAGGTCAAGTAGTTTATTGATGCCAGCAGGCGGAAGCTTTTTTAACATGTCGTAGGGTATGTTATCAAAGCCAGGTGTAGATCCTTTTAGGCTACTAAGACAAGATTGAAGCTCAATTGACTTTATGGATGTTTCACTTAGTTTTGCTTTTCGTTCCGGGATATATGTCAAGGGTGTTTGGGCTGTGTAACGGTGTTTGTTTTGCTTGAATGATTCTGAGAAGTTTGAGTCTTTTGAGCAATCAGACCAGGCCTTGCTGAATTCATTGGCGATCTCCTTAGAGTCACAAGAGTTACCTGCTGCGATTTCTAATGCATGTATGTGTGTGTTTTTTCGGATCCCTGCAATGATATATACTTTATCCCAAAGCGTTTTTGTACTGGAACTCGGGTTGATGTCATTGGTAAAGTCTGCGAAAGCAGTTTTTTGGGCTCGCTTTGTTTCATACTTAATTTTGGCTGCTCTTTTATATTTTAGCATGTTTCTGTGCTTAAATGTTTCCTGAGATTATTTAGACATTTTACCTTTTCCCTTTTTAAGAGCTCTAGTTCCTTAATCCACCAGTGTGTTGTCTTTTTCGTAGCGATTATGGGATTTTTGGTTGTTACGGAATCGTTTGCATATGCCCTAATTATTTTAAGGAATTTGGCAGCTGCTTGATTTATATTGCTTGTGATATTAATTTTTTGTGACTGTTCGTTGATGTTTTTTAAAATTTTTCCCAGTTGGCTAGGTGCAGTTTGTATTTATGTGCTTTGAAATCTATTATTTTTATTCTATTATATTTTGGTATTTGGTACTTTGATGTCAATTGGAAAGTGATCGCTTCCATATAAATTATCACAAATAGACCAGGAGGCATTAAGGTTAAGTGGTGGTGAGCACATGGAGATATCTACGTTCGTAAAAGTGTTCATAGTTGTATAGTGTGTATGATCGCCATTGTTAAATACGATCAGGCTACTGTTCTGTATGAAATTTGCAACTACATTGCCCCTTTGATTGTTTGAAGAAGATCCCCAAAATGAATGCCAGGCATTGAAGTCTCCTAGCATAAGTACTGGATTGTTAAAGTTGTTGAAAAGGTCATGAAGACCCTGTTCAACGAACTTGTCAGTTGGCGAGATGTAAATATTTAATATTATAAAAGGAATTTCTGATTGAATTTCTGCAGCGATGGCAAGAATGTTAGAATTTAAATCTATTATTTTATGTTCAATGGAGTTTGATGATTTTGCAAGTAGTTTTGCCCTTGCAAAATTTGGTGGTATGCCCTATGAGTTGGCAATTTTTGCATCTCATAGGGTTGGGAATGTATTCCTTAACAAGAGCGGTATGCCATGAAATTTG
This sequence comes from Cacoxenus indagator, assembly GCA_035041755.1. NCBI lineage: Eukaryota > Metazoa > Arthropoda > Insecta > Diptera > Drosophilidae > Cacoxenus > Cacoxenus indagator. The sequence continues at coordinate 17,832 of JAWNKX010000039.1, read as the reverse complement.
GATTTTTGTTGGGAGACTGAATCGGTCGAAAGTTAGCTGCACTACACTGGTCGGAGTAGCTTTGCCATTTATTTGGCATGAATATTTGTATATGCCGACTACTCCCTGTTCTTAAAGCTCTTGGATTATTTCCTCGTTAGAGACTTGATTAAAGTAGGGCGCATACACAGTTCCTTTGCAGTGGTTAAGATTTTCGTGATACTTTGTTAGAATTTTGCATATACCCAGAATCTCTTTTGCACTGATTAATTTTTTGGGAATTGTTTAATTTTCAACAAAAATTAGTAGTTTTCCATCAAGCATTTTATTAATTTTTAAAACCTTACTACTTATCAGTTCAATAGCACGTTCGACCGCAAAACAAGAACCGCATACTATTTTTTCCCAAAAATTACTAGAATAGATGGTGAAATCATAGCAAATTGCAGAAATTGCACAATAGCAAAGCATCACCGACATCCAATAAAATAAGAGTTAGGGGGAGCGCCGATCCCTTCATTCGCGGGAGAAATGCTCCATGGTGATATATTTTCGACTAATAAAACCCATTTTTTGACATGCATAGACAAGTTCTTCAAGTTCGCAATCGCACAGCCTATTTCATCACGAACAATTGTGGTCGTTAATAAAGCAATTCTGCAATTAATTAATTCTGACCCAAAGACAAAAACAATATTTAGTGATAATCAGCCATCCTTCAATTCTAAAACAATAACATTTTTGCAATCAAGTCATTACAGCATTCAAATAGCTAACGCCCCGCCATTCACAGCACTACAAATGGGCTGATGGAGAGATTCCACAGCACTCTTTTAAAGATCGCCCGATGCCTTAGGATACAACAGAAAATAGAAGACACTGTTGAGTTAATTTTGCGGGCAACGATAAAATATAATATAAGCGTTCACCCGGTAACGCACAAAAGACCTGTGGACATTATCCATTCAGCTCAAGCCATTAAGCCAAGTCACCTTGAGGCCTTCGTCCTTAGTTACTCACCCTCAACAATAGGGTCAAGGTCAATGATTCCACAGACCATAATGGAAGACGAAGGGTAAGCAAAACACCAAGCTTGGTTGAGAAAGGGCTCCTATACGACACGGAGCTTAAGGAAAATTGATCAGAAGCTAATGAGCAGTCCGGCGCCTTTCGAACTCTCTACGACCAACTTTCTCGTCCATGGCTGCGTCTTTGCGTAAAGCGCAAAAGGCAATACAAATACCATGACATCCACTTTGTAGTCGGTGGTTTGAAGAGGAGCGAGTATGGCCCTCACTTAACCGTGGGAGGAGTTAACACAACCACATTGTATCAGCGACACTGCAACGGGAATGCGAGCAGTTCCCTTAACCCTGACAACGAAACTCATCACTCAACTGAATGCTAAATGTGCTTGGAAGTAGAGCTAGCGAAGTGATCGTTTCTCTGACTGAATAACTGGTACAAGATAAGGCAACCACCTTGTATCAGCGACACTACCTTGCGACTGCCAGCAATTCCCGTCCCCCTGGCAACGCAACTCATCCTTCAACTGAATACTAGATGTGCTGGGAAGTAACGCTGGCGCCGTGATCTTGTCTTCAACTGAATAACGGGTAAAAGTAAAAGCAACCACCTTGTATCAGCGACATTACAACGGGACTGCGAGAAATTCCCTTCCCCCTGGCACCAAACTCTTTGGTCAATTGAATGCTAGATGTGCTTGGAAGTAGAGCAAGCGACGTGATCGTGTCACCGACTAAATAACGGGTACATGCAATATGCGTCCCTTTTTTGTGAGACTTCTCTTATCCACTAGTTTCGAAGTATAGTTCTTCTGGGTTGAACAAGCAAAAAGGAAAGTTGCGTTTCGCGCACTAATAGAAGTAGTTTAAACTTACATATAATTTCCACACTTATAATATTCTGTCTACTAAATAAAAGAGACTTATTATAATTGGCGCCAAAAAGGTAAATAGTGATCATTAATCAACGTTCATACTGAAGCAGCGGAGAACAAATTACACCGGTTGATCAACGTCGATGCAGAAACGGAAAACGCCGTCAGTCAAGCAGGGGCACAACGGCGGATATTCTTTCGCCTTAGAAATATTAAGTAAAATTAAGTAAGTAGAGCGCATAAACCCTATATTGTGAATTTATTTTGTAAAATTGTTAAACGGTTAAGTGCTATATTGATTGCCGTTGTTAACATTTTCAAACACATTTCCATTTAGACTGAACACAAAAAAGAGTGATTCTGTTCTCGAATAAAATTGGTACTTTATGGTGTTATAGGCCTTCGGATTTTCTAAGTTATAGAGCTATGCAAGCATGGGTCGCGGCGTTGTTAGGGATTTGTGTTGAAGTGAAAATTCTTTAGTCAGGTTGAGCAATTTTCGACAATTTAGTTGCTATTGTATATGATTCCTAAATATTTCATACAAAATAAAGAACTGCTTTAAATTACAAAGCATTGCTCGAAACATCAGCTATTATAATTTTCCAACATTCCCGGTATATTTTCGCACCAAGCTTCAAACAAATACCTTTTTTATGCTACCATTCATATACCAACTTTCATGGTGTGCATTCAAACGTTGTCGAAGAGTTTATAGACTTCGAAGAGCCAAATACCAACTTTATATATATACAAAGAGATTAAATATAATCTGGAATTAACAAATTTCAAGAATATTAGTATATTTGTTATAACTTTAATCACCAACATAATGATTATAACATTGATTTAACTGTTAAAAAACATACAAATTATTTATAGTCTATAAAAAAAACAATGCCGACGGCGGACACAATTATTATATGGGATGAATGGCACAAGAATTCACTTGAAGCTCTCGATTGAATGAATTATCTCAACAATAATACCAGACTTTTCGGTGGCGCTCTACTGCTAGTGTCCGGTGACTTTAGACAGACGTTGCCAGTCATTACGCGAAATTATTCCAGAGCGCAGAAAATGTATGTATTCAGCCTAAATATTATATTTAGCACACAATCAAAACGGAATTTAAGAGGAGTTTACTGGAATAATGGGAGAAAATTGATCTACTAACATTTAAAACTTGGTGGCATCAGTACCAAATAATCTTGATGAACAACACAAAAAATTATTTTGATTATTCAGAGCTCAAGATAAAGTTCCTTATTTGAGTTGTATGACTTTTGTGGAGGTGAATTTTCAAAGTTTCGTTGTTTTTTTGTTATTACTAAAGATATGACTATAGAAAATCAAATTTTGGTTGTTTCTTTGTTGGTTTGTTATTGCAAATAGCTTCTTAAATCACCAACACATGAATGCAATGGCACAGAAAGCACAAAGCACTTCTTCCTATAAGATCATATTTCAGTATGAAATTGTCCCTACTTTGGTTGATCTACTGTAGAATGCTTTACACTCCCCTCTCAGCGATGGCGACAGCAGCGACAATATGTATTATTGACAATATCGTATTATATGAAGCATACTATTCTAGTGCAGAAGATTTACACTGACTTTTATTGCAATTTAATATTTTATGCATTTAACGCCTTTTAATTAAAAAAAGAACAAATCTATATCACACGTACAATGTTCGACGCACACGAGACTAATAATTTCCATCTCGCCCTTTGCTTATACACCTTCCCGCTTTTTTACTTTTTCGCGCTATCCTCGCAGTGTTGAGTCGCACATACCAACCGTACACAATAATGCTGAGGCCACATTATCAATCTTGGTTGTTCGACTTTCTTCCAAAAATCTGACTAGGATCTTATGAGAAGCACTACTACTACTACGTTAGCTGATTTGATTAACCAAGCCTTGTGTGGTTTCATTAAATCAAATAGTTTTTTGTCTGCCTCCAGTGAGTTTAAAACCTCGGCTTCTAGTGCAGTCTAGTGCAATTCCACATAATGCTATTAATAAAATTGTTTACATTAATATTTCGAAATTCGTTTTCGTTCGTGTGCCTTCATTTTAAATTAATTAAAATGCATATTTTGCGCTAGGTATGGCCAAAAATCCAAGTTGAATACAGCTAATTCTACCTTTACTACCAGCAAAACAGCAAGCAACTGCAAGTGTCCCATGTGAAAACGATATCAAACCAGCTGCGCTACTACGAATACAGGAAAGCCAAAGAAATAAAATTTGCCTTTGACCGCTCAACAACAAAGCGTGTGACATTTGTTTTTTCCTTATTTGCGGAACATAAGAGAGGCAAAGAAAAAAAAAATTTCCTGCGTATATGAATATGTATACTTTTTGCGTGCACGCAAACTAGAGCTCATCAACGAGACACGAGCTCGGGGCCTGACAAGCGAAAATTAACTTGCCCGCTACGATGTGAAGTGGGGCACGTGCGGGAATAAAAATTCCTCTTTTTTGCTACGCTCACGCAACAACAAAGTCTGACCATTTGTTTTTTTCTTCATTGCCAATCACAAGGAAAGAAGAGGAAAGAACACAACACAAAGTAAGGGTGACGAAATTTGCTTTGCGCGATTGAGACTCGAACTTTGCGGACTGTGCGTATTTCTCGTACAGTCAACTGCCAAATCTTGAATCACCATAATGAATAACAAAAGTTCAAATTATGGGGATATTCGAGTTATGGAAGACATATTATATTGATTTTTCACTATAAACGTACTCAATTCGAGTCATGGAGATATTCGACTTCTAAAAGTTCAACCTATGCAAATACGACGATAGTTAAAAATTTCACTTGGGTTTCGTTGGCTGTTCAATAAATGTGAATTCACTGTACTTTCTGTTGAAATGGATTTTAATTTCTGCCAAAACCGAAAATTGTCATCAAGAAGTTGAAGTCAAAAATCAAAACATTAGAATTGCTTCAGCTTCGGCTGTAAAAATGGACGTGTAGAAAAGTGTTATAGCCAATCTTAGAATTTCATTCTCTTCAGTGGCAACGCTAAGTGCTGTTGAGTTGTCTGTTTTTGAGCCGTCAGTAAAGATAAACTTCCACGTAGGGAAATCGAATCGAATACTATTGAAGGTTGTCCTGTAAATCTCCTTGGGAGTTGAGTCCTTTTTATAATGTTGGAGTTGGAGTATAATTGAGTTTTCACTAAATTGCCATGGTGGGACCTTTTGTTTGTATTTTCGGTGAGTAGATATAATAGATAGTGAGAGTCTGATGGAGAAGTGGGGGTGGATAGTTTGTTAATATTGGTTTTGTTTGTTTTGCCGTATACACAGGGGCATTAATCTATTTTGGATAATATTATTGCTTTTGTAGATTTTTGCTACTTAAACATTTTAAAATATTTAATCTAGTGTTTAATGATTTTATTAGTGTATTAATATGTTCATTCCAAGAATGTATCTTATCAAAGATAAGCCCTAATATTTTAAGATATTGTGTTTTAGGTATGATGTATTGTTTATTTTAATGTCTGTGTTTGTACAGTTGTGTTTTTTTCATACATGTGGGTATGAGGATTTTTCGCTGGATATTTTTGTGCCACTAAAGGTGCACCATTGATTTAATTTTTGGAACAAAGTTTTTATTTCAGTATCATAGCCTACTTTTGGATTAAAAATGAGACACAGATCGTCTGCGTACATTGTATGTGTAACAAATTTGTTTTGATTTATGATGTGGCTTAATTTGTTGTAAGCTATGAGGAAAAGGGTGACAGACAGTGGGGATCCCTGCGGGATGCCATTATGTAGTTGCTCTTCTTTTGATAGGGTGATATTAACTTTTACTCTGCATCTTCTATTACTAAGGTAACTGCAATAATAATTTTTGGTCCGAGTTTCCATTCGAGGAGCTGTTGAATAATGCAGTGAATTCCTACTCTGTCAAAAGCTTTTTCCATATCAATGGAAAGAACTGATACATGGTTTTTTGATGACAGCTTGTTGCAAATGTAATTATCTATTATTAAAAGAGGATCTATGGTGCATCTGTTTGCTTGGTATGCGTACTGGTTTTGGGACAGCAACTTTTCTTGGTTTATATACCACATAATTCTTTTTGAAATACTTTTTTCTAGGGTTTTTGATATGCAGGAGAGTAGAGATATTGCTTGCTTATTATAGGGATTATAGTTGCTATCTTCCATTGTTGGGGAATGATGCTGGTGTCAAATATTTTATTATAAAGGTCAAGTAGTTTATTGATGCCAGCAGGCGGAAGCTTTTTTAACATGTCGTAGGGTATGTTATCAAAGCCAGGTGTAGATCCTTTTAGGCTACTAAGACAGGATTGAAGCTCAATTGACTTTATAGATGTTTCAATTAGTTTTGCTTTTCGTTCCGGGATATATGTCAAGGGTGTTTGGGCTGTGTAACGGTGTTTGTTTTGCTTGAATGATTCTGAGAAGTTTGAGTCTTTTGAGCAATCAGACCAGGCCTTGCTGAATTCATTGGCGATCTCCTTAGAGTCACAAGAGTTACCTGCTGCGATTTCTAATGCATGTATGTGTGTGTTTTTTCGGATCCCTGCAATGATATATACTTTATCCCAAAGCGTTTTTGTACTGGAACTCGGGTTGATGTCATTGGTAAAGTCTGCGAAAGCAGTTTTTTGGGCTCGCTTTGTTTCATACTTAATTTTGGCTGCTCTTTTATATTTTAGCATGATTCTGTGCTTAAATGTTTCCTGAGATTATTTAGACATTTTACCTTTTCCCTTTTTAAGAGCTCTAGTTCCTTAATCCACCAGTGTGTTGTCTTTTTCGTAGCGATTATGGGATTTTTGGTTGTTACGGAATCGTTTGCATATGCCCTAATTATTTTAAGGAATTTGGCAGCTGCTTGATTTATATTGCTTGTGATATTAATTTTTTGTGACTGTTCGTTGATGTTTTTTAAAATTTTTCCCAGTTGGCTAGGTGCAGTTTGTATTTATGTGTTTTGAAATCTATTATTTTTATTCTATTATATTTTGGTATTTGGTACTTTGATGTCAATTGGAAAGTGATCGCTTCCATATAAATTATCACAAATAGACCAGGAGGCATTAAGGTTAAGTGGTGGTGAGCACATGGAGATATCTACGTTCGTAAAAGTGTTCATAGTTGTATAGTGTGTATGATCGCCATTGTTAAATACGATCAGGCTACTGTTCTGTATGAAATTTGCAACTACATTGCCCCTTTGATTGTTTGAAGAAGATCCCCAAAATGAATGCCAGGCATTGAAGTCTCCTAGCATAAGTACTGGATTGTTAAAGTTGTTGAAAAGGTCATGAAGACCCTGTTCAACGAACTTGTCAGTTGGCGAGATGTAAATATTTAATATTATAAAAGGAATTTCTGATTGAATTTCTGCAGCGATGGCAAGAATGTTAGAATTTAAATCTATTATTTTATGTTCAATGGAGTTTGATAATTTTGCAAGTAGTTTTGCCCTTGCAAAATTTGGTGGTATGCCCTATGAGTTGGCAATTTTTGCATCTCATAGGGTTGGGAATGTATTCCTTAACAAGAGCGGTATGCCATGAAATTTGGATTTTTGTTGGGAGACTGAATCGGTCGAAACTTAGCTACACTACACCGGTCGGAGTAGCTTTGCCATTTATTTGGCGTGAATATTTGTATATGCCGACTTCTCCCTGTTCTTAAAGCTCTTGGATTATTTCCTCGTTAGAGACTTGATTAAAGTAGGGCGAATACACAGTTCCTTTGCAGTGGTTAAGATTTTCGTGATACTTTGTTAGAATTTTGCATATACCCAGAATCTCTTTTGCACTGATTAATTTTTTGGGAATTGTTTAATTTTCAACAAAAATTAGTAGTTTTCCATCAAGCATTTTATTAATTTTTAAAACCTTACTACTTATCAGTTCAATAGCACGTTCGACCGCAAAACAAGAACCGCATACTATTTTTTCCCAAAAATTACTAGAATAGATGGTGAAATCATAGCAAATTGCAGAAATTGCACAATAGCAAAGCATCACCGACATCCAATAAAATAAGAGTTAGGGGGAGCGCCGATCCCTTCATTCGCGGGAGAAATGCTCCATGGTGATATATTTTCGACTAATAAAACCCATTTTTTGACATGCATAGACAAGTTCTTCAAGTTCGCAATCGCACAGCCTATTCCATCACGAACAATTGTGGTCGTTAATAAAGCAATTCTGCAATTAATTAATTCTGACCCAAAGACAAAAACAATATTTAGTGATAATCAGCCATCCTTCAATTCTAAAACAATAACATTTTTGCAATCAAGTCATTACAGCATTCAAATAGCTAACGCCCCGCCATTCACAGCACTACAAATGGGCTGATGGAGAGATTCCACAGCACTCTTTTAAAGATCGCCCGATGCCTTAGGATACAACAGAAAATAGAAGACACTGTTGAGTTAATTTTGCGGGCAACGATAAAATATAATATAAGCGTTCACCCGGTAACGCACAAAAGACCTGTGGACATTATCCATTCAGCTCAAGCCATTAAGCCAAGTCACCTTGAGGCCTTCGTCCTTAGTTACTCACCCTCAACAATAGGGTCAAGGTCAATGATTCCACAGACCATAATCGAAGACGAAGGGTAAGCAAAACACCAAGCTTGGTTGAGAAAGGGCTCCTATACGACACGGAGCTTAAGGAAAATTGATCAGAAGCTAATGAGCAGTCCGGCGCCTTTCGAACTCTCTACGACCAACTTTCTCGTCCATGGCTGCGTCTTTGCGTAAAGCGCAAAAGGCAATACAAATACCATGACATCCACTTTGTAGTCGGTGGTTTGAAGAGGAGCGAGTATGGCCCTCACTTAACCGTGGGAGGAGTTAACACAACCACATTGTATCAGCGACACTGCAACGGGAATGCGAGCAGTTCCCTTAACCCTGACAACGAAACTCATCACTCAACTGAATGCTAAATGTGCTTGGAAGTAGAGCTAGCGAAGTGATCGTTTCTCTGACTGAATAACTGGTACAAGATAAGGCAACCACCTTGTATCAGCGACACTACCTTGCGACTGCCAGCAATTCCCGTCCCCCTGGCAACGCAACTCATCCTTCAACTGAATACTAGATGTGCTGGGAAGTAACGCTGGCGCCGTGATCTTGTCTTCAACTGAATAACGGGTAAAAGTAAAAGCAACCACCTTGTATCAGCGACATTACAACGGGACTGCGAGAAATTCCCTTCCCCCTGGCACCAAACTCTTTGGTCAATTGAATGCTAGATGTGCTTGGAAGTAGAGCAAGCGACGTGATCGTGTCACCGACTAAATAACGGGTACATGCAATATGCGTCCCTTTTTTGTGAGACTTCTCTTATCCACTAGTTTCGAAGTATAGTTCTTCTGGGTTGAACAAGCAAAAAGGAAAGTTGCGTTTCGCGCACTAATAGAAGTAGTTTAAACTTACATATAATTTCCACACTTATAATATTCTGTCTACTAAATAAAAGAGACTTATTATAATTGGCGCCAAAAAGGTAAATAGTGATCATTAATCAACGTTCATACTGAAGCAGCGGAGAACAAATTACACCGGTTGATCAACGTCGATGCAGAAACGGAAAACGCCGTCAGTCAAGCAGGGGCACAACGGCGGATATTCTTTCGCCTTAGAAATAATAAGTAAAATTAAATAAGTAGAGCGCATAAACCCTATATTGTGAATTTATTTTGTAAAATTGTTAAACGGTTAAGTGCTATATTGATTGCCGTTGTTAACATTTTCAAACACATTTCCATTTAGACTGAACACAAAAAAGAGTGATTCTGTTCTCGAATAAAATTGGTACTTTATGGTGTTATAGGCCTTCGGATTTTCTAAGTTATAGAGCTATGCAAGCATGGGTCGCGGCGTTGTTAGGGATTTGTGTTGAAGTGAAAATTCTTTAGTCAGGTTGAGCAATTTTCGACAATTTAGTTGCTATTGTATATGATTCCTAAATATTTCATACAAAATAAAGAACTGCTTTAAATTACAAAGCATTGCTTGAAACATCAGCTATTATAATTTTCCAACATTCCCGGTATATTTTCGCACCAAGCTTCAAACAAATACCTTTTTTATGCTACCATTCATATACCAACTTTCATGGTGTGCATTCAAACGTTGTCGAAGAGTTTATAGACTTCGAAGAGCCAAATACCAACTTTATATATATACAAAGAGATTAAATATAATCTGGAATTAACAAATTTCAAGAATATTAGTATATTTGTTATAACTTTAATCACCAACATAATGATTATAACATTGATTTAACTGTTAAAAAACATACAAATTATTTATAGTCTATAAAAAAAACAATGCCGACGGCGGACACAATTATTATCTGGGATGAATGCATTATGGCACAAGAATTCACTTGAAGCTCTCGATAGAATGAATTATCTCAACAATAATACCAGACTTTTCGGTGGCGCTCTACTGCTAGTGTCCGGTGACTTTAGACAGACGTTGCCAGGCATTACGCGAAATTATTCCAGAGCGCAGAAAATGTATGTATTCAGCCTAAATATTATATTTAGCACACAATCAAAACGGAATTTAAGAGGAGTTTACTGGAATAATGGGAGAAAATTGATCTACTAACATTTAAAACTTGGTGGCATCAGTACCAAATAATCTTGATGAACAACACAAAAAATTATTTTGATTATTCAGAGCTCAAGATAAAGTTCCTTATTTGAGTTGTATGACTTTTGTGGAGGTGAATTTTCAAAGTTTCGTTGTTTTTTTGTTATTACTAACGATATGACTATAGAAAATCAAATTTTGGTTGTTTCTTTGTTGGTTTGTTATTGCAAATAGCTTCTTAAATCACCAACACATGAATGCAATGGCACAGAAAGCACAAAGCACTTCTTCCTATAAGATCATATTTCAGTATGAAATTGTCCCTACTTTGGTTGATCTACTGTAGAATGCTTTACACTCCCCTCTCAGCGATGGCGACAGCAGCGACAATATGTATTATTGACAATATCGTATTATATGAAGCATACTATTCTAGTGCAGAAGATTTACACTGACTTTTATTGCAATTTAATATTTTATGCATTTAACGCCTTTTAATTAAAAAAAGAACAAATCTATATCACACGTACAATGTTCGACGCACACGAGACTAATAATTTCCATCTCGCCCTTTGCTTATACACCTTCCCGCTTTTTTACTTTTTCGCGCTATCCTCGCAGTGTTGAGTCGCACATACCAACCGTACACAATAATGCTGAGGCCACATTATCAATCTTGGTTGTTCGACTTTCTTCCAAAAATCTGACTAGGATCTTATGAGAAGCACTACTACTACTACGTTAGCTGATTTGATTAACCAAGCCTTGTGTGGTTTCATTAAATCAAATAGTTTTTTGTCTGTCTCCAGTGAGTTTAAAACCTCGGCTTCTAGTGCAGTCTAGTGCAATTCCACATAATGCTATTAATATAATTGTTTACATTAATATTTCGAAATTCGTTTTCGTTCGTGTGCCTTCATTTTAAATTAATTAAAATGCATATTTTGCGCTAGGTATTTCCAAAAATCCAAGTTGAATACAGCTAATTCTACCTTTACTACCAGCAAAACAGCAACCAACTGCAAGTGTCCCATGTGAAAACGATATCAAACCAGCTGCGCTACTGCGAATACAGGAAAGCCAAAGAAATAAAATTTGCCTTTGACCGCTCAACAACAAAGCGTGTGACATTTGTTTTTTCCTTATTTGCGGAACATAAGAGAGGCAAAGAAAAAAAAATTTGCCTGCGTATATGAATATGTATACTTTTTGCGTGCACGCAAACTAGAGCTCATCAACGAGACACGAGCTCGGGGCCTGACAAGCGAAAATTAACTTGCCCGCTACGATGTGAAGTGGGGCGCGTGCGGGAATAAAAATTCCTCTTTTTTGCTACGCTCACGCAACAACAAAGTCTGACCATTTGTTTTTTTCTTCATTGCCAATCACAAGGAAAGAAGAGGAAAGAACACAACACAAAGTAAGGGTGACGAAATTTGCTTTGCGCGATTGAGACTCGAACTTTGCGGACTGTGCGTATTTCTCGTACAGTCAACTGCCAAATCTTGAATCACCATAATGAATAACAAAAGTTCAAATTATGGGGATATTCGAGTTATGGAAGACATATTATATTGATTTTTCACTATAAACGTACTCAATTCGAGTCATGGAGATATTCGACTTCTAAAAGTTCAACCTATGCAAATACGACGATAGTTAAAAATTTCACTTGGCTGTTCAATAAATGTGAATTCACTGTACTTTCTGTTGAAATGGATTTTAATTTCTGCCAAAACCGAAAATTGTCATCAAGAAGTTGAAGTCAAAAATCAAAACTTGCCATTGTGTGGGTGACCTTGTTGTGTAGGTGTGGTACGTGTATGAGATTGTGTTGGTTTTCTGTGTCTCCCTTGCTTTCGAAATGTGATAAGTTTGAGTGTGTTTTGTAGGTATAGTGCGTGTATAAGATTGGTTTCTTATTGTGTGGGAATATTTTTGTACGATTTTGCTTTGTTTTCATGTCTTCTTTTTTGCTGGCCGCTTGGTATTTTCATTTCGTTCATATAAATGAATATGCAAAATACAAGGCAGCTATGGCTCGATTTCGTTTGTTAAATTTCATAATTCATAAATTAAAGAAAACTCCACACAATTTGCTTAATATTCTTGAATCTTGCAAATAAAAAACATTGAACAAAAAAATCAAAGAAAGAAGAAAGTGTCTCTGATTTTTGTTTTTATTAGGTCTTTCGTGTTTAATTTTTTTTTTAATATCATACTCCCGCCCAATTTGTTTATGCAAACCCAAGCAATATGTTACGCTGAATAAGTTGAACAGCCAACAATAATGTTGATGTACAGAATCAGTGTCGGATTCTAATCGTTTCTGAAGAGTCTCTCCAGCCATTTTTTTAAGAGAGAAATGTTACCTCTATATGAATAAGTTCTCTCTGGTTCACAACCTTGATATAATGCAGGGTGACCAGATTTTTTGCACAAGACGCAGAAGAGCTTTTCCTTCGCGATTGGCGCTTCGGATCCCAGGGGGCAATCTGAGCTTTTGTGCGGATTGCTGCATTTGGCGCATCTAGGTGTTAAATGACAGTTAGCCGCGCTGTGAAAAAAGTTTTGGCAGTTTCTACACTGGGTTATTTCAGGTCATCGAGGAGCTTCCCATTTAATGTGGTGGTATTGGATGTTGTTAATATGTTTTAGTAAATTCACACTACTCTCCGCGCTAATTTGTACCATGAAAATTGGTAGTTATATATTTTCTTGAACAGATTTTTTTATTGTAAATTGCTTTACATTTAATATTTTGAGGTTTTCGTTTTCATGTGTGCATAATTCGTTAAGAATTTCTTGGGGGTCTGTATTGCCTCCTAAGCCTTTCATTAGATATGTCTTAGCTTTAAGACATTTGGGTGTATAAGAGTAGAAGTTAGCATTAGCTTTTTCTAAATGGCCTCTTACTCTTTCATAATCGTCGAAATTTGAGAGAAAAATGGCACGTTTGTTTTGATTATATTCTCTTATTTTAAATTGAAAAATGGTGAGACCGTTTTTAATTAGCTCAATTATTTCATTCGATTTTATATCAAAAATATTTATTGGTGGTACGTTTTTGTTACTATTTTTAACGTTTTTTATGTTTTTTGAGCATTTTTCGTTGTTGTTGTTAAATGTTTTTGGCGCTGTCGAAGTTGATGGGCTCATTGAATCAGGAGATAAAATGTTTTATTTTGTTTTGTTGCACTTCTTTCACAAATTCTTAAATAACTGTTTCATTACAGTTATCTAAGTTCTCAGAGAGAACTGCGTAATAATTATTTCTCAGGCTTTTTGCCATTGTTTGGTTGTCTATGTTGGAATTTTTCCTGATTAGTTCAACATTATTATTATTTAAATTATTTTGAGATTCTGAAGCATAAAGCTTAGACATTAGATATTAATAAACGGCGATCACTATACGACTCCGGTGAATTAATCGCACTTAATCAGGCACAAAGGTAAGTAATAATCCAGTAGATAAATCGAATAATCGCGGTCACACGTGCTGCTCTTATCTTTGTCACGACTCGACTCCGCGTTCAAAGATTATACTCTGAAAGTACGTGGTCAACAGAGAGTATACGTTTGTAGGTTGCAAGCAACTCACAAACACAAACACAAAACTGAAGAAGAATCATAGCAGAAAGAACCAGAAAACGAACGAAATTTGTTTGCGCTTATTCTGGCAGTGACTTTGCATAATAAGCAAGTTACATACTGAATATGTTTCACATCAAGAGCTCGTGAGTGCTAAATATTATTTAATACCTTCAAATTACAAACCAACAGCTGTAGATGCTTATATGCAATTTGTAATTGTACTCTAATTTTATTATAATAATATGTAATTATCTTTAAATTTGACTAAATCGCTTAATAACTAATAGAAGTGTTGTCTCTCTCAATTTAAAACGACGAGGTTATAAGCAGAATTATAGGGATCATAGCCCTCCCATTCCTGCATTCCTACTGGTCCGCCTGTAGGGTTCGGCAGTTCGACCTCAAAAAATATCTGCAGGCCTCCCGATTTTGAATCACTTCATCATTGAGGCCAATTAAATGCTGGTGTTTCTGCATTTGAGTGATCCAGGAGTTTTTAGGCCTGCCTCTTTTACGCGATTTTAAGGGAAAGTTGATTTCCATTGCCTTTTTGACGGGGTTCGTGGGATCCCTCCTTAGAACATGACAATAACAACTGAGGCGGTCGTGGTCCAATTTTATTGAGATGGGTTCTTTAACGTGAAGGCTTTATCGGATTCCAAAACTTTTATTCGATCAAGCTTTGTTAGTCCTGCTGTCATGCGAAACATCTTCAACTCAGCTGTTGCCAATTAGCCCTCATACTTTTTGGACATTGTACAGCAGTGTGAACCGTATGTGAGCGCCGGACGCACAACTGCGGTGTAGAGCCTTCGTCAGGAGAAATTTTTTAGTCACAGAAGATGGCAATCAAACGATTCGGAGCAAGTTAAGTGTTAAGACAATCATCGTCTGCGCTCGCACCCTGAACAAGGGGGAAACGAAAGCAAAATAATCAAAAACAAGAACATAAAAATAATCAAAAACAGCATGAGCGTACCCCACTCTAACTCTAACAGCTGTCACCACAAACAACAACAACGCATACCTTATCACATCCTCAAACTATTCAAACAACAGCAACAACAACAGTGACTCTAACCAAACTTCACTTCCCGCTAATTTCATGCTCTCCCGCAATACATCATATAGTTCCACACTTACAAAGTGAGAACAATAACGCATCTTCAACACAAACAAACAACCTTTCGCTCTACCGCTCAACTAACTGTCAGCTGTTCCATGGTTACAGGTAATATACAGCCTCTGCTGTGAAGTGCACAATGCGCTTCACCAACGACGCCACTTTTATCTTTTCCACCAACAATAACAACAACCACCACCACAACGCAGACATCAGCTGGTATCTCACTCATCACAACAACGACCACGTCAGCTTTCTCTGCTACAATGCCAGTTTGATCCCTCTCTTCAGCAACATCATTGACCAGAGAAACAACATCAAACACGCAAGTACCAAATTCAACCAATCAAAACCCACAAGAGACAAAAATAAAACGTAACCATAGTAAGCTTTGTCCCAACAACACTTCCGAACAAAATAACAATAGTAAAAAAAGTAGGGGCAAAACACAAACGACACCACAAACAATACTGCAAAAGAACTGGCTGAGCGAGCCAAATAGAAATAGGTTCGAACTTCTCTCACAAGACGAAACGACTGAAACCGACAGTGGTACAGAAGCAACTTCTAATGCGCCAAATCTACCCCGGCCATCTACTAAAATTCACAAACCCCCTTCAATATACATACAGGACGTAGAACAAATTAACGTACTAAACAAATCCCTCAAAAACACAATACAACAAAACTACATATTAAAAACACTTAAAAACAACGAAGTACGCATACAGAAAAACGACTCGTCGGACTACTCGGCGGTGGTTAAGATGATTAGAGATAACCATACTAAATACTACACCTTTAAGCACAAAGAGGAGAGGGAATTCAAGACAGCACTAAGGAATATACACTAAGTCACTGATCTTGACGAACTAAATAAAGAACTATTGAACTATCAGAACTAGGCCACGATGTTATTAATATTCACAAAGTACAACAAAAACTGACAAAGAAACCTCTGCCGCTATTTTTAAGCTATTTAAAAGCCAACGCGAATAATAGAGAAATATACAACATCACCACCCTTCTCCGCCCCAAAATCATCTTTTAGCAACCACACCACAAAAGCACGGTAGCTCAGTGCTCAAACTGCCAAAAATATGGTCATACAAGAAATTTTTGCACCAAAGACCCGATCTGTGTGAAATGCGCCTGCAAGCACAAGACTATTGACTACAAACAAATAAGTGCAGATCAAATGAAATGCGCTCTTTGTGGCACAGCCAACTATAAGGGATGTGAAGTATACAAACACCTAAACATTAAAACATTTCCCTCTCTAAGAGAGAAAGACGGTAAAAAGGATTACCATCAGGTAGAAGAACAACCATCAAGCGAAGTTAAAATTGGATTAACGTACGACCAAACAGCACCAAGTAACCATAGAAACCCCACAAATCACGTACAACCTAAACAAAGAGATGAGAAAGAAACAAACAACTAATATACAAATCACGGATTCCTTGGGACCTCTAACTATAGCAGCTGCCTAAAGTGTTTCTAAACACAAGATCACTTTGACACAATATAATGACTTCCTGCAAACACTTGGACCACGCTATATTGTCGGTGGAGATATTAACTACTGACAAAAAAAATACCTGAACTCCTCGACTTCTATATAATTAAAAATATTGATATCCGAAAGCTCGCAATAAAATCAAAACTAGATTTCTCTTCAGACCATACTCCGATCCAACTTTACTACCAAAACAACATATTAGCTGAACGTAAAATCACAAGATATACAATCATCGTACTGACTGTGAAACTTACAGATATAATATTAAGCAATCTGTGCCTCTAAACATTTCAATTACAACTAAAAGGTCGTTCAACTGTAGCACTAAAGAAGATGTCTACGAAAGAAATATGCAAATAATACATAAGATCCACTCGATTTTCCCGACCAATGTGACTCAAATTCTATCAAGCTATATAAAAGGCAGTTACTTTTATGTTAAGTACAAAAACGAATACGCAACACCACGCCGGGTAAGCACAGGAGTTCCCCAAGGAAGCGTTCTTGCCCATAAAAGCTTAAATGCAGCAACATCCACTCTACAAAAAAACCTAAATAAAACCCTAGAGGGGTTTCGAAAATGGAGAATAAAAATTAACAACAGCAAAACAGTCCAAGTAATTTTCACTACCAAAACAATACATAGACCGGTTCACCTAAAAATTGACGGAAGAAATATAACAATCGGAAACGTAGCTAAGTACCTCGGAATCTACATTGACAGCAAACTGACATGGAAATACCATATTTTATATTAAAATTACAAACGCTGAATGGTATATCACAAATTTCGACACAGAGACTTGCAGATTCCCACAGTGGCTGAAGAAATAACTAGTTTAAGTCGGAGATACCAAACAAAAAAAAGCCAACACACCAACAACGAGGTGAATACACTGCCTCTGCGCGAGCTCCAGCAAAGACGTAGACTTCGTCAAGGCCTGTCGACCTAATCTAAAATAAAACAAATCATTGTAGCAATAGTATAAGCAGGCGTTTATATGTATATATTTAGCATTAGAACTACTCAATAATTATCATAACAAACATTATTCTAAGGCCACCTGTATTTTATCTCCG
>JAWNKX010000038.1:0-216186 GCA_035041755.1 Cacoxenus indagator | reverse complement strand
ATTACTTCAAAGTGGGGCCTCTTCCCGCGCTCTGCGCGCCCGTCTATGGATGAACTGCGCCCAAACCACCCTGTTGTGTCCTTATGTCAAGGTCCTTCTTCTTCAGTCACAAACTTCGTTAACAAAAACTGCCATTTGTTTCCAGTTCTCTTCAGTACTGGTCATTTTGCCTACGATGTTGTCGGGTGTGATATGTCCATCCGATTGTGTTAGTCGAATTCTTCTTTCTGCAAATCTTTTACACTGAAAGACTATGTGTTCTGCGTTGTCTATTTCGGGGTCTGAGTATATACAACTAGCTTCAGCACTTTTGCCTATTTTGGAGAGGAAGGAGCTAAAATATCCATGTCCTCTCAGCATTTGTGTGATGTAGTAATTTACTTCGCCGTGTTTTCTTTGTACTCAAACTTTGATATCAGGTATAAGCCTTTCCGTCCATCTTCCCGTGCTCTCATTAGTCCACCTCTCTTGCCAAAAGTCAAGAATTTCCTCTTTGCAATGGTCGACTGTTTGTCTCGTTGCTACCCCTGCTTGACGCAACTGGTAAATCCTCTTTCTCTCGAAGGCTAGCAGATGAATCGGCCTCACCCCAGCTGTGCGATGACAAGTGCTACTGCTCCAGATACCGTTCGATATGCGGTTATTATCCTCATCGCGCAGGTTCGTTGTACCAACATCAAAGATTTCGCCCTGCATTTCACGTTTAATGTGTCTGCCCAGACTTCGCATCAGTACAACAGGATAGCTTTGTTTATGTTAATCAGTAGTCTCTGTCTAGATTGAAGTGGTCAGCCTATATTTGCCATGAGCCTGCTAAGTGATTTGGTTGTATCTGCAGCCCTGATTCCCGCGTGATGGATTTGCGCCCCGAAAGTCAGCTTTGTATCAAGCCTGACTCCTAAGCATTTTATCACTTTTTGTGTCCTTATAATGGTATCGTTGACCCTCATATCAATTTCCACTGGCATCCGGAGTCTAGTGACCAGCAATAGCTCGGTTTTTTCAGTAGCCAACTGAAGGCCTTGTGTGTCAAGCCATTGCTTAACACTTATCATCACCTGGTTAAGCTTGCGTTGAGCATGCGTGGTGTTACGTGCCGAGACTACTGCGACTGTGTCATCAGCATATCCTAATAAGAAGGAGTCATCAGGCACATCTATGTTGATGACTTCGTCGTAACTTATATTCCAGAGTTCTGGCCCTAGGATTGAAATTTGAGCTGACCCTGACGTTATTTTAACAAACTTCTCGCCTGCTTTGGTCTGATATATCAGCTTTCTATAAGCCTCATCAAGTAATTGGGGATACGGAATTTTTTTCTAGAGCTTTTATTATGTTTTCCCATTTGACGCTGTTGAATGCGTTCTCGATGTCCAATGCTGCAAGTAGCATGACAGGTCGCGAGAGATGATTGCCCTGTTGGGTTTTGAGTGCTCCCTCAACGACTTCTTCAATTGCTCCGATTGTAGACTTTCCAGCCCTGACGCCGTGCTGTCTTGAGGAGAGCCCGCCGGCGCTTTCGATCTCTGCAGCCAATCGGGGCTTGATCAGCTTCTCCAGCAACTTAGCAGTTGTATTTAGCATACAGAGTGGTCGATACGCTGATGGCGTTCCTGTGTCCCCTTTGCCTTTGATGATCAATACCAGTCATTGTATCTTCCAAGATTCGGGAATATTCCACTTCGTATACATCTGTTGTACATATTAAGCAATATGTGGGGTCGGCTTGCTGTTATTGCTTTTAAGACTTCCGCTGAAATATTACCAGGGCCCGGTGCCTTATTGTTCTTAAGGCAATTGACTGCTTTGACTAATTCGTCTTCGGTGAAGAGCTCTACATGTTCCCCAGTAGTCTGCGGCATTGTGTTTGCTGGTCGAGCCGGATGGGTGGGAAAGAGCATTTTAACTATGTTGTCCATTTGTTCTTCCTCTATATCAGGGAGTGCGCTGATAGACATAAGCTTTTCATGACGATTTTATAACCCAAACCGTACGGGTCGTAATTTACGTCATTAAAGCGAGCTTTCCATTTGTCCCGCTTTCTGGTATGGATGGCGATATCTAAGCCCTTTTTGGCTGTCTTGTACATCTCCCCCTGCATGATGTTCTCCCCTGCGCCTTGCTCTTGTAAGGAGACCTCTGCAATGGATACACTCTCCTCTCAGAGCTTTTATCTTCTCTGTCTACCAATACACCTCTTGTCCTTGTCTGCGGGGGTTTCCTGCCTTTGGCATAGCTGCATTACAGGCAGTTTTTATGGCTTCCATGGTATTATATAATACACTCTGGGTGCTTCCTTTGTGAGAGACATCGAGTAGGCACCTGTCGATTTCGTTAATAAAGAGGGTCTTGTTCAAGCGGTTTACGTTCCATCTGCGGTTACTACGTGCGGTATTACGTTCTGCAATGAATGTGTTATTCTCTGCGAGGGTGAAAGAGATATATTCATGGTCGCTGCCGTTGTGCATATCTAAGACTTTCCAGTGCGTTATCTTATGTGCCATATTCTCTGATACCAGGGTAAGGTCTTGGATTGTTCCAGCATTTTCCATTCGCCGAAAAGTCGCAGTTGTACCGACTTTTGCTACTATGAGACCCGCTCTTTCAGCCGTATCAAGGACTCTGCGACCTCTGGAGTTTGTTGAAGGCATGCCCTACTAGAGTTAAAATCTCCAGCTACAACAAGATTTCCCTGTAATCGCTTAGCTGTTTCTACAATATCATCGAGTTTTCTCTGATATGCTTCTATACCATCGCTAGGTGTTAGATAGCAGCTGATGACGCTGTAGTCTTTGACTCTCACCTATACGTAGCAGCTTCTTTTAGCACTGCTCAGATGCCGTATCTTGCTTGGATCTGGGAACCATGATGCAGCAGATTTGGTGCCGTTTTTAATCCAGTTTGGTTTCTCTTGTATTGTTCGCTGATTATAACCAAATCAATTTGTTCCTCCATGACTATTTGGGACAACAGATCATCCGCTATCCTGCTTCTATGTAAGTTTGCTGGGAGAAATTTCATCTTCGATCTTTCCTGGCACTGGCAACACAGTTCTTGGCCCCAGGGGAGTGATTCAGCTCATTAAGTTTATCATGTGCACATAAACAGCATTTTGGTGGCTTCGTGCATAATAATAATAATAATATAAATTATAATTATAATAATAATAATAATAATAATAATAATAATAATAATAATAATAATAATAATAATAATAATAATAATAATAATAATAATAATAATAATAATAATAATAATAATAATAATAATAATAATAATAATAATAATAATAATAATAATAATAATAATAATAATAATAATAATAATAATAATAATAATAATAATAATAATAATAATAATAATAATAATAATAATAATAATAACAATAATAATAACACTAATATTTTTTTTTTGTGAGTTGGAAGGAGGAGATGCGTACCGCATCTCACACCGTCGTGTGGTATGTGTGGCTCGCACCCACTAAAATCCCCTCCCCATCAGGCCTATCACCTCTTCGGAACAGCGTTCGCATTACTTCAAAGTGGGGCCTCTTTCCGCGCTCTGCGCGCCCGTCTATGGATGAACTGCGGTCAAACCAACCTGTTGTGTCCTTATGTCAAGGTCCTTCTTCTTCAGTCACAAACTTCGTTAACAAAAACTGCCATTTGCTTCCAGTTCTCTTCAGTACTGGCCATTTTG
Organism: Cacoxenus indagator; assembly: GCA_035041755.1. NCBI lineage: Eukaryota > Metazoa > Arthropoda > Insecta > Diptera > Drosophilidae > Cacoxenus > Cacoxenus indagator. The sequence goes on along the minus strand of JAWNKX010000038.1, from coordinate 212,487 downwards.
AATACGACGTTGTCGGGTGTGATATGTCCGATCGATTGTGTTAGTCGATTTCGTCTTTCTGCAAATCTTTTATAGTGAAAGACTGTGTGTTCTGCGTTGTCTATTTCGGGGTCTGCGTATACACAACTGGCTTCAGCACTTTTGCCTATTTTGGAAAGGAAGGAGCTAAAATATCCATGTCCTCTCAGCATTTGTGTGATGTAGCAATCTACTTCGCTGTGTTTTCTCTGTACCCAAACTTTGATATCAGGTATAAGCCTTTCCGTCCATCTTCCCGTGCTCTCATTAGTCCACCTCTCTTGCCAAAAGTCAAGAATTTCCTCTTTTCTATGGTTGACTGTTTGTCTCGTTGCTACCTCTGCTTGACGCAGCTGGTAAATCCTCTTTCGCTCGATGGCTAGCAGATGAATCGGCCTCACCCCAGCGATGACAAGTGCTGCTGCTCCAGATACCGTTCGATATATGCTTATTATCCTCTACGCGCAGGTTCGTTGTACCAACATCAAAGATTTCGCCCTGCATTTCACGTTTAATGTGTCTGCCCAGACTTCGCATCCGTACAACAGAATAGCGTTGTTTATGTCCATCAGTAGTCTCTGTCTAGATTGAAGTGGTCCGTCTATATTTGCCATGAGCCTGCTGAGTGATTTGATTGTATCTGCAGCCCTGCAACTCGCGTGATGGATTTGCGCCCCGAACGTCAGCTTTGTATCAAGCCTGACTCCTAAGCATTTTATCACTTTTTGTGTCCTTATAATGGTATCGTTGACCCTCATATCAATTTCCACTGGCATCCGGAGTCTAGTGACCAGCAATAGCTCGGTTTTTTCAGTAGCCAACTGAAGGCCTTGTGTGTCAAGCCATTGCTTAACACGTATCATCACCTGGTTGAGCTTGCGTTGAGCATGCGTGGTGTTACGTGCCGAGACTCCTGCGACTATGTCATTAGGATCTGCATATCCTAATAAGAAGGACTCATCAGGCATATCTATGTTGATGATTTCGTCGTAGTTTATATTCCAGAGTTCTGGCCCTAGGATTGATACTTGAGCTGACCCTGACGTTATTTTAACAAACTTCTCGCCTGTTTTGGTCTGATATATCAGCTTCCGACCTTCAAGGTAGCTTTCTATACGCCTCATCAAGTAATTGGGGATACGGAATTTTTTTTCTAGAGCTTTTATTATGTTTTCCTAGTTGACGCTGTTGAATGCGTTCTTGATGTCCAATGTTGCAAGTAGTACGACAAGCCGCGAGAGATGATTGCCCTGTTGGGTTTTGAGTGCTCCCTCAACGACTTCTTCAATTGCTCCGATTGTAGACTTTCCGGTCCTGAAGCCGTGCTGTCTCGATTAGAGCCCGCCGGCGCTTTCGATCTCTACAGCCAATCGGGGCTTGATCAGCTTCTCCAGCAACTTACCAGTTGTATTTAGCATACAGAGAGGTCGGTACGCTGATGGCGTTCCTGTGTCCCCTTTGCCATTGCTGATCAATACCAGTCACTGTATCTTCCAAGATTCGGGAATATTCCACTTCGTATACCCCTGTTGTACATATTAAGCAATATGTGGGGTCGGCTTGCTGTTATTGCTTTTAAGACTTCCGCTTAAATATTATCAGAGCCCGGTGCCTTATTGTTCTTAAGGCAATTGACTGCTTTGACTAATTCGTCTTCGGTGAAGAGCTCTACATATTCCCCAGTAGTCTGCGGCATTGTGTTTGCTGGTCGAGCCGGATGGGTGGGGAAGAGCATTTTAACTATGTTGTCCATTTGTTCTTCCTCTATATCAGGGAGTGCGCTGATAGACATAAGCTTTTCATGACGATTTTATAACTCGAACCCCACGGGTCGTAATTTACGTAGTTAAAGAGAGCTTTCCATTTGTCCCGGTTTCTGGTATGGATCGCGATATCTAAGCCCTTTTTGGCTGTCTTGTACATCTCCCCCTGTATGATGTTCTCCCCTGCGCCTTGCTCTTGTAAGGAGACCTCTGCATTGGGTACACTCTTCTCTCAGAACTTTTATCTTCTCTGTCTACCAATACACCTCTTGACCTTGTCTTCGGGGGTCTCTTGCCTTTGGCATAGCAGCATTACAGTCAGTTTTTATGGCTTCCATGGTATTATAAATTACACTCTGGGTGCTTCCTTTGTGAGAGACATCGAGTAGGCACCTGTCGATTTCATTAATAAAGAGGGTCTTGTTCAAGCGGTTTACGTTCCATCTGCGGTTATTACGTGCGGTATTACGTTCTTCATTAAATGTGTTATTCTCTGCGAGGGTGAAAGAGATATATTCATGGTCGCTGCCGTTGTACATATCTAACTTTCCAGTGGGTTATCTTATGTGCCATATTCTCTGAGACCAGAGTAATGTCTTGGATTGTTCCAGCATTTCCCATTCGAGGAAAAGTCGCAGTTGTACCGACTTTTGCTACTATGAGACCCGCTCTTGCAGCCGTATCAAGGACCCTGCGCCCTCTGGAGTTTGTTGAAGGCATGCCCCACTCTACAGCTCTTCAGTTAAAATCTCCAGCTACAACAAGGTTTCCCTGTAATCGCTTAGCTGTTTCTACAATATCATCGAGTTTTCTCTGATATGCTTCTATACCATCGCTAGGTGTTAGATAGCAGCTGATGACGCTGAAGTCTTTGACTCTCAGATATACGTAGCAGCTTCCTTTACCACTGCTCAGATGCCGTATTTTGCTTGGATCTGGGAACCATAATGCAGCAGTTTTGGTGTCGTTTTTAATCCAGTTTGGTTTCTCTTTTATTGCTCGCTGACTATAAACAAATCAATTTGTTCCTCCATGACTATTTGGGACAACAGATCATCCGCTATCCTGCTTCTATGTAAGTTTGCTGGGAGAACTTTCATCTTCGATCTTTCCTGGCACTGGCAACACCGTTCTTGGCCCCAGAGGAGTGATTCAGCTCATTAAGTTTATCATGTGCACATAAACAGCATTTTGGTTAATTCGGGCATAATAATAATATAATATAATAATAATAATAATATAATAAATAATAATAATAATAATAATAATAATAATAATAATAATAATAATAATAATAATAATAATAATAATAATAATAATAATAATAATAATAATAATAATAATAATAATAATAATAATAATAATAATAATAATAATAATAATAATAATAATAATAATAATAATAATAATAATAATAATAATAATAATAATAATAATAATAATAATAATAATAATAATAATAATAATAATAATAATAATAATAATAATAATAATAATAATAATAATAATAATAATAATAATAATAATAATAATAATAATAATAATAATAATAATAATAATAATAATAATAATAATAATAATAATAATAATAATAACACTAATATTTTTTTTTGTGGGTAGGAAGGGGGAGATGCCTACCGCATCTCACACCGTCGTGTGGTATGTGTGGCTCGCACCCACTATAATCCCCTCCCCATCAGGCCTATCACCTCTTCGCAAACAGCGTTCGCATTACTTCAAAGTGGGGCCTCTTCCCGCGCTCTGCGCGCCCGTCTATGGATGAACTGCGCCCAAACCACCCTGTTGTGTCCTTATGTCAAGGTCCTTCTTCTTCAGTCACAAACTTCGTTAACAAAAACTGCCATTTGTTTCCAGTTCTCTTCAGTACTGGTCATTTTGCCTACGATGTTGTCGGGTGTGATATGTCCGATCCGATTGTGTTAGTCGATTTCGTCTTTCTGCAAATCTTTTACAGTGAAAGACTATGTGTTCTGCGTTGTCTATTTCGGGGTCTGAGTATACACAACTGGCTTCAGCACTTTTGCCTATTGTGGAGAGGAAGGAGCTAAAATATCCATGTCCTCTCAGCATTTGTGTGATGTAGTAATCTACTTCGCCGTGTTTTCTTTGTACTCAAACTTTGATATCAGGTATAAGCCTTTCCGTCCATCTTCCCGTGCTCTCATTAGTCCACCTCTCTTGCCAAAAGTCAAGAATTTCCTCTTTGCAATGGTCGACTGTTTGTCTCGTTGCTACCCCTGCTTGACGCAACTGGTAAATCCTCTTTCTCTCGAAGGCTAGCAGATGAATCGGCCTCACCCCAGCTGTGCGATGACAAGTGCTACTGCTCCAGATACCGTTCGATATGCGGTTATTATCCTCATCGCGCAGGTTCGTTGTACCAACATCAAAGATTTCGCCCTGCATTTCACGTTTAATGTGTCTGCCCAGACTTCGCATCAGTACAACAGGATAGCTTTGTTTATGTTAATCAGTAGTCTCTGTCTAGATTGAAGTGGTCAGCCTATATTTGCCATGAGCCTGCTAAGTGATTTGGTTGTATCTGCAGCCCTGATTCCCGCGTGATGGATTTGCGCCCCGAAAGTCAGCTTTGTATCAAGCCTGACTCCTAAGCATTTTATCACTTTTTGTGTCCTTATAATGGTATCGTTGACCCTCATATCAATTTCCACTGGCATCCGGAGTCTAGTGACCAGCAATAGCTCGGTTTTTTCAGTAGCCAACTGAAGGCCTTGTGTGTCAAGCCATTGCTTAACACTTATCATCACCTGGTTAAGCTTGCGTTGAGCATGCGTGGTGTTACGTGCCGAGACTACTGCGACTGTGTCATCAGCATATCCTAATAAGAAGGAGTCATCAGGCACATCTATGTTGATGACTTCGTCGTAACTTATATTCCAGAGTTCTGGCCCTAGGATTGAAATTTGAGCTGACCCTGACGTTATTTTAACAAACTTCTCGCCTGCTTTGGTCTGATATATCAGCTTTCTATAAGCCTCATCAAGTAATTGGGGATACGGAATTTTTTTCTAGAGCTTTTATTATGTTTTCCCATTTGACGCTGTTGAATGCGTTCTCGATGTCCAATGCTGCAAGTAGCATGACAGGTCGCGAGAGATGATTGCCCTGTTGGGTTTTGAGTGCTCCCTCAACGACTTCTTCAATTGCTCCGATTGTAGACTTTCCAGCCCTGACGCCGTGCTGTCTTGAGGAGAGCCCGCCGGCGCTTTCGATCTCTGCAGCCAATCGGGGCTTGATCAGCTTCTCCAGCAACTTAGCAGTTGTATTTAGCATACAGAGTGGTCGATACGCTGATGGCGTTCCTGTGTCCCCTTTGCCTTTGATGATCAATACCAGTCATTGTATCTTCCAAGATTCGGGAATATTCCACTTCGTATACATCTGTTGTACATATTAAGCAATATGTGGGGTCGGCTTGCTGTTATTGCTTTTAAGACTTCCGCTGAAATATTACCAGGGCCCGGTGCCTTATTGTTCTTAAGGCAATTGACTGCTTTGACTAATTCGTCTTCGGTGAAGAGCTCTACATGTTCCCCAGTAGTCTGCGGCATTGTGTTTGCTGGTCGAGCCGGATGGGTGGGAAAGAGCATTTTAACTATGTTGTCCATTTGTTCTTCCTCTATATCAGGGAGTGCGCTGATAGACATAAGCTTTTCATGACGATTTTATAACCCAAACCGTACGGGTCGTAATTTACGTCATTAAAGCGAGCTTTCCATTTGTCCCGCTTTCTGGTATGGATGGCGATATCTAAGCCCTTTTTGGCTGTCTTGTACATCTCCCCCTGCATGATGTTCTCCCCTGCGCCTTGCTCTTGTAAGGAGACCTCTGCAATGGATACACTCTCCTCTCAGAGCTTTTATCTTCTCTGTCTACCAATACACCTCTTGTCCTTGTCTGCGGGGGTTTCCTGCCTTTGGCATAGCTGCATTACAGGCAGTTTTTATGGCTTCCATGGTATTATATAATACACTCTGGGTGCTTCCTTTGTGAGAGACATCGAGTAGGCACCTGTCGATTTCGTTAATAAAGAGGGTCTTGTTCAAGCGGTTTACGTTCCATCTGCGGTTACTACGTGCGGTATTACGTTCTGCAATGAATGTGTTATTCTCTGCGAGGGTGAAAGAGATATATTCATGGTCGCTGCCGTTGTGCATATCTAAGACTTTCCAGTGCGTTATCTTATGTGCCATATTCTCTGATACCAGGGTAAGGTCTTGGATTGTTCCAGCATTTTCCATTCGCCGAAAAGTCGCAGTTGTACCGACTTTTGCTACTATGAGACCCGCTCTTTCAGCCGTATCAAGGACTCTGCGACCTCTGGAGTTTGTTGAAGGCATGCCCTACTAGAGTTAAAATCTCCAGCTACAACAAGATTTCCCTGTAATCGCTTAGCTGTTTCTACAATATCATCGAGTTTTCTCTGATATGCTTCTATACCATCGCTAGGTGTTAGATAGCAGCTGATGACGCTGTAGTCTTTGACTCTCACCTATACGTAGCAGCTTCTTTTAGCACTGCTCAGATGCCGTATCTTGCTTGGATCTGGGAACCATGATGCAGCAGATTTGGTGCCGTTTTTAATCCAGTTTGGTTTCTCTTGTATTGTTCGCTGATTATAACCAAATCAATTTGTTCCTCCATGACTATTTGGGACAACAGATCATCCGCTATCCTGCTTCTATGTAAGTTTGCTGGGAGAAATTTCATCTTCGATCTTTCCTGGCACTGGCAACACAGTTCTTGGCCCCAGGGGAGTGATTCAGCTCATTAAGTTTATCATGTGCACATAAACAGCATTTTGGTGGCTTCGTGCATAATAATAATAATAATATAAATTATAATTATAATAATAATAATAATAATAATAATAATAATAATAATAATAATAATAATAATAATAATAATAATAATAATAATAATAATAATAATAATAATAATAATAATAATAATAATAATAATAATAATAATAATAATAATAATAATAATAATAATAATAATAATAATAATAATAATAATAATAATAATAATAATAATAATAATAATAATAATAATAATAATAATAATAATAACAATAATAATAACACTAATATTTTTTTTTTGTGAGTTGGAAGGAGGAGATGCGTACCGCATCTCACACCGTCGTGTGGTATGTGTGGCTCGCACCCACTAAAATCCCCTCCCCATCAGGCCTATCACCTCTTCGGAACAGCGTTCGCATTACTTCAAAGTGGGGCCTCTTTCCGCGCTCTGCGCGCCCGTCTATGGATGAACTGCGGTCAAACCAACCTGTTGTGTCCTTATGTCAAGGTCCTTCTTCTTCAGTCACAAACTTCGTTAACAAAAACTGCCATTTGCTTCCAGTTCTCTTCAGTACTGGCCATTTTGAATACGACGTTGTCGGGTGTGATATGTCCGATCGATTGTGTTAGTCGATTTCGTCTTTCTGCAAATCTTTTATAGTGAAAGACTGTGTGTTCTGCGTTGTCTATTTCGGGGTCTGCGTATACACAACTGGCTTCAGCACTTTTGCCTATTTTGGAAAGGAAGGAGCTAAAATATCCATGTCCTCTCAGCATTTGTGTGATGTAGCAATCTACTTCGCTGTGTTTTCTCTGTACCCAAACTTTGATATCAGGTATAAGCCTTTCCGTCCATCTTCCCGTGCTCTCATTAGTCCACCTCTCTTGCCAAAAGTCAAGAATTTCCTCTTTTCTATGGTTGACTGTTTGTCTCGTTGCTACCTCTGCTTGACGCAGCTGGTAAATCCTCTTTCGCTCGATGGCTAGCAGATGAATCGGCCTCACCCCAGCGATGACAAGTGCTGCTGCTCCAGATACCGTTCGATATATGCTTATTATCCTCTACGCGCAGGTTCGTTGTACCAACATCAAAGATTTCGCCCTGCATTTCACGTTTAATGTGTCTGCCCAGACTTCGCATCCGTACAACAGAATAGCGTTGTTTATGTCCATCAGTAGTCTCTGTCTAGATTGAAGTGGTCCGTCTATATTTGCCATGAGCCTGCTGAGTGATTTGATTGTATCTGCAGCCCTGCAACTCGCGTGATGGATTTGCGCCCCGAACGTCAGCTTTGTATCAAGCCTGACTCCTAAGCATTTTATCACTTTTTGTGTCCTTATAATGGTATCGTTGACCCTCATATCAATTTCCACTGGCATCCGGAGTCTAGTGACCAGCAATAGCTCGGTTTTTTCAGTAGCCAACTGAAGGCCTTGTGTGTCAAGCCATTGCTTAACACGTATCATCACCTGGTTGAGCTTGCGTTGAGCATGCGTGGTGTTACGTGCCGAGACTCCTGCGACTATGTCATTAGGATCTGCATATCCTAATAAGAAGGACTCATCAGGCATATCTATGTTGATGATTTCGTCGTAGCTTATATTCCAGAGTTCTGGCCCTAGGATTGACACTTGAGCTGACCCTGGCGTTATTTTAACAAACTTCTCGCCTGCTTTGGTCTGATATATCAGCTTCCGACCTTCAAAATAGCTTTCTATAAGCCTCATCAAGTAATTGGGGATACGGAATTTTTTTTTTAGAGCTTTTATTATGTTTTCCTAGTTGACGCTGTTGAATGCGTTCTTGATGTCCAATGTTGCAAGTAGTACGACAGGCCGCGAGAGATGATTGCCCTGTTGGGTTTTGAGTGCTCCCTCAACGACTTCTTCAATTGCTCCGATTGTAGACTTTCCGGTCCTGAAGCCGTGCTGTCTCGATTAGAGCCCGCCGGCGCTTTCGATCTCTACAGCCAATCGGGGCTTGATCAGCTTCTCCAGCAACTTACCAGTTGTATTTAGCATACAGAGAGGTCGGTACGCTGATGGCGTTCCTGTGTCCCCTTTGCCATTGCTGATCAATACCAGTCACTGTATCTTCCAAGATTCGGGAATATTCCACTTCGTATACCCCTGTTGTACATATTAAGCAATATGTGGGGTCGGCTTGCTGTTATTGCTTTTAAGACTTCCGCTTAAATATTATCAGAGCCCGGTGCCTTATTGTTCTTAAGGCAATTGACTGCTTTGACTAATTCGTCTTCGGTGAAGAGCTCTACATATTCCCCAGTAGTCTGCGGCATTGTGTTTGCTGGTCGAGCCGGATGGGTGGGGAAGAGCATTTTAACTATGTTGTCCATTTGTTCTTCCTCTATATCAGGGAGTGCGCTGATAGACATAAGCTTTTCATGACGATTTTATAACTCGAACCCCACGGGTCGTAATTTACGTAATTAAAGAGAGCTTTCCATTTGTCCCGCTTTCTAGTATGGATGGCTATATTTAAGGCCTTTTTGGCTGTCTTGTACATCTCCCCCTGCATGATGTTCTCCCCTGCGCCTTGCTCTTGTAAGGAGACCTCTGCAATGGATACACTCTCCTCTCAGAGCTTTTATCTTCTCTGTCTACCAATACACCTCTTGTCCTTGTCTGCGGGGGTTTCCTGCCTTTGGCATAGCTGCATTACAGGCAGTTTTTATGGCTTCCATGGTATTATATAATACACTCTGGGTGCTTCCTTTGTGAGAGACATCGAGTAGGCACCTGTCGATTTCGTTAATAAAGAGGGTCTTGTTCAAGCGGTTTACATTCAATCTGCGGTTACTACGTGCGGTATTACGTTCTGCAATGAATGTGTTATTCTCTGCGAGGGTGAAAGAGATATATTCATGGTCGCTGCCGTTGTGCATATCTAAGACTTTCCAGTGCGTTATCTTATGTGCCATATTCTCTGATACCAGGGTAAGGTCTTGGATTGTTCCAGCATTTTCCATTCGCCGAAAAGTCGCAGTTGTACCGACTTTTGCTACTATGAGACCCGCTCTTTCAGCCGTATCAAGGACTCTGCGACCTCTGGAGTTTGTTGAAGGCATGCCCAACTCTACAGTTCTTGAGTTAAAATCTCCAGCTACAACAAGGTTTCCCTGTAATCGCTTAGCTGTTTCTACAATATCATCGAGTTTTCTCTGATATGCTTCTATACCATCGCTAGATGTTAGATAGCAGCTGATGACGCTGTAGTCTTTGACTCTCACATATACGTAGCAGCTTCCTTTACCACTAGTCAGATGCCGTATTTTGCTTGGATCTGGGAACCATAATGCAGCAGTTTTGGTTTCGTTTTCAATCCAGTTTGGGTTCTCTTGTATTGTTCGCTGATTATAACCAAATCAATTTGTCCCTCCATGACTATTTGGGACAACAGATCATCCGCTATCCTGCTTCTATGTAAGTTTGCTTGGAGAACTTTCATCTTCGATCTTTCCTGTGAAGCATCCTGGATTTCTCACCCACCTCGACACCGACCGATTAATAATAATAATAATATGGATAATAATTCAATTGAATTTATTTCGCCTATAATAATAGTAATTTATATTTCTTAAGACTAATATCATATGTAATGTACAGAGTTTGACCCTTAATTTAAGGGCTACTGCTGAGAAGGAAAGAAATTGTAAATAAATGTTTCTTAAAGTAAGTGTAATTATATATATAAATACCGATACACAATGTGAGAACTTAGTTTTAGTAATGGTCGTTTGCGCAGGCTTGCGATATAATGAATTTATTTATTTTATAAACATGCAGTTAAGCATAAAAGTGGTAAAGTGCGCTTACTGGAACTTTGGTGACAATTTGTGTGAGGTAATTTACAGGATGGAAGTTAATTTGAGGAGGGTAAAGAGTACGCCTTACGCTTTCTATTAAAAAAGATATATATGGTTTCATCACAGTTTAAATTGATTTTCCACTTGTGATAATAGGTAGCTAAGGTATTAAGAGCAGTTTACCGAATGTTTTTAATAGAGTTTCACTTGAACATTAGACTGCATTATCATCAACAAACTTTGAGATGACAGAGTTATCGAAATTGTTTTATATTCCACATTATAAAGTAATGTTCCATGTTATAAAGTAATGGCCCAAGCACTGAACCCAGAAGCACTCCAGTCAAGAAAACTTTGAATAATTTTAGTCATACAACCTCGTGTGTTGGTGATATGCAACTTGTGTAGTAAACCGTCATGCCAAACGGTATCGAAAGCGATTTGAATGTCTAATGTACGCAAGCCGACGGATTTTTTATTTTTAAGGTTAACCTTGACAAACTTTTAAGCTTTAGAAGTGGATGGGTGCAATTGAGTTTTGCTCTAAACCCAAATTGCTCAGCCGGAAGTATGGAGTTTGTTTCAAGATGAAAGTACAACCTTTTCTTAAGAATTTTTAAAAACATTTTTGAGAAGCAACATAGTAGAGTGATTGCCCTATGGTTTTCAAGAGAATCAGGTGGTTTGCCTGGTTTATGAATAGCTATGACTTTGGCCAACTTCCAAATAATTGGAAAATAAGCTAGCTTAAGGCATGCATTGTGTAACTTAGCCAGATAAGCGATAACCGTTTTTGGTAAATTTTTTATACTAAAAACGACAGCGGTTTTAGTTGCACTGTCAGAAAGAAACTTAGCTTAACTTTTCGAAAATTTTATTTTGTAGACTTGCTTTTTGTTCACTCGTTGCAAATCTCTCATTTTTGTGACTCAAGCATGGTATAAACTGAGTTTTATTTTTAATGGCATTGGTTACTTTCCAGAAAGGATTCGAGTGGATATCAAGTTTCTTGAGTTTTGCATTCCAACTGATATTGTTAAAGTTAAAGATTTCAAATTATATAAGACGATTAAAGTGTTCCATCCGTGCTTTAAAAATGGGTAGACCATGAATGTGATTAGATCAATTTATTTTAGTATAGGTGATAGGTACCCTAGAAATGCTTCTTTCGGTGGCCTCCTCGAAATTTTGAAATTGAAAGCGTTGATCATATTGTCAATTTTATCTTTATCAGGTGGTGAGTTGAGACTGGCACCGGAGAGCAACATTTGAAAGTCACTAGTTAGCAGGCGTCTAAAGCGATTCTAGTTTGCTTCAGAAAACTTTAAGTAGGTTTTATGTTTCAATGCAATAATGGTAGATACCGTTACCGTTACAGAGAGCTGGTCAAATGAAAGATCGTAAAGTGTGCTAGACATACTTAAAATGTTCGGTACATTCGTAAGAAACAAGTCTAAAATAGAGGGCTTCAAATTGTAGTTAGGTGGTATATAGGTAGGGTCACTTGGAAAGAGCAATATGAAATTACCTAATCCAGAGAGGTGCAAAACATTACCGCAATAATTTGATTTATCACAATTCCAATGCCGACTTCTCGAGTTAAGGTCACCTGCGATGAGATACCGATCAAGAATACGTGAAAATTTAATTAGGTCAGATTTGAACATAGACTTTTGAAGACCGTGTCACAGCAGTTACATAAGCAGTTTGCAGTGTTACATAGGAAGTAAGTAGAAATAATATTTAAGCGAGTTATTACTGTCTAAGTCTACTTCAATACAAACATTTTCAATAATATGAGTGCCAACATTGGGAATTTGCCGATTGTTGCGGCGTTTGACCATGCCTATTATTTTCTGTCGCGGAGTGTATTTCCAGCCTCCAATTTAATTTAAATTCCCTATGTATTGGTTATGCTGAAATCTTTATTTTACAATTATTAAATTTCATTAAATAATAACATTAGGGCATAGGTTAAAGCATAACCTATGCTTTCACCACTACTATGACTGCACCTCTGCATTCAGGTGCGAGAGAGTTAGGGTCATACAGAAAAGTAGTCACAACGGTAGTCAAAGCTCGGCTAGCTAACCCAATAAACAATACAGTGGGTACTCCGCTCGTCCACATGCCCCCTCCCTGACTCCTACTTTGCGGCGCAACGTACCCCAGCCCGTAATTCATTGCCGGCACTGCGTTGCGCATTACCACTTTCAATGTCCAATTTCGCTAATTTTATGGATGGGCGTTTGATGTTCCCGTCGGCTGTACGTACGACTGCACTTCTCACTTGACCATCTTTTCCGCGATGCACGTCGATTATCACACCTTTGGGCCATAAATTGCGTTTCCTATTGTCATCCACGATGATAATTATACCGTTTACAGCAATTGGGTTAGACAACGGCTGAAACCATTTGGTACGTCTAGTCAGCGTAGGAAAATATTCGCTGATCCAGCTCTCCCAGAAACGATCGGTCAAGTGCGAGCAGAAAGTGGTTTGGTGTCAGTTCCTCAGCATCAACCGATTCCAGGGGCACGTGCGTAAGCAGGCTTGAGTTAAGCATACTCTCAACGTCAACCAGTGCGGCTGGTAGCACTTCTTCACGCAGACCATTCCTAGGCAGGATTTCCGAGAGGATTGATTTAGTTGAGCGCACTAAACGCTCCCAAGCACCACCCATGTGTGGCACGGCTGGGGGTTTGAACATTAATTGTATCGTTGGGTATAGCTGATCTACTGCTGATGTCGATATCCGTAGCATCTCATCTTTCAGAACTCGGATGGCATCTCGAAAGTTCGTTCCGTTATCTGAAAACATTCGTAATGGTTCGCCGCATCGAGCTACAAATGACTTAATCACGCATAGGAACGAATCAGTGGAGAGTGTAGTTGCAATTTCCAGGTGGACAGCCCGTGTGGTTAGGCATGTGAATAGTATGCCCCACCTCCTCTGGCTCCGTCGACCAACGACTATATGGATAGGGCTAAAGTAATTAACGCCAGTATAAGTGAACACTCGCGTGTGTGGCGATAACAGTTCCGCAGGGATATCACCCATCTCCGGTGGCAGGTCTTCGCAACTTTCCTCACTAGATCTCGTAGACTGCTGACCCATTAACGCTGACGCATTTCATTGACAACGATCTCGTCATGCAGATGATGATATCGTCTGTGATATGATTCAGCTATCAGATATTTTACGCGACGTCGTCTTGGTAAAATTATGGGGCGCTTCACGTCGACTTCGATGTCTTCTATTTGAGTACTTTGATGCGGAGAACGCCCAAATCATCTGAAATGGGGAACACTTGTATAATAGGCTTTTACGATTTTTTACTCCCCCTTCGATATTTATGGCGATGACCTCGTCGTGAAACTTTCATTGTTGACATACTCCTATAAATATTGCGTCAGTTTCGCTGTCTCGCTTTAACTGCAGTAGGCCACTTAGCAGTTCACCACTCGGTCCTTTAACCACGGCGCGCAAGAAGTCTAAAACAGACCTCTGGGCAGAACGGAGATGCTCAAATTTACTAAAGCGTTGGGGATCTAGCATTATATATTGCAGAGTTGGAACGTGTACAATCTTTCTGTCATGGTGTAATATATGTATATTGTTTGCCTTTAATGCAAAATTTGTTGTTGGCCATTGCGTCTCGCCCAGATATAAGAACTCGAGCCCAACAAACCAACGAATTGATCCATTGATTTCTGGCATATTTTTCCATCTCGTACCATCATCTGCAATATTGAATGCCATGGGCATCCAGCGCCAAATTGATACATCGAATCCTTCAAGTATTTTTCCAATACCCAACGAGACGAATTGTTGAAATTTTCGAGCATCACTCCGGATCTTTACTCTAAGGTTTTTTCCTCTTCCCGATTTTCCTTGCTAAATTTAAATTTATGATCTTATGAAATTGTAATAATAATAAGGATAGATATAATTCAGAAGAAAACCACATTGTAATGCTAAACTCTGTATAAAATAAATTTATTGTTAGCTCTAAGATTATAATAATAGTCTTCTGGGAATAAAGTCAAGTCACTCCGGATCCAACGAAGTACATCCATGGAGTCAGTCCAGAAAAGACGTCGATCGATGTGAACAGTTAGCTCAGACTCCACACACTTCGCCAGACGAAGCCCAAGGACAGCAGCCATCAAATCCAGTCGCGGTATAGATATGGGCTTCAGTGGGGCGACGCGAGTTTTCGCCGCTAAAAAACGAGTTCTCCGCGCAGAAAAACTAGAGCAGCGTAGGCGTTGATGCTGGCGTCCACAAATGTATGAAGCTGTAACTTTTCAGCGCAGCTTACTAATGACATTGCTTTCGGAATTTTTAAATCATTTAATTTCGGTACATGCTTCAACCAGCTCCGTCTGTTTCCCTGAGAGGCTCGTCCCAGTCTACGCCAGTCCGCCAGATATTTTGCAAAATTATCTTGGCGCGTACTATTAAGAAGCCAAGAAACCCTAGCGGGTCAAGAATTGACATAACGATACTTAGTACTTGCCGTTTTGATACTCTGGATGTCGATACCAGACTGATTGATTGCAACCAGATCAGGCATAACGATACTTAGTATTTGCCGTTTTGATACTCTGGATGTCGATACCCGACTGATTGATTGCAACCAGATCAGGCTTTACAATATAGGTCAGCAAATCTTTTTCAGGCAACCACCACATGCCTAGGACTTTTTCTTGGGACTCTCCGGATGCTGCGATATGCTTCGTCGGCGAACTGTCTACGTCTTCCAAGGCCGACATCACCCGCGCTGAATTTGATGTCCATTGCCGCATATCAAATCGGCCTTCAGCATGAATTCTTTTCACGCTGGTCGCCAGTTGAATCATTTCATCTTCTGAGTTGACTGACTGTAACCAATCGTCTACGAAGGTGTTACATCAGATTGCGTTGACGGCCTCCGGAAACTGCTTACTGAATCGCTTCGCGTTGTGGTTCTTTATGTAGCTCGCCAGGGCCGGCTCCAAAGGTCATGACTTGCATCACATATGTTTCTTGTTTCCGGGTTGAATCGCCGTCGCGCCATAAGAATTTTTGGGCCATTTGGTCTTCAGGGCGCACTCGGACTTGATGAAACATTTCCCGTATATCTCCAGCCACAGTTAAGGGCATTCCCGGAACCGTATTAGCACTCCTCTCAGCGAAGCAAGTACATCGAAGCCCTTTAACAGGACATCATTGAGCGACAGACCATATACCATAGCCGCAGCATTCCAAACCAGACGCGTCTTCTTCTTATTTGGGTTGTTGACTGTGAAGATGGGTAGGTACCATGAAGTCTTGTTATGTGCTAGGTCTGTGTCATCTAGTTTTTGTATATATCCCTTCCCCTTGTAGCTTTAAATTGTGCGGATCATAAAGGCCTTTAGGTCAGCACCTGTCGTCATTTCCCTTTCAAGGCATTTTAAACGCTTTAGTGCCATTGGGTAGGAATCGGCAAAAGAACTTAATTAAATCTCCACAACAGTCCGGTCTGCCAACGTTTTGCCGTCGAGATGTAACTCGTAGTCACCTCCATGATTTGTATTGCGCTTCCTTTGATCGCAATTATTTTTGCGATATGTTGACACCAACAGATTCTAATGAGAAATAATCTCTCATAGACTGGTCCAGCTGGCGTAGATAATTTGTATCGTTTCATTCACAAATGTGTAATACCCGAGAAGTTTCGATGCTGTGTCGCCCATATACTGACCATCCCAGTTTGAATCGCGCGGCGATAATATCATCTGCGGGCGTTTCACTCACTACCAGTGGCACGCTCACTTTTATGTTGTCCAGTCCAATAATAATTCTCGCCCTCGCGTTGGTGTATGGCTAAATTGGAATGCACTGAAAATGACTGTGAGCTTTTATAATGTTTTCATCAAATGATTGAAGGGGCAGGTCCAATCCAGCTACTGTACAAACACCTTTCAGCATATACTGGGGCGCCTCTTTATTTCTCGCTGATAAATTCACGCAAACAGATTTAGAGTCCCGTTTTATTTGCGTTACTTTGCCAGTCCACCTTAAACACAGATCATCCTTCGGGCCGTCGATTTGGAGATCATCCGTCAGGCTTTCTTTCATTAATGAATGCAACCCAGCACCTTTGTCGATCAAGGCATAGGTATGGAAAATGCGCGTCTTACTATGCAACGTAACGGGAACATAGCGAAATAATGCCTTCACGGATTCCTTTCTCTGGAACATTACTGCGCTCTCATTCGTTTTGTACCGGCTGTTGCCGCTGCACTGCACATGCACTTGTGCTTCGCTTTACAACCGTCGACGTTGCATCGCTTCTTTGTTTTACAATGTCACATGTTGTGACGCATGAAGCAGCCGAAACAAAGACGCTTTTCTTTTACGAACTCCCAACACTGATTGACGCCCCTTTCCTTGAAGCGACAACAATCCGACAAGTAGTGGTTGTTTTCACACTTGGGACACGAGTAGCTCTCTAGTCGGCGTGGCTCAGGTAGACCATTCTCGTGGTTAGGCATCACGTTATGTATAACTACTCTATCCCTTGACGAACCATTTATTTTCTTACCACTGTCAGCAGTTGTCGAATCATATGGTGTGACCATGGTGGCACACATTGCAACACCAAACAGACAATTGTCAAAAGTGGTCAAGTTGGATCCTATACTGAACGACGTTAATAGATGGCGTCCCCACTATAATTTCAAATCGCACGGCATCTTAGCTACCAACTCGTTTAACAGAGTTGGGTCGTTCAAATATTCGTTGAGCCCAATGGCTGACAACGTAGGGTGACAATTTTGAACGGCTAGCGCTAATCGAATAACTGAGTCTAAGTTGTTTGTTTCTCTCAGTTTCCATTGCAAAGACACATCCACAATTTCTGGTCGTCCATACAGCATCCTCAAAGTGACAATCACGTACGGAACTGTTGCGGGAACGATCAGTTTGCCACGTACGGCATCCAACGCCTGACCCTTGAGACACTTCTTAAGTCGGATGAGATTTTCCTCGTTGCTAAATCTGCACCTCTCAGTAGATTACTCATAATTGCTAATGAACAGCAGCCACTCCTCCGGTTTACCGGTAAATGCTGGTAAGTCTTTATTGAGGACGTGACGTGTGACAATTTGTGCGGACGACAGCTCTCGTTCCTCTGCGACGATGAAATTGCGGCGCAAACCCGGCTGGTGCTGTCGGACCTATAAACGGCATCCTAATCGACTTTACACCTCCATATGCTGATCGTTGCGATATCAGTGTGCTGTTAAAAACAGCAGTGTTTGACAAAAACGGCAAACTCATATTCTGTTTAGCTTCAGGATTTATTGGCGGAGCACCCCAAGTCGTCCTATCAGGGAATGCCGATTTATTACGTATTTCTGTTGCTGTACCGCAATTTAAGGTATTGGAACACGTGTAGATGGGAGGTTGCGTAACATCATTAATGCAGTTGGCAACAGCTATTCGCATAGCAAACGATGCTATGGTTGGTTGAGGGGATGGCAATGAGGGGGGACATGAACCGGTAACATCCCGTTTATAAGCCATGAGGTCAACTACCTGACTCCTAACGGACAACAGCGACTCGTTGCTTTGTCCCGTAGACCATTACCCATAGGCTGTTACGAGTGAACTTACAGTTCCTCCGCCATGCTGGTTACGATTCGTTGTCATTTCCCCGCTCACACGCCGGTCGTCACCTTCCATAACTTCCACTTGCACAATTAAATTTTAACACGGAACGACAAATTTTAATTAATTTATATTTTCAGTGCACAAATCACACACTTTTTTCGATTACGTACACTTAACCGGTATGCGCAGATTCCCATGTGCGCATGCAGAGCCAATTTTTCAGTTTGTTGCGGCGTTTGATCACGCCTATTATTTTCTGTCGCGGAGCATATTTCCAGCCTCCAATTTAATTCCAATTTGCTATATATTGGTTATGCTGAAATCTTTATTTTACAATTATTAAATTTCATTTCATTAAAAAATAACATTATTTTCCACTCTTACATCTGCCCTCCTCAGCTGTCACGCTAGCTTTGACTTTGTAAATTAAGGCATAGGTTAAAGCATAAAAAGAGCTTTGATCACTGCAATGACTGCACCTGTGCATTCAGCTGCGAGAGAGTTAGAGTCATACAGAAGTGCAATCACAACGGTAGTCAAAGATCGGCTAGCTAACCCAACAAATAATAAAGTGCGTACCTGACTCCTAACGGACAACGGCGACTCGTTGCTTTGTCCCGTAGACCATTACCCATAGGCCGTTACGAGTGAACTTACAGTTCCTCCACCATGCTGGTTACGATTCGTTGTCATTTCCCCGCTCACACGCTGGTCGTCACCTTCCATAACTTCCACTTGCACAATTAAATTTTAACACGGAACGACAAATTTTAATTAATTTATATTTTCAGTGCACAAATCACACACTTTTTTCGATTACGTACACTTAACCGGTATGCGCAGATTCCCATGTGCGCATGCAGAGCCAATTTTTCAGTTTGTTGCGGCGTTTGACCACGCCTATTATTTTCTGTCGCGGAGCATATTTCCAGCTTCCAATTTAATTCCAATTTGCTATATATTAGGTTATGCTGAAACTTTATTTTACAATTATTAAATTTCATTAAAAAATAACATTATTTTCCACCCTTACATCTGCTCTCCTCAGCTGTTACGCTAGCTTTGACTTTGTAAATTAAGGCATAGGTTAAACCATAAAAAGAGCTTTGATCACTGCAATGACTGCATCTGTGCATTCAGCTGCGAGAGAGTTAGAGTCATACAGAAGTGCAGTCACAACGGTAGTCAAAGATCGGCTAGCTAACCCAACAAATAATAAAGTGGGTACTCCGCTCGTCCACTTGCCCCCTTCCTGCTACTACTTTGCGGCGCAACACCGATGTTTGACTTTATTATTAACAATGATCGCAAAACCACCCCCTCTACCATTGTTGGGATCCATTCTATATACACTATAATTTGTGAGCTTAAGGGGATCTTTCTGCGTCAGCCAGGATTCAGAGATTAAGCAAACATGTATGGTGTGCTTGATAAGAAAATCTAACAGCTCAAGTTTCTTGTTTTTAATGGCACGCTCATTCCATGCCAACACATTAAGAGAGTTTAGCAAGCTATATGATTGAGTAGACATACTTAATTGCTAATTGAGTTATAACAATAAATGTTAAAGAGGCAGAATAAAAGTGTAAAGAGGCATAACGTCTCCGGTTGCTGCGGGCCGGTCACCGCATTTCTGTAGCTTTGAGAGACGAAATGAGTAGCGCTTTGAGCGTTAAGTGGATTGTTGTTGTGACTAGCTGCGCTCACATTATGCTTAGTAAAACTCGGAAAGTTCTCCAAATAAGTAGCGTTGTTGTGCGGCAAACCGGTTTGGCGACTACCGTTTAGATTACTGTTGCTCATTACATTATTGTGGTTTACGCTGCGCTTGCTTTTCGGTATTCGTTTTTGAAGAAGCGCTTGTCGGAGATTCTGCAAAGGCAGGAGAGATCAGTGGAAGTGAGACCACCTATGCAATTAGCACACGTTAATGGCCTAATAGAGGTGTTGGTATGATGACTTCCAGCACATAATTCACACGATGCATTGACGTTACAGCGGTATGACCCATGTCCTGCTTCCGATCAGGTGACAGACCCCTCATTAGGCAGCTCGTATACTGAAAATAGCCAGGTATATAGCTACTACTTAATAATAATTATATACAAAATTATTTACACATATAAATATTAAGATTAGGTATATAACTAGTAATAATATTTATATACAGAATTTATATATTATTTTATCTCTGTCTTAAGATTATGATAGTAGTTGTCTGAAATGCCGTCTTTTTAGCCGCTGTATAGGTGTGGAGTGGACAAGTTTCCTAGCCAATCTGATGTAGACCGTTATTTTGCTCTGCAAGGACAGTCGGCTTCTGCTACCTAATAACCAATTGAGACGACGCAGTCTGCTTGTACAGGTCGCTACTGTGACTTGTATGTGTCGCCGAAATTTGAGTCGTTTGTCCAAGATTAGCCCCAAGTACTTTTCTTCAGTTTTGAGTACCAACATCACACCGTTGACCGAAATGGGAGGAGGGATACTCCTTCTGAGAGTGAAGCAAACGTTGGTACTTTTGCTCGGGTTGAGGTGGACATTCCACCTCCGTGCCCAGGCTGTCAGCTTTTACAAATAATTTTGTAGGGCAAGGGCGCTGGTAGCGCTGGAAGAGTTGCTCACTCTGACACATACATCATCCGCATATGACGCCATAAGCAGGGACCTTCGGCTGTATCATCAGGCATTGACATGTCAGCAGCAAATAGTGAGTATAGGAAAGGTCCCAGCACACTTCCCTGAGGAACACCTGCCCCCACAAGATGAGGATGAGACTGCGTCGCAAGCACTTTGACCCTGAAGGATCGATCCTCCAAGTAGGATCGTATCAGTGCATAGAACGGGGAAGAGAGGGAGGTTTTGACAGTCTGCAACAGACCCTGGTGCGATACGCGATCAAATGCCTAAGCGAGATCTAGGAATACCGTATTACAAAACTTCTTCGTGTCAAACGACTTTAATATGTGGTCGGTGGCTCTGTGACGCTTCTCAATGGCTCCCAATTGGTGGTTGGGAATAAGATTTATTTCCTTGGCTATTTCAGCTAATCTGACACCAACCAATCATTCCCATACTTTCGATAAGGAAGGTAGGGGATTGATAGGCCGATGGGATTCGGGGTCATCCTCCGGTTTCCCAAGCTTATGGACCAGGCAGACAATTGCTGACTTCCAGGCTGTAGGGTAATTCTGTGTACTCATTATGGCATTGAAAATCACCACTATAACAATTACAGCATTTAGGGGTAGCAGCTTGATGGTGCGATTGCACACAATATCATGACCTGGAGCTTTATTAGGTTTCAGACGTCGAATGACAGCCTTAACTTCATCGGCCGTGAATGGCCTCTCAGGTGGGTCCAACTGTGTGGGCGTGGACAGTTTCCCCAGTTTTCCGTTCAGTTTCCGCTACCTCTTCTGGCTGTACAAGGTCTCGTGGCTAAAATCGACATTCTAAATGTGCGGCAAAAGAGTTGGCTTTCTCGGCATCAGAGCGGCACCATCTTCCATTTTCATCTCTTATTGGCAACTGCCTAATAGGATATCTTTTGCAGTTGCGTGTGGCTTTCCGCTGGCTATTGAGCTCGGATCTGAGCATCTCTGATGCATGGTGCCAATTTGATTTGTCACGAGAACGTTGGAAAATGGTACGAAGTCTACACTTTTCTAGAAGAAGGTGTCTCAGTCTTGCATTTAGTTTGAATGACGCATTGAAGTGTAGCGGCGGGCGTTCCGTAGGGCGTTTAGTTTCAGCAGCAGCGTCATATATCTTACGGTTGAAGAGCTCGATGGCATCGTCTATGTCTTGTCTAGAGCTCAATTCAACTTCAGGTACAACAGTTATTGTTTATTATTCCTGAAGTATTCCAAATTTGTGTCTTTACTAATGAGGCGCTCAACTTGCGGGAGACATCTGGCAGAGGTGTTAAAAGAGATTATTAAGGGAAGATGATCAGAGCTTAAGTCGGGACGATGAGACACTTGTAGTTGGCAGTGCGGAATGTGTCTGTAAAGGCCGATGTCTAGACATGATGGGACCTGTGATTGTGCAGTTGGGTATCTGGTTGGGGTGCCAGTAGCTAAGATGCTAATAGATGCTGCAAGAGAATGATCAACCAGGGCACGCAGCCTAGCATTAGAGCGGGCGGATCCCCACAGTTGATGGTGAGCATTCCAGTCTCCACATAGTAGAAAATTTCTGTCCATAGAACCAACTAGACTGTTGACTATATTGGTGTTCCACACAGCACGAGGCGGGCAGTATATCGCACAGATTTCTACGTTGCCCGCGCCGATGGAGACAACCGCGGAGGCAACTTGAAAGCTGTTGATTCGTTGAGGGGAAGTTACAAGGTGCTGAATATCTCTTCTGATTAAAGTTGCAGCACCCCCTTTTCGACTGAGTGAATCTGGTGAGTTTGCTTCGTAGGATAAGTAGCCGTATAAATTGGGGGATTCTGAGCCAGTCAACCACGTTTTGGACAGTAAGATAGTGTGGATATCATTCAGCTGTACGTAACATTTAAGTTCTCGCAACTTGTTGGATACGCTTCTGGCGTTCCAACACATTATTCTTATTGGGTGTGGAGTTATCTGGAATGACGCTCAGTGAGCATCTCCAGAATCTGGGACTGCATACTGGTCATCTTCTCCTACATTGACACCAAACTTCAGATGGATTCGTTGAGAGAGTTGCAGAACACGAAAGTGAACTGAGAACGTCAGCAGCGTTGTTTAGCTGAGTTGTAATGTGTGAAGATTGGTTGTGCGGCTGCTGCTGTTGTTTATTATGAGTCGTAATAGATCGGTTGCTTGCAGCCAATTCCGCGTATGTAGGTCCATTAGGTTGCACAAAAGTAGACGCTGAGTTGAACGCTGGATTCTGGTTTGCACAGGCGTGGGATCATCTACAGGAGGACGATTTAATTTAGGAGCCTTACGCTGATTTCTTTTGATATATATTTTCTTTAGCATTTTTTAGATATGCAGGGCAGCCTTTATAGTTTGCAGGCTCCTGATCGCAATTAGCATACGTTGCGGTATCCGTTATCAGGCGTATGCAGTCAGCCGATTTGTGTTCATCGCCACAACGTACACAGGTCGGAGTTTGTCTGCAATAGCTGGCAGTGTGGCCAAAGTCTTGGCACCGACGGCACTGCTTCACATCCTGATTTTCACGAGCCTCCTCAATTTTAACCCTTTGACCATCCAGTTTACTTATGTTTTTAAGCTCAGCTTTATTTGCTGCCCGGAGCAATGTTAACAAAGAAGAGGCTCATAGGTAATCCGGGGGAGTGGTTTATGGGGCAGTGCACATTTGAAGCTTTATGACCCAATTCCTTGAGAGAGTCGGCGATTTGGTCAGGGGGTGTATCGAAATGAAGGCCCTTAATAATGATTTTTTTAGGCTTTTCTTCTTTTAGCTGGTATGTGTAACATATTATGACATTAAGTTTGTCAAGGTTACTTTCAATCACATAATAATATAATAATAATAATAATAATAATAATAATAATAATAATAATAATAATAATAATAATAATAATAATAATAATAATAATAATAATAATAATAATAATAATAATAATAATAATAATAATAATAATAATAATAATAATAATAATAATAATAATAAAAATAATATAAATAATAATAATAATAATAATGATAATAGTAATAATAATAATAATAATAATAATGATAATAATAATAATAATAATAATAATAATAATAATAATAATAATAATAATAATAATAATAATAATAATAATAATAATAATAATAATAATAATAATAATAATAATAATAATAATAATAATAATAATAATAATAAAAACTATTTTGAGGAGGATATATTTTACTCCACCTCTGTCCAGATTAAATGAACGTAAAATAAATAAATAAATACACGAAATAAAATTACAAGTGTGTAAGAGTTGGTTTGACAAAAGTAGTTAACAAAAAGTATGTATAAAGGCGGTTCGATGGCGAATTGAGGAGCCAATGGAAACCTCCAGCAACATATGGCGAAAGGTCCTCCACATGCAGATGTCAAAAGCTTTAATGTGATGTTTAGCGCGAGTTTAGTTACGCCTCCGGCATACTCCTCTCGTTGGAAGATTCAAGTTTCCAACCGGGATGGTTTAAAGGGGCAGAAAGGCAAGCTTGACAACTGCTTTCTTAACGAGGCGACTGACAGTGTAGATGATGGCAACTCAAACCATCGTCTCCCTAAATTGTGCTGCTGATTGGCCACGATGCCAACTTAAGGAAGGTAGGTTATCGTTGTTCACTATTAGCTTACGCCTGGCTTCAAGTTCGGTTTCGATGAACGACATTAACCACCTCAAGGAGAGGTAAGTAGTACTCAATTTTCTCCAAAATATTTACTGCATCTGGCATACGCGCTTCCAACGACTTAGGCGATCGATGTTTATGTACGTAATATCAGGCACGTCAATTGTAACATATGACGCTCCTATGAGAAAATGCCCTGGCGTAAAGACTTCGGAGTCTTCTGGGTCTCTTAAATTGAACAGCTGTCTTGAATTTAATATGGCAGAAACAAGCCGCAAACAAGAGTACGGCGGCCATGGAAGGTTAGAATGGATTTCCAAACGACGCGATTAAAGTGAAATATGGCTGCCTTTACAGCGGCTTCCTATAGACCACCAAAATGCAGACCACCGAAATGCAGTCACAACGACTGCTGAACATTCAGTGTAAAGTCGGCCCACGTGTGGCTCACTCAGAAATAAATGTTTAAGCTCGTCTAATTCATTCTTTAAGCCTGCAAAATTTGTCGCGTTTTTCGACAGAAGAAATATCCGATGGAAAAATGTGATGATGACTAAGAATTTTGAAGCCTTCCGACAAAGCGAATTATCTCTTTCGAATCGAGAATCAGGTGAAGCCATTTGATGAGAGTTTACCCTTGATGCTTAACATATTGTATGCATCATAGAAGTGGACTTGCTGAATACATCCGATTAATAAATACGTGCCGCTTTTGATATCATCCATAGTGAGATCTTCTTTTTCATACATTTATTTGCGAAAAACATAATAATTTTAATAAGAGAAGCCATAAAAACACTATTCCAAGTCAGAACTGGTGAATGCTAGGCTGCCAGGTACCTAATTCACATTAGAAAGAAGTTGGTTTGATCAGAATCATCTATTTAGATTTACTTCTTAGAGCACTTTGATGTACTTTTCGATACAGGTCAAAACCTTTTTTATATTTAATTCAATTTAAAAACAAAAAAATTAAATTTTTATCTAAAATTACTTTGCACTTCAAAAAGGCGGAAAATATTTGGTGATTTTCTAAAACATATCTAGCTTTTGATGTGAAACATATTCAGTATGTAACTGAATAAATATATAAATATATATATAAATATATAAATAAAATAACAACAACGCGTGCCCTTCTTTTCGGTTAAACGATTATTCTATCAGTATCAACGGCCGTCTTGGTCTCAGTTTCTATGCTTCGCTCAAACGACTTCTCTCTCAGTAACAACACATACACTTGTTGTTGTTGTTTTGCCAGGATTTAATTTTTGTTTTCGTTTCTCTGCTTCAGTCAAACCAATGCGCTCTCAGCAAAAAAGTACTTGTTCTTGTTTTCACAGCTAAGGACTTCGCGATGACACGATGACGTGTTAACGCTCATGTAAAATTTCATCATAAAAAAATAGCAAATTTGAATTAATTTTGTTATTATTAGTAAATGCTTATTTATTTTATTTAATTTCTTACAATTATATATCGGTGATAACTAAAATATGATGTATACATCATTGATTTAACAGAGTTCAGATGCCTGGAGAAGACTTCATCGATTGTAGTTGGTTGTTGGACAATTTTGCCCCGTAACCATTTACAAACTAAGCTTTTCCCTCAAAAATTCAATAAGGGGTTCAGCATCATCTGCTGCAAATTCGATGTTGAAGTCTCCCCCCAAAGTCAAGGCAATTTGTAAATGTCTTGTCCAAGCCCCGAAATGGAAGACTATGGAAGTATATGGCAACAAAATAAAATTAAAGAAGTTCATAATTTCTTTTACGCTTTGGTTTGGTGAAATGTACACGAATACCAGTAGCAGTTTCTCTCCATTACGCAATAAAAATTCGGTGGCACAAACATCTCCGATTGATCGGGCTATCGATGGTCAGTTTAATATTTGTAATATGGAACTAGCTCATGTGAGTTAACTACCACATGTTCTGTGTTCTGTTTTTTATATATCGCTACGCCACCAGCACGAAACCCTTCTCTTTTAAACTTAGGGCAACAGTCGAAGTTTGGAATGGAGACACATTCGTTGTTAGACATCCAAGTCTCACAGAGCATAAGAAAGGTACATTCTTGTGTCACTGCATCTGTCAGATCATTCTTATGAGCCCTTAAACTTTGGCAGTTGAATATGAAGAATGACGTGGATTGTGTGGTACGAATCACATCCCAAATTTTTATTATTATTAGCATTAATCGCAAGCCTTGAAAATTCACTTTGGAGCGGTAATAAAATGGGTACAAGTCTTCGTCCAAGATAAAATCGTTTAAAATTTTTTTTTTTTATAACAATGAAAAGTCCTTCAAGTTTTGTAGCTCATGCGATTCTTCATACTCATAAACAACCTCATTGGTACATCCTTCTGATTTGTGTATAGTCATGCCACAGGCGGGAATTAACGGAAAGTGAATAATAATCCAGTTCTGAAATTGACAGGAAATTGCAACCAGAGGCGATATGGCATCATTGTCCGAAGTAATATCAGTCCTATTTTTATCGGTTTGAATGTTTCGCTCATATTCAATAAAGTCCAGACAGCCTAAATCTCTATTTTATAAGCCGTCGGATACGTCTATGTTCATCGTTACCTTATATGGGCGTCGTTATGAGCATAATTTCATAAGGAAATCCACCAGTATCTAAGACAACTTTTTTATGTAGTTGTTGCCTAAAATGAGCCTGTTATTCATCTGTAATTTTTCTAGCGAAAATGTCTTTAGCAACAGATAACACTTTGGGTCGAGCTTAGTGTCCGCTTGTTATACTGGTCGACGTCATGATTTTTAAAAAACAATCGAACTGGGAGAAGTCAATATTTGTTTGGCTCATAAATTTTTTTTTAATTCGTAAAATCTCAAACTTCGCCAAAGAATTGGACCTGCCATGCATTTTTGTTTGTTTGTGGATAGGGTTCGCGCGTACAGCGGGTATTTGTCGTAGATCCCCTATAAGACAAATGTCTTTGCAGCCATAGGACGAGTTAATATCCGAAATTTGATTCAATCGACAGTAAATTTTTTCAGTCAATTCTGCAGAAATTATACTTACTTCATCTATTAGAACACATTCAATGTATTTCTTTTTAAAACACGTAAAAGAGGCATTAACTGGAGACACCAACACTAGTTGGTCAATCAATGCTTCAGCCGCTAATCTATCTTCAGTTAACGCTTGATTATGTGAATGCGGGCTACCGCGGTGTTGAAACTCAATTCGTTAAAAGTAATGCTTGACGAAATGCTTACCAAAAGGGCTACGTTTTGTGGACTGAAGTATGCCCAAAATAACTTGTACCAGTTTATTGAAATGAATAGCGTAGGTGACCGAATCTTCATTGTTTTGTGCTTGAAATTCATATTTGCGAGCCCTTCAGAACTTCTTTCTCCTCCATGATTGCGTCATTTATATAAACGCTTTATCGACTTTGGCCAACCAATTCCATTTGCTTTTTCCCAATAATAATAAGTGGAATTTGGTATTGAACGCAGGAATGCTAAATTTGTTTCAAGATATTCATTGAAAAAATCCGATGATTCTACTTGGGCTCGAGTAAAGTTTGTTTTCTTTCCAATATATTTGAAAGCAGCAGTCAGCGTATCACGAGTACGAATTCGTAGTATTTTCATAGCCATATGCAATAACTGCTGTGGAGTCACACCACGTCTATCAGCTCTGCGTAGCTCACTAGAGGATATGTTTGTATGGCTATGTATGGTGTAACAATTAGTCCTTCTTTAAAAACACGAAACTCGCCGAGATAAATTGAAGGAAAAGCCAATTCCTGGCAGTGCTCATCAAAAAGTAAACTTATTGGAACTTCGTGCTCTGCTGGAGCTATTCTTAAAAAATTGTCTGCGTTTCATAACATCGTTTGTTGTTGAGCGTGAAGACTGTCTTCCATATCTATTTCTTCACTAAAAGTTTCGATGGGCACAGATGGTGCTGCATTTTCCATAAGCAGAGTATTGTCAATTCTTATAGCGTAGAATCTATAAAGAGGGGTTTTGATGAGGAATTCAAGCCACTGCCTAATAACTCGTTTATTAACAACGCCCATCATGTAACTTGACTTGTGTATCTTTTTGCGCTTTATATGGACATTATTGCAATAATCATTGTCACTACTCTTGAAAGACAAGTAGCCATATTATTTACGGAGACCGGAACGTTTATAATTTGCCCTAAAATCCCATGTTGACCCTAGCCATGACGAAGCCTTCTGATTTGTATCAATGGTAGTAGGGGGGATATTAAACGTTCAGTGACCAAATCCAGCTTAGGATACTTAAATCCATGGGTGTCGAGTAGGTTGGAATTTGACTCCCCTTTAAAGAGGAGTGACAAGTGCTGCAAACTGTTGCATTAATTATATCGATGTTAGTAGACTCATTAATAAACATAATGCAACAGTTGCACAGAATTCGTTTAAGGTTTTGGTAGTACCACACCCTATCGTATACACTACATGCAATTCCAAAATTGTTGTCTAAAAAGTGGTTTTAAACTGCGTATGAGCTGCAGTGTGTCGAGAAAAGTTATAATAAGGCACTGGTAGATTTCTATGATACTCTAATAGTTCATTAAAGTTTTCTGGATCTCGGCTCTGTGATATTAACTAACTAACTTAACTCGAACAATGGCTCGCTCTTGATTTTTAAATTCGAATTCTTGTCGAGTCCAGCCAATAAATTTTTGGTTGTGCCAGCAAATAAAATACTTATCAAGGTCGAATGCTGTGGACATTCACAGGTATAGAGCCTCAAGTGTCATGATGAGCCAACACCACATTTGTGAATATATGAGTGCACACTGTAAATCGACGAACTAGAAGCTAGAGTGTCGAACGCATTTTTGCTGTTGCGTGCGTGTTGTGTGCAGCTCTTCGTTTTTCAGTATATATCTTATGGACATTTGTTGTCTTGTTCGGCAAATAAGAAAAAACAAATGGCCTACGCTATTGCGTCTCGTTTCGGTCGTCCACATAACTTGCACATTCGCTGTTTCTTGCTGTTTTTCTATTTGCCTGGTTATTGTGCAAAATGCAGTTCTTATACTTTAGCTCGTGCCTGTTCAAAATTAGCCAAATAGTCAAGAATTATTGAAAATAAGTTAAATTTTTCGACAATACCATTTATTTTTATGTGTATACCGATACCGATGCAAAACCGATACAAGTAGGCGATGGCAATTACGTGAACAAAAACACAGTTGCCAATTCGCCCCAAAGCCATAGAAGAGGGTCAAAGCAAAAAGGTGAATATATATTCCCGCACGCACCCTAACAAACCAGTCAAAGTCAATTTTTGATTGTCATACCAAAATATCCAAGGTCTGCGTAGAATTTCGACTAGCATATTTTTTCTTCAAGCATTTATCAATCTCAATAATATATCCATACATTAATGATTCATTCGATTCGGAGCAAATGAAGTGTTAAGTAGATTGATCGTCTGCTCTCGCACGAATTTAACTAAGCAAAAAGTAAAACAAAAGCAAAATAATCAAAACAAGAACATAAAAAGAGTCAAGGCTGTTCTGGGCTCAGGAATGCCTGTTAAACGCAGTGCGCAAAATCAGCATCAGCCACCATTAAAAACAGCATACACCATGCTCAAGCAGCTGTCACCACAAACAACAACAACGCATAACTTAGATTATTAGAACAGCAGCAACAACACCAGTGACTCTAACGCTTCACTTCCCCCTAATATCGAGAGAGGACGTTCATGCTCTCCCGCAATACATCAAACAGTTCCACACTGACAAAGTGAAAACAATAACGCATCATCAACACAAACAAACACAACCTCTCGCTCCACAGGCGATGCCACTCTTCTCTTTTCCACCAACAACGACAACAACAACGCAGACATCACCTGCTACATCCTTCATCCCAACAACGATCACGTCAACATTCTCTGCTATAATGCCAGTTTGGTCCCTCTATTTAGCAATGCCATTGATCAGAGAAACAACATCAAACATGCAAGTAGAAAATTCAACAAATCAAAACTAAAAAGAGTCAAAAATAAAATGTAACCGTAGTAAGTTCATTCATTCGGTCAATTCGAAGTGTTAAGTCGATATGTCATCTAGTCTCGCACTCCAAATTTTACTAAACGAAAAGTAAAACAACAACTAGTAAAACAAAAGTCAAGGCTGTTCTGGACTCAGGAATGCCTGTTGAACGCAGAACGACTGCGCGCAGCGCGCAAAATCAAAATCATCCAACAAAGAACAGCATGAGCGTACCCCACGTTCAAACAGCTGTTAACACAAAAAACAACAACGCATACCTTATCACATCATCCAACAGTTCAAACAACAGCATCAACAACAACAAGAATTCCGCTAATTTCTAGAGAGAGTGTTGATACTCTCCCGCATTACAGCAAACAATTTCACACCCACAAAGTGAAAACCATCATCAATACAAACAAACGCAACCTCTCGCTCTACCGCACAACTAACTATCAAGAACAGGTAAAATGCAGCCTCTGCGTGGAGTGCACAATGTGCTTCACCAACGACGCCGATCTCCTCTCTTTAAGTAACAACAACAACATCAACTACTACAACAACGCTTGCTCTGGCTTCTGTTGGAGTATTCACAACAACAGCAACAACAACTATAACAACCACCATGGCAACACGATCAGCTGTACCATCTGTCTCCTCTATATCCACAGAAAGTACAACGACAACAACATCAAATAGGCAATACGATACACAAAACATAAACAACGCCAACACTCAAGAGTCCAGCCTAAAGAGAAATAGGAGCAAACAATCTCCCAATAACAGTGCTGAACAAAACAACACAAGCAAAAACAAGAGAAATAAACAATGTAACGGAACGCAAACAATACTGCAACAATACTGGATAAGCGCATCAATCACAACCAACAGGTTCGCTCTCCTCTCTCAAGACGACGAAAATCAAGAGAGTTTCTGATGCAACAAATTTGCCAGCACAAAAAAATATCAAATCGGTTAAGCCACCGCCAATATATGTTCAAGACGTCGAACAAATTAGCGTTCTTAGCAATGCTCTAAAAAATGTAATTAAACATAATTATATTTTAAAAACGCTGCAGAATAATGAGGTGTGAATACAAACAAAAGATTCTACCAGTTACTCTACAGTTATTAAGATGTTGGAAGAGCACAGAACGAAATACTACACGTTTAAACCGAAGGAAGAATGTGTATTTAAAGTAGTGCTCAGGAATATGCACCACGCCACTGACATTAATGAAATAAAAAATGAACTTCTCGACCTAGGGCATGAAGTCATAAACATCCATAATGTACAACAAAAAGTCACGAACAAACTGCTTCCATTATTCTTCATTGAATTGAAAAACAAAAAAAAAACAAAAAAACAAAAATATTTATAACATAACCACACTGCTCTGCACGAAAATCATTTTTGAGCCCCTACATCATAAACGCATAATATTGCTCAAATTTTCAAAAATACGGCCGCACGAGAAATTTTTGCACCAGAGATCTGATCTGCGTCAAATACGCAGGTAAACACAAAACAATCGTCTGCAAAATTGAAGCCAACGGTCAAATAAAATGTGCATTGTGCGGTGCTGCCCACACTGCAAACTGCAAAGGTTGTGAGATATACAAGGCACTAAAAATAAAAAGATTTCCATCCCCTAAAGAAAATAGCCACCAAGTTCCGGCTGAGACAGTAGCAGTAGCTCCAATCGAGACCCAAAACCTAAACAAAATTAAGACCGGATAAGAATAACAACAAAAATGGCGAAAAGAATAAGAGGGTACAACTCACGAATCCAACAAATGAATACACAAGTAGACACATTGACATAAATACTGATATTACTGAGATGAAAGACCTGATGAAACAATTGTTTCAACAAGTCACAAATGTGATAAACGTCATAAAAATCCTCATACAAAGATGGACAAACAAAATGGTAACTGAATTAAGGATCATAACTTGGAATGCAAACGGACCGAAAAACCATATTGACGAAATACAAATACTTCTTCATGACAACAGCATTGACATAGCCCTAATCTCGGAGACACATTGCACAAACAAACAGTTCATACAAGGGTACGAAGTGTATACCACCCCGATGGCACAGCGCACGGTGGAACAGCCATAATTATTAATTACTGCATAAGGCACGATGAGCTTGAGCCTTATCAGCATAACTACATAAAAGCGACGAACATTCAAATTAATGATCTCGTAGGACCACTCATAATATATGCTGTATATAGCCCACCAAAGCAAATATTACAGACACAAAACATAAGAATTTCCTCAACTCTCTTGGATAACGCTTTATTGTAGCCTGTGATTACAACGCGAAACACACTATGTGGAGATCGACGCTAACGAACAAAAAAGGCCAAAATCTCCTCAGCGCTATGCAGTTCACAAACTCTAAACACTTGAGTAGAGGCGAACCAACTTATTGGCCAATAGACATTAATAAAACACCTGATTTGATAGATTTTTTCATCAGAAAGAACCTGGACATTCGGAAATGTAAAATCTTATCACTATTCGAACTCTCGCCAGACCACAACCCTATAGAATTAATATATGACTCGCACGTCACGCCTACACATGCAAACAGACTTTGGTACAGCAATAGAACTGACTAGCATACTTATAAGGAATATATTGACATTAATTTAATGACCGACATCCCTCTTAAATCATATTAGGACATCGAGTCAGCGATAGTATTCCTGAATGACACCATTATGAAAGCAGGCATACAATCGACACCAAAAAAGAAGCATCAAAATTGGACATTCTAGACACTCAACTACGACGACTATACGGAAAACCTGGTCAACCACAAGATCTCCTGACAAAAAAAGACAGTGCAACAAGGCAACAAAAGACTTTAAATAAATGATTCAGATATTAAAAAACAAACAATTAACATCATATCTCAAGAGCTTAACGACCACGAGTCAAACGGACCACTCTTTATTAAAAGCTACTGAAAGATGGACAAATAAAAGTAATCATCAGGCTACTCTAAAAATGGAAAACGGGTTATGGGCAAAGACAAACTTGGACAAAGCTACAGTATTAGCTGACTATTTCGAAAGGGTTTTTACAGAAGTCGCCACCAATTCAGATGATCCACAGATGAACACAGATATTAGCAGAGGTTCAGAACATATAAAACATGAAAAAACCACCATAGGAGAAATAATGCATTAATAATGACATAAAGGAAAAAAAGTCCCCTGGATATGACAAAATAAATGGGAAACTCCTGAGAGAACTACCTGTAAAAGCTATAGAATATCTAAGAAACATCTTTAACGCTATGTTAAGACTAAACTATTTTCCGAGAGTCTGGAAAGTAGCTGAGATTATTGCCATTCCGAAACCAGGCAAAGACGCATCAAAAGCAGAGTCTTATAGACCAATCTGTCTACTCCCTGTAATCTCAAAAATCTTCGAACTAGAACGCGGGCACATCATTCCAAATCACCAATTTGGCTCCCGAAGAAGTCACTAAACGATACAACAAGTGCACAGAGTTACGCACAAAATTCTAAATGACATTGACGATAATAAATTTTGTATTGGACTCTTCTTGGACGTGAAGAAAGCTTTTGAGAAGGTTTTGGCATAAAGGACTCAAATGGAAACTTAACAATACATTCAATCAAAACATAGCACATCTATTAACATCATATATCACAGGTAGATATTCCTTAGTTAAATACTCAGATGAATACTCAACCCTTAGGGAATTAAATTTGAGAGTTCCACAGGGAGGTGTGCTAGTACCTTTATTATATACCCTTTTCACAGCAGACATACCATATCCCACTCACATTTTGTAGATGATTGCAACTCTCGGCGATGACACAATACTATTAAGTGCTTATAAAAACATAAATACTGCAACATCCATGTTGCAATCAGACTTTAATAAAATACTTGACTGGCTTAGAAAGGGGCATATTAAAATAAACAAAAACAAAACAGCAAACGTTATATACACTACTAAGACACTACTTCACACCAATCCATATAAATATTGACGGAGACGACGTAACCATTCAAGAAGAAGCCAAGTACTTAGGATTATATATTGACAGTAAACTAAACTGGAAACACCATATACAAAAAAAGCGTGACCAAATCAAAATGAAAGTAAGACCACAACTGCAGTGGCTGCTCAAACCAAATACAAACATTTCACTTGCAAACAAGCTCCCAATCTATAAGACAATTATTAAACCAATTTGGCCATATGGAGCCGAAATATGGGGAGTTGCCAAAAAATCAAATATAGAGTTAATCCAGAGGCAACAATGAAAAATTATTCGAACCATCACAAAGGCCCAATGGTATATCACCAACACGGACCTTCATCGAGACCTACGAATTACGACAGTAGGTGAGGAAATAATCAATTTAAGCAGAAAATACCAAACCAATCTTTCCCAGCATTCGAACGATGGGGTGAACACATTACCATTAGAAGAACTAACTCGGCAACGAAGGCTAAAAAGGGTGAGACCAGTGGACCTCAACATAACACATATTACTTCATTACATTACTTACTCATTATTAATTGGTGTAATCTTTAATTGTTTATTTGTTATTAAAATACATGTGTTGTTAAATTCCAGTCACAACACTACTTTACAAACTGATTGTGAAGTTAAAATTCAAGCACTTGTCCTAAATGTTAATCTGTACAATAGTCGATTTATTTTTCTCTTCTTCTTTTGGGAAAATTAAAATAAAATAAAAGTAATAAAAAAGTACTAGCTCGGCGCGCCAAATACAAATAGGTTCGAACTTCTCTCACAAGACGAAATGACTGAAAACGATAATGGTACAGAAGCAACTTGTAATGCGCCAAATCTACCTTCGCCATCTACTAAAATTCACAAACCACCACCAATATACGTACACACCTCCAACTATAAGGCCTGCGAAGAGTACAAATACCTAAAAATTAAAGGATTTCTCTCACTAAGAGAGAAAAAGATTAAAAAAGGCGACCATTAGGCAGAAGAACTACCATCAAACAAAGTAAAAATTCGATTAACTTACGTCCAAACAGCAGCAAGTAACCATAAAAATCCGACAAATCATCTCAATCTTTCTAATCTCAAAGATGAGAAGGACAACAAAAACGAACCCAACAAAAACGAGACTAATAAAAACGCAAAAAATAAGATTTAATTCTCAAACGATCTGGCGGGAATAAAACACATAGTAAAACAACGGGCGCAGCAAATGAGTAACATGATGAACATCATGACAGTACTATTGACAAAACTTGACAACAAAAATGGACGATAAACTATGAATAATTGCATGGAATGCCAATGGAATCAATAACTCGAATTCAAGACATTCTTAGACAACAACCAAATTGACATCGCCCTAATATATGAAACGCACCTAACACGTAAACATAACTTTCAGATAAATGGCTACGTTACTTATACTACAAATCACCGTAATGGAACGGGCCACGGAGGCACAGGGGTCATTATTAAAAAGACACTCAAACATATAGAACTCGAAAATTATCATTTAGAGCACTAAACTATATACAACTAATATACAAATCACGGATTCTTTGGGATTTCTTTATAGCAGCTGCCTACAGTGTACCTAAACACAAGTTCACTTTGACACAATAATGACTTCCTGCAAACACTTGGACTACGCTTTATTGTCGGTGTAGACTTTACCGCAAAAAACACGGCTCTAGAATGTCAAACAAGAAAGGTAAGCCCTGAGGGCTGTATACACAGTAAATGCAAAACTCTTAAGTACCGGCGAGCAACCTTTTAGCGTACTGATAAGAAAAAAAATACCTGACCACATCGAATTCTATATAATTAAAAATATTGATATACGAAAGCTCGCAATAAAATCAAGACTAGATTAATCTTCAGACCATACTTCGATCCAACTTGACTACCAAAACAACATACTAAATGAACGCAAAATCAACAGGATATATAATCATCGCACTGACTGGTAAACTTACAGACGATATATTAAGCGAATGCTGCAACGATGCAATTGAGACAGATGCACTACAGTCGACTCCTACACATACGAACACAGAGCGCAAAGTATACACTCCGCCTTCTCTCCGACGGTATATTAATAGGAAAAGAAAACTTAAGAAAATTTAGCAAACATTCGGAGCCCCATATGATAAGAATAATTACAAAAAAGCGACCAAGGAACTGAAAAAATATTTAATCGAACTAAAACGAGAACAACTAGGAAAGCATCTCCAAAACTTAAACCCTAAAAGATGCTCGGACTATTCTCTGTGGAAAGCGAAAAAAAATGACAAACAAGACAATTTATCAACCACCACTGAAAATGGGCAACGGGACATGGGCTAGAACAGACCTTGAGAAAGCTACAACATTAGCTAATTATTACGAAAGTGTATGTGAGGACAATGATATACTACCACTGATGACTCACTACCTCCTCTGAACGGAGGTCGTTAATCTGTAACACTAAAAAAGATCTCTACTAAAGAAATAATTGCAACTATAAAATACGACATTAAACATAAAAGAGCCCCAGGCTACCACAAAATAAACGGACTATTACTGAAAGAATGTCCTGTGGTGGCACTAG
The DNA here is from genome assembly GCA_035041755.1 of Cacoxenus indagator. Classification (NCBI taxonomy): domain Eukaryota; kingdom Metazoa; phylum Arthropoda; class Insecta; order Diptera; family Drosophilidae; genus Cacoxenus; species Cacoxenus indagator. The sequence continues at coordinate 175,426 of JAWNKX010000038.1, read as the reverse complement.
ACTCCATACGAAATTTATTTAACGCGGTATTAAGACTAAGACATTTAGCCAGTGCATGGAAAGTTGCCGAGATAATAGGTACTTCTAAGCCTGGGAAAGACTACAAAAAAGCTTCCTCCTACGTACCCATAAGCTTGCTACCTGTTCTGTCAAAAATTTTTGAAAAACTTCTACATGAGAGACTTCTTGTTTTTCTAAGACGTAATCAAATAATACCCGACCACCGATTTGGATTCTGACGTAATTATTCTACAATTCAACAGATTCACCGCGTAACCCACGAAATACTTAACGATATAGATGACAACGAATTCTGTATTGGACTACTCCTAGATGTCGAGAAAGCCTTTGATAAAGTTTGGCACAAAGGCCTAATACATACAATCCACACGATTTTCCCGACCAATGTGACTCGAATTCTTTCAAGCTATATAGAAGGCAGATACTTTTATGTTAAGTATAAGAACGAATACTCAACACTTCGCCTGTAAGTACAGGAGTTCCCCAAGGAAGCGTTCTTGGGCCACTCCGTTACATTATTTTCAACGCAGGCATACTTCAACCAACACAGGACTCTACAATGTCGTTTGAAGAGGACACCATTCTTCTATCCGCCCATAAAAGCATAAATGGAGCAACATCCACTCTACAAAAGAACCTAAATATAACCCTAGAGTGGTTTCGGAAATGGTGAATAAAAATTTAATCCAGCAAAACAGTCCAAGTAATTTTCACTTCTAAAACAAAATATAGACCAGTTCACCTAAAAATTTACGGAAGAGATATAGAAACCGGAAACGAAGCAAACTGACATACCATATTTTTAAAATACGAGACCGAATGAAACTCATAATAAATTAATTGCACTGGTTGTTAAACAAAATTTCGGAAGTCTCACTGAATATCAAACTATTAACATATAAAACAATCATCAAACCTATCTGGACGTCCGGAGCGCAAATATGGGGGTCTGCGAAAAGATCAAATCTACAATTAATACAAAGACAACAATCGAATATTCTAAGTATAATTACAAACGCTGAGTCGTACATCACAAACTTCGACATACACAGAGGCTTGCAGATTTCCACAGTGGCAGAAGTAATAACTAGTTTAAGTCGGAGATACCAAACACAAATAAGCTAACGTATCAACAACGAGGTGAATGCACTACCCCTGCGCGAGCTCCAGCAAAGACGTAGATTTCGCCGGTCAAGGCCTGTTGCCCTAATCTAAATTAAGACGTAAATCTTTGTAGCAATAGTATAAGCAAGCGCTTATGTGTATATATTTAGCATTAGAACTACTCAAAAACTAGCATAACAAACATTATTCTAAAGCCAGTATTTTATTTTACCCCGCTTATATGGAATAATCATATAAGGTTTACTGTCACCCCTCTATACATTGTGCAAACTTATTACTAAGAGTCCAAATTGTGTTGACAGGTACATTTCAAGGGGAAATAAAAAAAACTAAGTAAATAAATAAATAAAATATTTTAAACAAATAAATATATAAAAAAACTTTTCAGTGATTTTTCGTAAAAATCTATTATGTACGTATCAAAATGTGAGTAAATATGTTAATGAATTATTTGAGACTGAAATAACTTAACCAATTTTTGTAAACCACGTTTTTGGTTTTTCTATCCATTGCTATCTAAGAAGATTTTGTGGACTTGACCCCGTGAGCACGCCACATACAGATTTTCATGGGAAAAAAATTTTTTTTCTAAATGTACACCTGCTCCTTTCAATGTTTGTTCTTGGGCTTTGTTAATTTTTATAGCGAATGCTGCTTTCAAGGGAAATTGGACTCTTTTAAACTGGAATGGCAAGTCGGTCGGAATTATTGGAATACGGGTAATTAGTACATCTTCTCCCTTTGCTGTTCCTGTCATGACTACTGTTCTTATAATATTGCTTCCAAGGTGTGATATTTGTAGCCGTGTGCCATTTCACAATATTGGTGCGTCAAGATTTCACATTAACAGGACTGGAACCTCAACTTATGGGAAGGCACCCCGGACAATTCCAAGGAGTTGAGAAACTCCAGAGGGTACGATGTCACTTGCTCAGTATCCACGATATTGTCAACGGAAAGATACTCAATCACATCACCTTCCACATGTGAAATGATTTCATCATTAATGTGCACCACAATTTCATTCGTCGGTGTTAAAATCCCCCTTTCACACAGCCATTCTCGGTTCTTCATATTAATTTTCAGGTTGGAATAGACGTTGCTTTTCAAATCACGTGTGTTATAGACAATATTAAAGAATTCTCGGTTCAGTGCAATCATACCGTTATTATCTGTTGCTATACAATATTCTCCGATTTTCAGAAGGGCAGCCGCAAATATCTTTGAGTTTCTATCACTGTTGAGTTGTACCCTTATGTTTGTAGTTAGTCAAAATTTTTTTAAATGTCCACATAATGTAGCCTTTTTCAAACGTGCATTTATTCCATCTGCCGGTGTACCCCTAGTGATCATCGGCAGATTTTGTCTAAAGTTACCAGGTAAAAATACCACAATCCCTCTCATGATACTTTGGTTGCTTTTAATGTCTTTCATAGTGCGATCTAATGCCTCTATTGCTCTTTTATGAGACATCGTAGACTCATCCCAAACCAACAGCTTACATTGTTGCAACATTTGTCCACACTCACTATTTTTAGTAATGTTTGAAACTGGCATTTCCTCATGAGCTAAGTTTATTGGCAGTTTAAGTACTGAATGTGCAGTACAGAATGTGCCACCATTGAGCAGCGTAGCAGCTATTCCGGAAAAGACTACAGCAACGGCAACTCCTTTACCTTTGCGGATTTGTGCTAAAAGCAAATTCAAAAGAAATGTTTTGCCGATGCCTCCTGGCCCACCAAAAAAAAGCAAACCACTTCCTCCATTTTCAATTTATTTTACACCAATATCAAAAACTAATCTTTGTTGTGGGTTCAAACTTGGAACAGACTGAGCTATTTGTTGTTGTAAAGAAGCGGCATTGTAATCCAGTTCTCTTATTAAATTACTGCAAACTTCTCCAGTTCTTTGTGGCCTGCTCATCCCGAAATCTGACAAATCTTTTCCAGTAATAGCTATGACTTGATCTTCAATCTTTGTTAGAGCGTCACTGTAAATTAAATCATTGTATTGGATATTTGGATTATGTTCTTGTAATCTGTGTAAAATATCAACCGCCATATCGTTGTTGTACTTTTCCCACAGTTGTTAAGGGTTTGAAAGTCCACATGTCGCTATTAATATAGCGAGAAGCTCTCTCACCTTGGTGGCTGATCTACATTGTGCAGCCTCTTCCAGTGTTATAACCCAATGATTGTCATTCTCCAAGTATCATCTTGACTCCCATGTCTCGAAATGTGGACAACTCTTGATTATTGTAGTTTTGGAGCTCATCAAAAGAGGTTGGCCCTCGCACATGGTGTAGGAGCGTTCTTAAGCAAAAACATTCCATGTTAGCAACATGGACTGTGTATACTCGTCCTAAAGCATTTCTAGATTTGACACCAGGGCAATTCTGAACAGGAATTCCTTGGATTCGGCATTTACAATCTTTTCTGGTTGCGTCCCATGTGTAATACTTCGGCACGTCAGCGTACAGAAGAGTTCTTGCAAACTCCTCTCTTGTGCAAAGAGAAAAAAGCGGTAAGTGTGGTTTTTGGTCGAGTATATAGTCGTTTGCGGAAATTATTTGCTATAAAATAAATCTGTTTACCATTTTCTAAGTTCACACTGAGATTTGTGACACTGGGATTCCTTTCGTGCAAACGGAACCTTAATAGCCGCCACACGGCTTCATTGCTTCTGACATAACGACCAGATTGATACATTTGTATATCATTGATGGGATTTGCAAGCTCTGTGTTTCTAAAATTGTAAATAGCTTGATCGCTACCTTTATTAATATATTTGCAGATATATTTGATAGTGCGGACTGAGCTGCAAGCCTCAACATCTATGTGGGCATTAAATATTTTTAATAAAATAGGTTAATAAGGGACCATCCAACTATTATCAACAGTAACGTAACTCCCATTTCGGAGTTTCACAAATGTCGTTTGATCTCCGTCTGCTGGTGTTCTTCTACGTTACAGTGGGTATCCGTTTTCATTGTGGACAGACTCTTTGAGTAACTTGCGTGGAAATTTGTTCGTGCATTTCCCATCTTTCATGTAAGGGCACTGAGGATTAATAACTCTGAATGGACCATGAATCATATTTTCTGCAATGATATCATAGAGTGACTTATCACTGCTCTCATCCGGTATATCAGCGCTGATGATTTTATCAGTTTGATTGGCTCTTAACTTGTATTTTAACCACAATAACATATGGACATGTGGTATTGAATACATAGCGCAGATCACTTCTCCAAATATTCTGCCTTCGGTAATAACAGCCATAAATTTTTTGACTTTCAACCTGAAAGCTCTTACAACAACATCATGTCTATCAATTGCGCTTTGACCCGGTATCAACTCAATTACTATTTGAGGCCATGCTGGGTTGCGTCCTGAGTATATTCGTGTAAGTATCGTGGGCTATTTACAAATTAAGAGGCTAAATTGACCTTTCTACCAATATCATCAGCGTTATCACGTTAGCGTCATTTGATACAGCATCTTGAAGATTGATATAATTCTCTGCTCTTAATTTAGTTTGATTCAATGATATGTATCGTAGACGTTCGCTATCAAACTTAACGTACATATCAACATAAAACTGATTGGCAAATTGTCTGCATAGTGGTATACTATTAAAATTAATTTCTCGTATCATAATATGGTAGGCATATAAATCCATACATGATATCTTTTTGTTCGGCAAGTGAAGGCCAGTTACAGGATTTATTTGTGGTATTTGAAAGTTATACCCCTCTTGACCCTTGCTAAATATTAGCGGATATTGTAATTCATAAAAAAATGGTTAATGTGTTATCACGGCCGTGTAAAACTATATCATGGGAAGCATACTGTTCGCCACAAACTATGGCAGGAACTTCGTTTATTAAAGGTGTATTATACCGTCTTTCATGTTGCCTACTTTGCGTACGGTCAGGGTATATAACTAATTTACAATGTTCTCCCGGTATTCTATCTAAAGCTGTTTTAAAAGTGTCTAAGGTGAGGTTATGTTCATGCAACTTCCTCTAAATTTTGAGAACAGTACCCTTTTGAACTCCTGGAATGTTTCGACACCTGCGGTCAACCTCGTTATTTTTATCCCCCATAAAATAAATCTGTAAAAATTTCGATGCTTCATAATTTATGGGAATCAAAGAACCAATTATATGATAAAGTTGACCTTGGATCGAGAATGTAAATGAAAACCCAGGCATTTATCTACACCAAATGACGTAATTTGAAAGCAAGAGTTAAATTTTCTTATTGTTTTTAAAAAATGCCGCAATTCATTGTTTTCATTCAAAAATACAGATTTTTGTGGTTACTCTGGCTCACCAAGTGTTTGAACTGAAACCAGAACAGCACATACTCAGTAATTCTTCTTTCCACTTGAGTGCTTCACAAAGTCTGCAGTTTTTTCCATTCTCCCTATGAGAAGTAATAGGTTGTTCATATAATCAATCAATGGGTCACAATCAAAAGCGCCTCCAATTGGGCGCATTATAAATGCTTTTTTTGGATTCTTTCTGCTGGTATCCTCATCATGTGACCAAACCACCTAATATGTTTTGCCTTTATGAAACGTACAACATTTTGGCCGCCGATAATGTTTTCGAGTTCATTGTTGTATCGGATTCGATACGTTCCGTCTTCTAGACGCCCTGGGCCATATATTTTCCTTAACACGTTTCTTTCGAAAGTCAATAATTGATTGGTATCATTTGTTTTTAATGTCCATATTTCTGCACCGTACGTAAGCACTTGTCGTATTAGTGTTTTATACATTTTCATTTTCTGTGGTCTTGATAGAATTTTTGAGCGAAACAACTTAATGTTCGCGTAGTACGCCCTATTCGCAGACTTTATTCTCTCGCCGATAGCAATTGTTGAGTCTTTATTTTCCGATAACGTGAAGCCCAAGTATTTGAATTCAGGTACCTTCTCAAAAACTTATTCGCCGATTATCAAGTCATTACGAGTTATGGTTTGCCATGATCAAATCTTGTATTTTGTTTTGTCTGCATTGACATTAAGTCCTAAGGCTTTAGCTCTTTCTTCAAACTACTTCATTTTGCGGATCAGAACATTTTCTCTTTTGGCCATTATGAGCACATCATCTGCATAAGCGCATATGTGGAAATCTCTGTTGAAGATGTTTCCATCCGACTTTATCTCCTTAATAACTGTATGAAGCGTTAGATTAAATATTAGACCAGACAGATCATCTCCTTGTTTCACTCCGGAAAATACTCTGAAAGAGTCAGATACTTCACCTTGAACTAGTACTTTACTGGTCGTGTTTTCTAAAGTGCAGACAACTAATTCTATCAGTTTCAATGGAATACCAAGCATTTGCAGACAGAATTTTATTTGCTTTCTATCTACACTATTAAAAGCCTGCTTAAAGTCCACAAAAAGGCAGAAAAGGTCTAAAACTTCTCAAATATTTGGTTCACCACAAAACCTTGGTCGACAGCTGATCTGTCGATTCTGAAACCACATTGGTACTCATCTATTATTTGTTGGGCGTAGACATGTATTCTTTGCTATATAATGTTGGTAACTACCTTTTAGCCAGAATTGAGTAGGGATATATCTCTATAGTTTTGGCATTCAGCCTTATGTCCTTTTTTTTTTATTGGTACTATTATGTTGTAATTAGGTATTTTACGCAAATTTGGCAAGTAAGAGTGCGCAGGTGATCGAAATTGAACAGTGCAAGACCTGCAGAGCGATTTAATTTTTTTAGTTTTTTATTTTTTTTTTTATTTAAATTAAATTATAACATTTAACGCAGTAAACTGCATAACACATTTGTAGGATTTAAAGAATAATGACGTGACAATAAAAATAAAAATAAAATTAGACTTATATTAACTTAATTAATTATAGAAGGCTGTATCCTTCTTAGAGGGAGATCATGTGGGTGCAGCCTCTTCAGTCTACGCCTTGTTGAGATACGGGTGAGGGAGAAAGCTAGAGGATTTGGGTGCGACAAATGTCTGTAGTGATAGCGGCAGCTGTGAGAATTAATCACCTCCATAACAGTTGGCACGGCAAGATCCCTATGCAGCGTGGTGTTGCGGACGTACCAAGGGGCGCCCGTAAATCTTCTGAGAGCCTTGCTCTGACACGCCTGCACTCTTCTGATGTTGTAGGCAGCAGTAGTGCCGAAATTTGTATGGCGTAGCGCCAAGCAGGTGCCACTACTTGCAGATAGATGAGCCTTTTATTAGTTAAAGATAACTTATTCGATGGGCGGAGAAGCCACTCCAGTTTCTTGAGCTTTTGATAGCAGCGCGCTGTAACTACCTTAATGTGTGCACGCCAGGTAAGACGCTTATCCAGGATCAAACCGAGATACCGGATTTGCTCCATTTGCGGAATGATGCTTGTGTTGTAAGTCACAACCGGACAGACGCCTTGCCTTAATGTGAAGGTACAGTGAGCTGATTTCTCAGAGTTTATGGCTATATTCAAACGCCTGGCCCATGAGTGGAATCTATCCAGGTAGCTGGACAATTTCTCCGCAGCTTCGTTCAGAGAGGCAGAGTAGAAAATAACTGCCGTATCATCCGCGTAAGTAGCAATAATCGAATGCTCATCTCTAGTTGTAGGCATATCAGAGGTATATAAGGAGTAGAGGACAGGAGCTAAGACACTCCCCTGCGGGACACCGGCTCTCATGTGCCTGAAGGTGGAAATTTTGTCTCTTACCGCCACAGAGAAGGTTCGTCGTTGAAGAAAGCTTCGCATTAGTAAAAACTGTTTGCCAGGCAGGAGTAATTTTAATTTATGCAGAAGTCCATCGATCCATACCCTATCGAATGCTTGTTTGACATCTAGGAAGACTGAAGAGGAATACTCTTTCAACTCAAACGCAGTAAGTATGTGATTAACGACTCGATGCAGTTGTTCGGGAGTGCCATGCTGTGATCTAAATCCAAATTGGTGATCAGGAATGGCTTCTTGAACACCCCGTACTGCCAACAATCTACTCAAAAACAATCTTTCAAAAATCTTTGAAAAAGTTGGAAGCAGGCTTATGGGCCTATATGATGTGACACGGTTCTCCGGAGTACCAGGTTTAGGTATCATGGATATCGTTGCACACTTCCACTGTGTGGGAAAATGGCAGATTATCAGCATGCTGTTGAACAGCAACGTCAGGAACAACACTCCCTTCCAAGGGAGTGCTTTCACCACCCTGTTGTCAATATGGTCATGTCCGGGGCTCTTCTTAGATTTCAGTCTCTGAATTTGAGTCACAACCTCTTCAGGGGTGACATGTTTAGTTGGACTGTGATCTAATATACATCTCGATAGGACTTCATCTGTTTCCTCAACGTCACCAGGGTCAGCCAGGCTAAAGGGCGTGAACCGGCTCTCCAACTCATTAGCAAATGCTTCTGCTTTCTCGGTCTCCGTACGCAGCCACTGATTTAGAGGCCCACGGATTGGAGCATGCCTGTGAGGCTGTTGTTTGATGCACTTGGTGGCACGCCATAGATTGAAGCCAGACTTTTTCATTGGATCCGCATTAGCCAACAGATTGTTAAAATGTTCCTATCGCACAGCTTGCATTACATTTCTCAGTTCTCGGGCTGCTCTCCTCCATGCAGCTTTGTCAAATTCATTCCGTGATCTCATATAGCGACGTCGTAGCCTGCGTTTATATCTCACCAACTCTAGAACCTCAGGTTTTAAGAGAGCCTGAGGAGGGTTGGGTGAACAAGGGAATTGGTATGAAGAGGCTAATTCGGCGGACTCATGAATGTTCTTGGTGAACAAGTCAACCGAATCATCTATATCCTTGTCCGAATTTATTTCCATATTGAGGTTGATCCTTTCGTTTAGACACTGATGAAAGACCGTTATGTTAGCGTGGGGAGCGAGCAGTCTGGACCGGCATACGATGTTATCTGGAATCAATCCAAGTTTAATAAATAGTGGGATGTTGTCTGAGCTAAGGTCAGATGACTCCGCAATGTCCAGAGCTGTTGGATGAATGCCATTGTATATAGCAAAGTCTACTGCGTCTGGCGACCTTGAGGAATCGTATGGGTAAAGGGTGGGTGCTCCGGTTGCGAGAACCTCTCTGGAAGAGTTTATTATACTCTTGTGAAGTTGATTGCCTCTTGGGGTAGCAAGTCTGGACCCCCAAAGTCGATGTTTGGCGTTCCAATCAGCTCCGAGTAAGAATTTAGGTCCGAGTTGATTGAAGAAGGTGTTGAAATGCTGCTCTGATATTTGGGGTCCTGGAGGGCAATAAATGGCTGCGATGACCAGGATGCCTTGAGTTGTGTGAATACTGACAGAGACACTTTGAATTGAGTCAGACCGAATGGTTTCCAGCGGATGGTGGCGTAAGGATGACCGGATGAGTAAAGCGGCGCCCCCTCGCATACGGTTATCATCCGGATGATTATCAGAATAGATTTCATATCCCTGAATCTTGAAGTATGTTCTCATTAATCAAGTTGACCGCCATGTACACTTCTAACTCATTTCTGTGATTAAGGACGCCGTCAGCGTTTCATATGGCGAGGTTCATGTGTGGTCTGCTCATTTTTTAGACAATATGGCGGCGAGCATCTCCATCATCATGGTCTGCATCTCAATCAGGCGACCAAATTTCTCGTTAAGACTGTCCGGGCGGGAGACCACAACCGATAATTGGTCGACCTGATCAGGAGATGAGAGTGATTGGGTATTATCTATGCTGAGCGAGGGATAATTATGACAATTCGATCCATTATTTCCAACAGGGTGAGGGAATGCGATTTGACGTTGACTTAATAACGGAAGAGACTTTTGACGACTCTTAGGTAGAGACGTCTTGCTTGGTAACTGTTGTGGCTCGGATTGAGGTTGAATAGGTAGTTGGACTGATTTTTGCTGTTGCTGACGTAGCTTCTGCTGCTCACGTAGGAGTTTCTGTTGAGCCGGTTGGTGATACACCGATTTCTTAAATACATCAGCGTACGACACCCCGTCAACAATCTTGTTAGGCACAGAATTGTGGCCAGGTATCTGATGGTGTTGAGAGGCACTTGGTGCAGGGCGTCTTGCCGGGACTCTCCTGGCAATCGCATCCTTGTATTTAATGCAGCCTTTATAATTCGCAGTGTGCAGAGCGATTCAAATGAGTTTTAGCTATTTTGACCGCCGTCTCTCACAGACTCCCAAACTGCGGTGATCTGGGAGGAATGAATTCCTAATCAATATGGTCATTCAGACAGAAATTGTGAACTGCGCCTTGATGATCCTGACTGAGTACCAGCTGGCGTAAGTCCTCCAATTTGTTTTGGCTCCTACAAAGTTAGTTGCATTGTCGGATCACATTGTATTGGGTTTTCCTCTAATCGAGACAAATCGCTTGAGTGCAGCGATGAAAGCACTAGTTGTCAAGTCCTTTACCAACTTTAGATGCACAGCCTTCGTCGAGAAGCACACAAACACTAACGCCCTCCGATCGGCCAGTACTGAAGGCGAATGGTTTCTTAACGAGCCTACTATGCAGACTCCTCTGATGCTGGTCCATGATGATAGCATTTGTCAAGGAATGCCCCTTTTTTTATTTTTTTTTTTTTTTAAGGCGGCGGCCAGTGGAGAATTCGTTAGTCTCCACAATTGGGAACCGGCCTAATTACTGCAAAAGTACCAAACATTTTAAGACTAACAGAATAATGGTTCTGACAGACACGCGGTCAGGTCATAGCGTGATTGCAAGCAATCATAGTTATGAAAATGTAGAAATAAGATCAACGTTTTAATAACACCTGACATCACAAACTTATCGGTAACGCGATTTGCACTGCGATTAATTAATCCGAACTGTGTGACGCAGACTTTCAACACACACGGCTAATGCCCTGTCCTTCGGCAGGATGATAGCATGACGCTTCGAAAAATCCAAAAATTGGCCTGCCACGTAATGCCGCCATCTGTACAATGCAGATAAGAAAGAACATGTCTTCCTTGCTGAACGTCAGATATCTATTAGATTGCTGATCTCTTCCGCCTTATAAATTTGTGCCCATAACTGAATATGTGCTGCATGTTGGAAAACGAATTTGTGTACGTGAAAACCAGTGATATATCCACGTGAGCCGAAGATAGGCAGACCGACTTGTGCATCTCAAGCATATCGGTGGCGGGAAAACACTTCGGCCAATGTTCTTCAACTTTCCAAAGAAATGGTAAACCCTCCGGGCCAGAGTTTTGAATGTACCAGTTCTCTCGGATAAGGACCTCGACATAGAATTTTCAGAGGATTCAGCTCGGTTTGAAAGTGACGCCAAACCATTTGAGCAGTGTACTGTTAAATAAATGTTATACTATTAGCAACAAAAACGTTTAATTTAGCTGGCTCAATCTGTAGCCATGCCATAACTACTAATGAGTCAGACAAGCAATGATCGTTAAAAATTTTCATCTGCATAGTGCGGATACTAACTGATGGAGCAAAACCTCTAGTCTTGGGATCGTGAGTGTTTTGAGTGAGGCCACACCTCTCTATTTCTACAAGATCGCGAATAAATGCAAGCGCCGTATTCATGGAAACTTGCGTCTGGCAGAATGGCGTAACGAGGAAATGAAATTTGTGATATCCTTCTGAAATTCTTTCCACAATTCCGACCAAAACGTGTCCAAATGGAGAGGCAAATTCTCGTCCCAATCAGGAAATTCTTTTAACATATGAAAGAATGAAAATCTTAGCCTTGGCGATTATTGGTCCAATCAAACCCAGAGGGTCTTAGAGCCGAGCAATAGCGGAGTGCACCGAACGCTTGCAGTTCCGAGTCGGCCACTGTTGCGACCTGACAAAATTCGTCACTCTGTGGATACCAAATAAGCGCGAGGGTCTTTGCAACATCACTACCGTCGTCAAACGTGGTATACTTTTCTCGATCCTCTACTGGTATTGCGCGTGCCACCTGCTCACTGCTTATACACCCCGTGCGCAATTTGAAGTTGCCTTTAGGAAGAAGAGCCTTTGTTTCACGAACAATATCAAGCACTGCATTGGTTGAGAAACCTGCCGTAATGAGGTCATTCACATAGAAATCGCGTTTTACGATTTGAGAGCCAATTGGGTAGTTTTGAACTTCATCCGTTGCCAACTCGTTCATCGTACGTATGGCTAAATATGGTGCAGTCTTGTTCTCATAAGTGACTGTGTCCAATCTGTAGATGTGAATATCTTCATTTGTAGAGTCGCGCCATAGAATGAATTGAAGGTAACAATCCGGTGGCGATACCTTCACATACCGATACATCTTGAAGATGTCGCCGATCAACTCTACTACGAAATATCGAAAATGCATTAAAATGTAAAACAGTGGCTGTTGAATCATGTGTGCATCATTCAGCGACCAATTGGCAGTTGAGCCGTAGAATACGACTCTCAACTTTGTGGTGGTGCTCTCTGCCTTAATCATATGGTAGAAAGAATTTTCAAATTTGACGATGTTGACCTTCGGCAACCGATATATGCTTTAAACCCAGATACTCCTCTATGAATGAAGAGCATTGAGCAATTAAAACTGCATTTTAGCTAAGCTTCCGCTCAAGATTTTCGAAGCGACGTTATGCTTGGTGGTATAAATCACCAAGAGAGTCAGCACTCACTCTTACAGGCAGGCGAACAGAATATTCACCGGTAGGCCATCTCACATGATGTATACTGAAGTGCTCTTCACAATCTAGCTCTTTTTGAGTGTTTTGTTCAACTTGTTCGCAAGTATCCTTCATTTGACAAAAGCGTCGAATTAGCTCATCAATTGGCGAATCACAATTCGCAGTTTCACAATTTGTAGTAGTAGCTGACGTCAGAGCCGACTTTGGAACCTGGCTCGCTATTCCTGACACAACTCAGCCCAGACGCGTTTTCTGCAGTACGGGCTGCCTTGTCTTTAGCCGAATTTGACCCACACACAGTAAATCGAAAAAGAGTTCAGCTCCAATCAACAGATCAATCCGTTGAGACTTGTAAAAGAAGGGATCAGCCAGACGAATATTTGAAGGAATTTTCCAGTTTGCGTTGTTAATCGAGAAAGTTGGTTGGTAATCAGTGATAGTCGCCATGGTGACATCCCGAAGATTTGCTTTATAATCGACAACTTGAGATTGCAGGACAATATGAACTGAGAAACCAGCCGTCGATACGCTGATTTCTAAAATGCCAGACACCGCGACAGATTTGGTTTTTTTGAGCTGAAGCTGGTAAGCAAAAGGAGACGTGACGAAATTGACTTCGGAACCTGAGTCAAGCATTGTTCTGCAAGGAACTAGAAAGACGATTGCTGTGGAAAGTAGCAGTATGTGAGTATGTATGTTGCTCTTGGTGGAGCTGGCAGTGCCAGTTGGGTGATGCTCCAAAAGAGGCGATTGGTTGTGGGGTAGATGAAGCAAAGTGTGATGCCACATCTCGAAGGTACGGCACTTTCCCGATTTGCATTTGTGGCTCTCTTTCAAGGAATTGAGGCAGAGTTAGAGGTTCTTGGCTCCTCTAAGCGAAGATTGGGTAATAAGTTCAAAAATCGCGCATACTTGTAGATCAAATGTGTTGACTTTCCACAAATTATGCACCCAGATTGGGAAGCAGTAGTAGTGGCAACATTGGAATTGTGATTCAGTGATTTATTGTTAAGTTTGCTCACCTGGTGGCCAGGGCTTTGTTGCGGGTTGCACTATCCAGCCTTTTATATATTAACTATATTGTACACGATGAAGTAGTCGGCAATCTCCCCCTTTGATCCAATAGTCTCCAGGGCCCGTAGGTGGGTGTATAACGAATCGGAGAATTGCCGTAATGACTCCACTGATCCAGCCTCAACTCTTCTAGAGCCAAACATCTGTCTGAAAAATAAATCCTCGATTATTAAATCTGTCTTTGAGCAACTCCGACGCAATATTATAGTTAGCCTTGGCAATTTCCAGCGCAGGAACTGTGTCGAACGCTACACCCTTCATGCAGGAACGCAGATGTTGAACTTTTTCAATCCCGCTGAGTTCACTTTGTTTGTCGACAGCCATGGTGAACGCCGAGAAGAAATCCGTCCATTCCGCGCAAGAGCCACTAAACGTCGGCTATTGTAACTCCGGCAAACGCAGTTTAGGCTTAGCAACAACGGCGACTGGGTTCGAATCGCAGGTCTTTGTGTTCCAAAACGTGGAGCACCGCGGTGATTCCATGTCGCGACGTTGAAGTTTATCTTGTAACCGCACTCTGACCGATGCTTCCCGATATTCGAAATCGTTGCCTTGTTTACTCCCGATATCGTCAAATTCCAATGACTCCAAGTCGCTGTGGGTGAGTTCGAACGTCTTGTTTAACCGAGCTAGCAGCTCTAGCGTAAGTTCGATGTCATAGTGGCTGACATTACGGACGTCCGACATTCTGTGTAATGTTCTGTGACCGGTAACGAACTTGCGATTATACAGCGAATTTGCTTGTTCCCAATGCACATAAGCCGAAAAGATGCGATAATGTGCAAGAGATGTACAGCTAGTCCCTCAGCGTTCGAGCGAGATCGAGCGTTTTTGTTGTTGCTGCGGTGCTTATATGCGCCAACGTTAGTACATATATATGAACCGCAAGCAATTATAGCGATTATATATACTAATTATACCGTAAATAAGAAACCGTTCTTATCACCAATATTTAAGCACAGCCTGTTTGACTTGTTTAGTTTTGTGTTTGACTTGTTTAGTTTACATGTATTTAAAATTAATTTGTAGGAAAAAAAGCAATTTTACTTACTGTTTACAGGTCGACAGAGGTAATCTTCAGATGCACGCTTTCTGCGATGTGTCTATCCACGCCTATGGATTCTGCCGCGTACGGTTGATGTAAAATTTAAAAGAAGTATTAAAGAAACAATGTACAATAATTCGTAGGAGTATCACCCGGATTGGCAGTACCGTCGACCCAAGTATCGGCACTGACACCATTACGTCGGGAGAGCTAAACTGCCGTGTGGCAATCTTAAAGCGCCTTTCAAGAAAGTCATGTCTGCCCAAACACTCATTGAGCAGTTGGACCCTGAAGAAGAGAAGCGTCACAGTCGTGGGGAGCTGGAAGACGCATACATCGCACTCAAAATACACATCGGGCAAGAACTTGGTGATGATGGTCACAACGCAAGTATTGTTGAGGTTCCGTCGTTCTTGTCTGACCCGCCCTCGGTGATATTTCTGTGACTAGCATTGCCAGTGTTCGACGGTAAATACGCGGAATACAAAAATTGTATCACCTGGTTCAGGTGACTGGTTTATTCCCAAACGCATCTAACGCACATATAGAAGTTCAATCAGTTGCTCAATTGCCTTCGAGGAGCAACTTTGGACAATGTGAGGGCCTTCAAGTGACCCCAGAAAACTACCCGAAGGCACTTGGACGACTTAAGGCTCGGTATTACAACTCGACACTTGGATTCTTATAGATATATCATAGTTACTCAACCCCCCTTCTGTCGCTAAACCAAATAGTCAACAGTTACAAGGCTTATATACCCCATAATTATATAACACACCACTGTGTGATATATAATAGGAAGAATAACTTCGACCTCTTAAACTGCTATAACGCTTTCTGATCGTTACAAAATTATACCCCCGAAACCTGCCGATTCATGATACAAAGCGCCTTTGTCCCAACACCATCCAATACCTGACCCAAGGGGTTCGGTGGACCAAATTCATTCTTTGTTGATCTTAAGCTTCTAATAAAAAGAAGTGATAAAAATCTGCGGAATGGGAAGGCAGCCTGTGTAAGTCGAATGCTCTCTAAAGTTCGTGGACCATATTTTAGATATCACGATTTCGGACATACATAAAATTATTGTTTTAAAAGGTTGGCCTTTATTAAATGCGGCAGGGAACACCAAGTAAACTCAATTATATGAAAGGTATCTAATCAACATGAGTTTGTATGTGTTACTCACTCTGCAAGGTTCAAGCGCTGTCGCATTTACAAGGAACAACTTCGGCACCTAAACCAGTGCCTCTGGCTTCAGTTTCTAAACCTGGTTCGGCGCAGCAAAATGGAATCGCATTTGCGGACACTTTGAGTGTTGGTCAACAGGTCAGAAACATATCCAAATTATCTTCATATAAAGAGCTCAAGACTTCTAGTTCCGGTGGAGCAGGAGATACTAGATTTAAATATGATCAGTTGGAAAATGGTCTTATACAGGGGCTTCACAGAAAACCCTCGAGTTTTCGGCTTCGGGAGATTTGTAAAACTCTTAGCAAAACCGTAGGTGTCACAGAACTTCGACAGTTTTCGTTTGTTCGAAACATTTTTATTGAATTGAATTAATAGGGCTGTCAGCACAAACAAACATTCTTCTAAAATATATTATTCATGTTATTTTGGCAAAAGAACGTTTAAAATGTATCTGCCATTAAAGAACAATTAAGAAATTAATTTATTACAATTGCACTTTTAAAATTGTAAAAGAAAATATTTTGAAATATTCCTCGCGCTAAATTTAATAATATGTGCAACAACTCCTGTGTGCACTACTTCTGCGGTATTCTGTGACTGCTTACATAAACAATGAATTTTTTCGAAAATGTTGTCTTGTTGCGCTGTCAATGCTTTCCTCTGTAAAAAATCATTTGTTTATAAATATTTTTTAGAATACAAAAAGTGTTCTTACATTTAAAAATTCGGTTTTCTGCTAATACATTTCTTTCTCTTCTCAACTACGCATTCACATTCTGAGATTTGTTTTTGGCAACATGCCAACTTGACACAATATTTGAATTAACTTTTTCTTTAAATGCACAGAAAATACGCGAATAATTAACATTTTAAACATAACTTCAATAAACAACACAATTTATTGATCTATTCGATAAAACCAAATCTTCGAAAAATGTTGCATTCAATTTAAACCAAGTTTGCAACTGTATGCTCGATTGGGTTTACCTACTAAAGTCGGTTTAGTAGACATTTTGTAAAATGGTAAATTAATAGTTTAAACAAATTATTTGTACAAAAAGTATTGGTACAGATTACTTTGACAAATAATAATCTATCCATTAGTATAATTTGTTTTATTTAGAAAGGATTTCCTATGGTTGAAAATAACCATTTATACCAACAAAACAAAGCTCTTAAAAAGTTCGCAACCTGCTTACTCTCCATATAAGCAAAACTTTACGCCTTCCACAATTGAATTGTCCCTGTATACGGGAATTAGACGAAGAGGTCTAACATCAGGTCATCTTCATTTTGTCACTTCTCTATGTCTTACTCCCCATTGTATGTATGTTCAAAATCACTAGACTGCTTCTGTAGCCGGTATTTCAGCAATGAGCATGTGAATTCTTTATAAATTAAATTCAATCAGCTGCTTTATCTTCTCCTCCCTCACACAATTTTCCTGCGAACCAAGCCAGTCACTCCAGACCTCTAAAACCCTCTGCTTTTCGAACCGGAGACTGTAGAATTTTAGCGACCTGTTGCAAGGTCACAAAGGTATTTACGGTTATGCGTCAAGGTCGCCTTTGTCGCGACCTGTCAAGGATCTGCAGACAATTTACTTGAGTCGGTAAGCCCCGATAGCAGCTCCAATTATGCCCTCTGGAAACTCACCATACAATATAAAATTAAAATTGTATCCAATTTCGCTGTTAAACGGCCTAATGGTACTTGTGCCTGAACAGCGCGGGACGGAGCTGAAGCTATCGCACAAAATACCTAGTAGCGTTTTCAGCAGTTTAATACTACCATCACAGATCACATACAATTAGTAAGCAATGATCTTGAAGATTCATTTAAAATCAGCGGTTTCGTAGTCGATAGGGACCATAAATACATAATATAGGTCTGCATGAATACATTCATATGTTCCACTTAAGTATGTGCAGTATATATTGAACAAAAATTTACTGAATTCAATTGGAAGAGAAAAAGCACAACTTTTCGCAATGCATATATAAAACAATTGCTAGGCGTGCTCTTTCTTTAGAAGGGATCATATGAAATGGAACGACGGAAATAATGTAATTCAAAGGTATTCAAAGTTTTCACAAAGAAAATTGTGAAAATGTAAGTATTATTGTTGTAGTGATTTGTTTTTAATTGTTAAATTAATATAGATGTATCTTCTTTTAGTATTAAAAATAATATGCTTATTGATGGAAATATAAAAAAACTGACTAACGTATTCATTAACTGTGCAGTAAGTATATTGTATGTGGTTTAATTTCAATTATTCCGTTTCACATATATACAAAAAGGGCATTGATGCGTACACAAAGTAGGCACCTGATTTTCAATAAATTTTTATATATTTCTGAATAGTTTCAAAGTAAAGGCAAACAAAATTGTATATATTCAAATTAATACTTAAGTTACGCTGGACATACTTTAATTAGTAATCAACGATGTACGATAGGTACAGAGTACAACAACCATAAGAACAACTTGCATAAACAAATGGAAGAGTAATTGCATGTATGGCCCAGTTATCTTCTACTGAAAGTGAAAACACAAATGCTTAATTACTTTGTTTCCTGTTAATATTTGTAATACACAAACTTTCTTTGACGGCAAAACAACGGTTGCTAGTGTGATATATGAAATATTCTATATAGTGCATATACATATAAGAAATATAGTGGTTTCGGTAGTTGATCATTGCTTTATTTATATCGTATCGGATTTTTATTTATTGTACTTTAGTGAAGATAGTGATACTATATCTAAATTCATAAAGTCATAAAGATGTTCATCTTAAAAAAGTCTGACATACATCGCTTTTGTAGAGCATTCATTTAACAACACAAATTAAACCGACCAATCTAGTTGTCACCCCACCGCCCTTCAAATCAGACAACAGCTGCTGGTTTGGCATTGAAAAATCTCACATTTTAAACAAGAGAATAGAGACACCGCTGACGAGAGCGAGTGAGACAGCCTGGGTGCGTCGACTATACGAATGAGCGACAATGTATCAAAACAGTGCCAGTTTTCTTTGGAGCACGACGAAAGCAACGACGACGACGGCACAGCTTTACCGAATGCTTGCCGACGCGACACGACGCATCCTCGTCTATATGCATGGTCATAGCGAAACATGTACACACATATCACATCGTGACTGCGACTTGACTTTGGTCACTTATTATTCGACGTACACTGCTGTTTTTGGTTGATGTGCGTTTCCTCGTTCGGTCGATTTCAGTGCTTGAGCTACTTTCGAAGTGTGAAGGTTTAAAATCGCAGTTGTTCTTGTTCGTTTAAAGTCGGAATGTTGTGACTACGTCATTTATGCGTATTGTTGGCTCATGTATTTCGACGTGATTCTTCACTTAATTTACCGTTCTATCAAAACGCGTTAAGTGTAAGAGATTAATAGTTTTAGGAAAGGTTTTCTTTTCATAAGCAGAGACGGGAAAAAATGCAAAAATTCAGCACAAAAAATTTTTATCATTAATAAAAGAAAACTCTTAATTTTTTTATTTTAATTTCTTTGTATGATATTTGCTTTTGTGTTCGTGTTTGTTTTGTTCAATAGTGAGGTCGTGTGGAGGGGATATACTAACGAGAATTATGTGCGATGATGATCACAACTTCCATGAGCCTGTATGATATTTTTCATGCTATCAACTTGCTTAATTATCATTTATAATTTAGCATTTATATTTACGATTTTTGCTTTTGCTGTTGTTTTTTGTTAATGTTGTTGTTATTGATTGTAGTAATTGACATCAGCCCAGTTTCTTCGTTAACAGTAACACAATTTGGGAAAAAATTTTGAAACGTTAAACAGTTGTATTTTTAGGCATTTAAAAAAATTTTAATGTAAAACAAAAAAGGAAAAATTGTAACAGTTGGAAAAAAATGTACTAAAAAATTTAGTAACTCAGCCAACTTTTATTAGTGTTCCTATCATAAATAAAATATAAAGAAACTACAAAAATAAGAAGAAATAATTATAAAGGCATAAAACCAGACAGCGCTCTTTTATACTCTTCACACGGTGATTGCTATTCTAAATTTCTCATTACTTTTGTAACATATTGAAAGATATATAGTTTACACATATAATTTTTATCACCTCGACGAGACGAGTTGACTTAGCCATGTCCATATACTCTATTACTGTATTACTAGTACCTCTGTTTTTAAACAGTGAGCTAAAATTTTGCGCCCTGTACATTTGTCGGGAACGGCCCAATCTGCCCACTAGAAGGACTACCCCACATACAAAACAGGGATTATAAGAAAGAGATTTGACGACATAAAATGTGAGAAGACGTTGTGTCAAACCCAAAACCCAAATTTCAAGACTCTATATAAACCTATAAGTCATTTCGCGCTGATAGGCTTTATTTAAGGTCGAGAGTTTTTTAAGGAAAACCCTATCTATAATATTCAAGATCCTGTGATTACTGAATAATCTATCGTTAAGTTCCTTTAACGTTAACTTTTCCTTGCATCCTTTTGTTTGTTTTTCCGATCGCTTTTTTGTTTTGTTAGTTTTACTTACTCGGTTTATTGTACTCTCCCCTCCGCCGGTTTTACACACACTTAGCTATTGTCATGTATGATTTAACTACCACTTTCGGCTTTGTTTACTTCTGTTTAGACCTCAGGATTTCAGTCGCTTAGCTAAAAAAACAAAACAAAAACAACAACAAAAAACAAAAACTAAAATAAGTCAAAAGCCAAGAAAGAACGCACAAAACGTGCTGTATAACAAAAACAACAACAGAGACAGGAACAACAGCAATACTGATAGAAGAACGTCGCACCGTGTGTGATTTCGACACTTTACTGCAGCGTCGCGGCGCGGACTGCCAACTCCGCCGGTTTGGTGGTTCCAGGACAACGACGACGTCGTCTGCATATTCTTAGCTCGTTTGCTCACCGCTCTCTTGGTAAGCAAGACGACAAGAATAGTTCAGGTCAGTGCATAATTTTTGTTTGTTATGTTTTTTACTGTTCTTTCTCTTCAGTTCTTGTGGTGCATAAGCTGTTAATTTTTGTTGTTGTGAATGAGCCTTGTTTTTTGGCAACCGAATTGTGAAAGAGACCTGTAAAAACTGTTAACTTTGAACTAGCACTCACACACAGATGCAAACGAAGTAAAAGTAGCGATGAAAACATAAAACAATAGAATAGAAAATAAAACAAAATAGTTTGCTATTAAATTAAATACGGTAAAAAAGAAAGAAAAAAATTCACAAACAATTAACTCGATTCGCATTTAGATCTCGCTTTGCATGCAAAGTTATGTGCAACAAAAGATAATTCGTGGGCAAAATTTATTGTGGTCGCTTAAACTCGGCTGCGGACAGTGTCTGGTGCCCGTTAAGAAGGAGTAAAAGTAATGGAAGTGAATGGGTGAGTTAGTGTGGATTAAAATAAATTGAGCGGTTGGGACGGAAGTGCAAAGCACAAGCGGAAAATGTAAAAAATACTGATGATGGCCGGGTGGGATGATGGTAATGGGTATAAGGTGAAAGGGTGTATTAAGATAATTTTGAATGATGGCTTTTGTTTTCAGATTTCAGTACAGTAGACACAAATGAAGACAGAGCAAAAGTGAATCAAATATGTTTTTGCATGTGTGTTCCAACTATAATTTAATAGATATGAAATGAGTAGGAGCAAGTGAAGGAAGATGCGGCAAGTTATCGATACAAAAACGAATTTTAATAATGCAATGCATTAAAAATAAGGTAAAAGTGAAAAGTGAAATAAGCAGAAGACGGAAGCGAATGAGATGAGCCACATTGGAGTGAGGAAAAAGAAATTCCAATAAAAGCAGAAGTGCAAAACAAAATAAGCAGCAGCTCCAAGACAAATAGCGAAGCAATACTTCAGAGTTGCCAAGCTACAAATGAGATTTATTAAAAGCTTACCAATAACGGTAGGCAGACGCACAGAAACACAAACAGACAGACATACAAGCAGAAAGGCAGTTATAAAGAAAAACCATTTATTTCGGTTGTATGCAGCAGTAGCAGAAGTATCAGTAGCACCCCAATGGGGTATGTCACAAGTGGTTTAACAACAATTGCGCAGTTTCTCAGCAACTGATTTGAGTAGCTAACGGAATAGTTTTCCTTATTTTTTTCTAGTAGCCATTCCTATCGTCTCTTCATCACGCAGAAGCGCAATGTTTTTAGTTTTTTTTAGTCAAGGTCCTTGCACAAACACTTCTTGTCTATCAAAAACGATTGACTGCTGTATGACTAAGCAAATTTCAAGTTATGTTGAGAATCTTAGATCCTTAACCATACTGAAAAAACACCAGTAACTCGTCCTACCTTAGAAAGAGCATAGCAGCCATTCAGAACTTGGCTGTTGTCTTGGCGACATATCATCTTTACCATAGAGTAAATCAAAACAAAAGCAATACAATTAAGTAATAAAATTGCAAAACGAAGGAAAAAATTAACAACTAGTAGAATCCCTAAAAAGTACGTGTATAAAAAATGTGCCCATTCATAGCACATTTGAAATATTGCCTACCTCGGTCTAACAAATCAAAAAATATACAATCTAGACGACACTGTTTTTTGAAAGATGTCACCAAACAAAATTGTGTTTCCTCAATTGTGAAAAATTCATCTGGAATAACTGTGTTCGTAGCAGACAATTCAAATAAAAACCAACTTTTAAATTTATTAATAGCTGAAATATTTTTAATTTCATTTGTGTATGTGAATCTGTTTACAGAACTACACACATGCAGACGTCGAAGTTGAGTCAATCCAAGACAGTTCATAAAAAAAAATATAATAATTTTATATATTATATATTGTTTTTATTATATATTATATATATATATAATATAGATTATATATATATATAATATAGATTATATATATATATATATATATATATATATATATTCTTTAAAATATTAGTTTTAGCATATATCTAGTAACAGCATATAAAGTAACTTGTTAACTCGATAACTTAACCAGCCTTGGTTTTTATGGTTAGCGTCAAGTTAGCGCGAGCCTACTGCAGATATAGTTTTCGTTTACCCTACTTTTATCTACTTAATTTTACATTCATTGTGGTTTTATCCACTAGGGACCGCACAAGATAAAAAAAGAAACACTGAGTGTGACAAAGCCATAACGGGTGCGAAACTACTCTATATTTTCCGTCTTTACTATGACACCATTTTTGATGCATCCAATCACCGAATTGTAAATCAAGCTTTTTGTGCACCATGGCGGAAATTAGAGGATTTTTGTGTCCGTTTTGAGTGCTGTTGAGGTGTGAGCTATTCCTAACTTCAGCGTTTCAAAAATCCTTGTGCCTTAGCTTTATTTTGTCTCCAGCGAACAAGCGATTTGGATTTTCCCACACCAATGATTGCATTGGGATGCTGATATACGGTTCCGCAATTAAAAAATTTATGGACGATCGGCTCCACATATAGGACGAGAATTAAGAATAGCGCTGTCCTGCGGAAACAGTTTTTGATATTCTTCGAATGTTAAGGGATTCGGGGTTGTTATGAAATCAGATTATTGTCGGAATCGATAAAAAAACTTATTTTGTGTCATGAATTCCTATGTCATGAATTCAAATTGGAATTAGTATAGGATATTGGCGTCATAAAATCGATGTCATGAGCTTTTTTATCGGGATCAAATCAAGCAGCTGTTAGCTGCTAGAATTTATTTATATTTTTTTAATTAATTGGTTATTTCATAATTAGATTCTTTTTTTAAATTCATAAAAATGTTTATTAAAACAATGTTCAGAGTCGCGATTAAGCTTCTGAAGTAGACGGACGTACACGCATTGTGCCTCCTCTATCCAATGCAATTGCCCTTTTCTACTAAGAAGTGTAATATACCCATTAAAATTAGCATAGCCCCTCTGGCCTGACGGTGAACATTCATTGGCTTTTCATTTATAAAGGCACTATATATTTACCCTAACTGTATTTATATTATATTATATTTTTTCGCAAGTGTTTTTTCTTCTTCTTCTTTTTAGTTTGTCTTGGCTTATCGCGTTCTTCTCACTGTGCTTGTTGTTTATGCAGCTATGCAAAGTGACAATAAAATAAATAACGGCAATGTACCGTGCGCTGCAGACCTCTCCGCCACAGTTAGCAATAACAACAATGAGTATTTGCTTATGAATTCTGGTCTTGATTATCAAGTGGTTGTTAGTGAGTTTCAGTCAAAGAGACAAAAACGTAAATCTTCCCCAACGATCAGCCGATATTACAAGAGGATCTCCAAATGTAATTAATCAGTCTGACCAAAGGGAAAGTCAACAGAAAATTCAAAAACACACGAACAAGCCCCAGTAACAATCTCTAAATGAACAGTCTAGCCGATTGGAGACAAACCCATATGGGAATCAGGTTCTGAACTCCCTATGTGCTGCCGTAAATACCTTAAATGAATCTATTAAAATTCTATTCTTTACAAGAGCCAGTGAGAACAGCGAAATTACAGATGGCCACCATCCAGATTTCAACCAGTATGGGCGAGTTCATAGTCTCTGCATTATATCTACCTCCGCATCTTAATTGGTCATCTGTAGACTTCGAAGATCTTTTAAACAATCTAGGAAGAATGTTTCTCATAGGTGGAGACTTTAACGCCAAAAGCAGAATCTGGGGTAACTTTAGAGGGGATACGAAGGGTAGCTGCTTAAAGGAAGTTGTGCTAAACTCAACAGCTTAAATCCTGGCAACTGGTTAAGCGACCCATTTCCCGTACGCCCAAAGACACACACCCAGCGCTATTGATTTCTTCATTTATAATGGGCTGCGTTCGGACGAGTTGTCTATCAAGACTGAGTATCATTTCTCTTCTGATCATCTCCCCCTTGTGGTTGATTTTGATTCCACTCCGAAGATCAAAACAATAAAACGACGACTGCTGCTACCTGGAACTGACTTAGCTGCATTTCGCCGAGATTTGGATGAATCTCTAAATTTAAACTTGGAAATCCTGATGTCCGAAGACATTGAAGACGCGCACTCGATCTTTCTAAATAAGGTGCACTCAGCTGCTCTCATTGCCGCCCCCTTAAATCCACCACATGGCTCAAGAGTGCGTTCTGGACTTCCCCCAGCTATTGAAGCACTGCTGCTTATTAAGAGGAGACTTAGGAGACAGTTTTGTCGCACCCGCGACCCTATTGTTGACAGGGTCGCTTCATAAACAGGAAGAAACTGACAGGATTTTGTCAAATGTCTCCCCCGACGACCTCACATAGCACTCCTTGTGAAAGTTGGCGAGAACGTATAAACAACAGGTAACCCCACAATTTCCAATTAAGAAGGCTGACGGATCCTGGGCTAGATCTTTAAGCGAGCGAGCCGAGGCTTTCGCCGAGGAATTGGAAGCTCGATTTCAGCCATTTGATACCACCTCAGAACTCAGCGTTCGCCAGATCCATATGAGACTTGAAAGCGCCAGCCAATTATGCCTCCCGGTTGCTTCCATTACAGCCGAGAAAGTATCAGCATATATTAAAGGGTTGAACACTAAAAATGCTCCAGGTGAAGATAGACTGGACAACTTTACACTTAAGGCAATGCCGCTAAAAGCTTTGCTTTTTCTGGTCCTCATTTTTAACTCAGTGCTGAGATTGGGATATGTGCCGAAACAGTAGAAGAAGGCAAGAATTTGCATGATTCATAAGGCCGGCACGAGCCCTTACACCTTAGATTCCGACAGGCCCATTAGCCTGCTACCCACTGTATCAAAATTGGTTGAACGCTGTTTGCTGACACGGATTCAAGGTAAAGCAAATAGTTCCTTCCTTTCAATTTGGCTTTCGTAAGTCCCACGGACCTCCAGAGCAGCTGAATAGGGTGGTTAACTTTATTCTCGAAGGATTTGTGGCTAAGGAGTACGTGGCGGCAGCGTATCTTGATATAAAGCAGGTTTTGACCGAGTTTCGCACGACGGGCTGCTCAGTAAGCTCAAGAATCTCTTGCCGTCTCAACTATGGTTAATCGTGCGCAGCTACCTTGAGAGCAGGAGCTTCTCAGTGGTACTGGATGGTGTGGAATCTAGCATCAAGGCTATTTGCGCAGGTGTGCCCCAGGGTAGCGTTTTGGGGCCTACACTCTATACCGTGTTCACGTACGACATGCCCACTGGGTCAGAAATACCACTGAAGGATCCTCTGGATCTGATCATTGCCACGTTTGCAGAGGATACGGCCATCCCCGTCACAAACAAGTGCATTTAAAAAGCCACGGACTCACTGCAGCAATACCTGCATATTTTTGAAAGCTGGACACGACGTTGGAACATTTGCATTAACAAAAACAAATGTGCCAATGTGACGTAAGGTGAGAGTACTGCAGGCCAAGACATTGCGTATGCTTACTGGTGCCCCTTGGTTCATGCGAACGGCGGACCTTGAAAATGACTTAAAAATACCGAAAATTGGCGATGTGATAAATCATCAGGCCAAAAAATATATAGAGAGGTTAAAAAATCATCCAAATAAACTAGCAAGGCGCCTTCTAAAACGACGCAGAATGATAGGAGTTAGGGCGGCGAGACGGCTGAGAAGATCGCACCCTGCCGACCTCCGTAATAGATCCTTATATTACACAATACTATATCCCCACTTATTATTTAAGTTGTGTTGTTAATTTTTGTATATACAATTTAATTGAAGTTGTTCTAATAATAACAGAAAAATTAAATATAAAGGAAAAAAAAAAATTAAAAGTCTCAATGAAACACAGAAGCAAATCCTGCAATTACAGATCCAAATTTTGGACTTACTCAACGCGCGTAGCTCGAAATAGTCTATTTCCTTAAAAATTCTGATCTGGAACGCAAATGGCGTCTCAAAAAAACTTCATGAAGTAGAATGATTCTCACAAACCAACAACATTGACATTATGCTCCTTAGAGAAACTCGACTGCTGGGAAATTCTGCCCCCAAAATTCACGGATACAACTCCTACCTAGCAAATCACCCGGCCGCTACACGTGGCAAGTGAGGCGCCGCCATCTTAATTAAAAACAACCTTCAACACTTCCCCTCACAGCCTGTTCGTTCTAATGAAGTTCACATTGGGTCAGCCAATGTCCTAACTGTTATCGGCCACATTGAGTTCTGCTCCATTTACTGCCCTCCTCGCTTTAACTGGTGTAACAACAACTTTGCAGCTCTTGTGGAGAATCGTAACAGAAAGTTCCTTGTTGGTGGTGACTGGAACGCCAAGCATAGGCTCTAGGGTGACCAGCGGTGCAACAAAAGAGGAAAGGAACTAGCAGACTTTATTTTATCCTCGAACGTGGATGTTCTGGCCACTAGCAGCCCAACCAGGTTCCCCAATCGGGTGAATAACAACTCAAGCTGCTTAGACTTTGCCAATTAAAAAAATATTCCCCACTGGACTCCGACCATCTTCCTCTGATCGTTACGCTGGATTATGCTGCAACACATTTCCCTTCAGTCAAGAGGCTTATCGACCCCCAGACTGATTTGAAAAAATTTAGGAGCCACCTAAGCGACTCCCTTTATCCTGATATGGAACTTAATTCTGGGCCAGATATCAATGATTTTTGTTATTTTTTTTTTTTATTTATTTCCCAAAAGAAGAGTAGATTGTCTATTATAGAAAAATAAATCGACTATTGTACAGATTAGTATTTAGGACAAGTGGGTGAATTTCAATTTTACAATCAGTTTGTAAAGTCGTGTTGTGTTTGGAATTTAAAAATACATGTATTTTAACAATAAATAAACAATTAAAGATAACACCAATTAACAATTATTAATTGGAAGTAATGTGTTATGTGAGGTCCACTGGTCTCACCCTTTTTAGTCTACGTTGCCAAGTTAGTTCATCTAATGGTAATGTATTCACACCATCGTTCGAATGCTGGGAAAGTATGGTTTGGTATTTTCTGCTTAAATTGATTATTTCCTCATCTACTGTCGTAATTCTTAGGTCTCGATGAAGATCCGTTTTGGTGATATACCATTGGGCTTTGGTGATGGTGCGAATAATTTTTGATTGTTGCCTCTGGATTAACTTTATATTTGATTTTTTGGCAACTCCCCATATTTCGGCTCCATATGTCCAAATTGGTTTAATAATTGTCTTATAGATTAGGAGCTTTTTTTCAAGGGAGATGTTTGCATTTGGTTTGAGCAGCCAGTTCAGTTGTCTTACTTTCATTTTGATTTGGTCACGCTTTTTTTGTATATGGTTTTTCCAGTTTAGTTTACTGTAAATATATAATCCTAAGTAACCATTCTTTTTGAATGGTTACGTCGTCTTCGTCAATATTTATATGGATTGGTGTGAATCTAGTCTTAGTAGTGTATATAACTTCTACTGTTTTGTTTTTGTTTATTTTAATATGCCATTTTCTAAGCCAGTCAAGTGTTTTATTAAAGTCTACTTGCAACATGGATGTTGCAGTATTTATGTTTTTATGAGCACTTAGGAGTATTGTGTCATCGGCGAAAGTTTCAATCATCGACGAATTGTGAGTGAGATATGGTATGTCTGCTGTGTATAGGGTATATAATAAAGGTACTAGCACACCTCCCTGTGGAACTCCTGAATTTATTTATCTAAGGGTTGAGTATTCGTCTGAGTATTTAACTAAGGAATATCTACCTGTGATATATGATGTTAATAGATGTGCTATGTTTTGATTGAATGTATTGTTAAGTTTCCATTTGAGTCCTTTATGCCAAACCTTGTCAAAAGCTTTTTCCACGTCCAAGGAGAGTCCAATACAAAATTTATTATCGTCAATGTCATTTAGAATTTTGTGCGTAACTCTGTGCACTTGTTGTATCGTTTAGTGACTTCTTCGAAAACCAAATTGGTGATTTGTAATGGTGTGTCTGCGTTCTAGTAGTGGCAATAGTCTACTTCTTAATATCTTTTCGAAGATTGGTCTATAAAACTCTGCTTTTGATGCGTCTTTGCCTGCTTTCATTATCGCAATAATCTCAGCTACTTTCCAGACTCTCGGAAAATACTTTAGACTGAACATAGCGTTAAAGATGTATCTTAGTTATTCTATAGCTTTCAAAGGTAGAGTTCTTTTAGGAGTTTCCTATTTATTTTGTCATATCCAAGGGACTTTTTTTCCTTTATGTCATTATTAATACATTTTCTTATTTCTTCCATGGTGGTCTTTTCATGTTTTATATGTTCTGAACCTCTGCTAATATATTTGTGTTCAGCTATGGATCATCTGAGTTGGTGGCGACTTCTGTAAAAACCCTTTCGAAATAGTCAGCTAATACTGTAGCTTTGTCCAAGTTCGTCTTTGCCCATAACCCTTTTTCCATTTTTAGAGGAGCCTGATGATTACTTTTATTTGTCCATCCTTTAGTAGCTTTTAATAAAGAGTGGTCCGTTTGACTCGTGGTCGTTAAGCTCTTGAGATATGATGTTAATTGTTTGTTTTTTAATATCTGAATCATTTATTTAAAGTCTTTTGTTGCCTTGTTGCACTGTCGCTTTGTGTCTGGAGATCTTGTGGTTGACCAGGTTTTCCGTAGTTTACATTTTTTATTTAATAGTCGTCGTAGTTGAGGTTGTGTGTAGAATGTCCAATTTTGTTGCTGCTTTCTTGGTGTCGATTGTATGACTGCTTTCATAATGGTGTCATTCAGGAATACTATCGCTGACTCGATGTCCTCATATGATTTAAGAGGGATGTCGGTCATTAAATTAATGTCAATATATTCCTTATAAGTATGCTAGTCAGTTCTATTGCTGTACCAAATTCTGTTTGCATGTGTATGCGTGACGTGCGAGTCATATATTAATTCTATAGGGTTGTGGTCTGGCGAGAGTTCGAATAGTGATTAGATTTTACATTTCCGAACGTCCAGGTTCTTTGTGATGAAAAAATCTATCAAATCAGGTGTTTTATTAATGTCTTGTTGGCCAATAAGTTGGTTCGCCTGTACTCAAGTGTTTAGAGTTTGTGAACTGCATAGCGCTGAGGAGATTTTTGCCTTTTTTGTTCGTTAGCCTCGATCCCCACATAGTGTGTTTCGCGTTGTAATCACCGGCTGCAATGGAGCATTGTCCAAGAGAGTTGAGGAAATTCTTATGTTCTGTGTCTGTAATATTATGCTTTGGTGGGTTATATACAGCAGATATTGTGAGCGGTCCTACGAGATCATTAATTTGAATGTTCGTTGCTTGTATGTAGTTGTGCTGATAAGGCTCAAGCTCGTCGTGCTTTATGCACTGCTTGATAATTATGGCTGTTCCACTGTGCGCTGTGCCATCGGGGTGGTTTGTGGTATACACTTTGTACCCTCTAACTTGTATGAAGTGTTTGTTTGTGCAATGTGTCTCCGAGATTAGGGCTATGTCAATGCTGTTATCATGAAGAAGTATTTGTAGTTCGTCAATATGGTTTTTCAGTCCGTTTGCATTCCAAGTTATGATCCTTAATTTAGTTTCCATTTTGTTTGTCCATTCTTATCCTTAGCTACTTGAGCGTACAATAAACCGGTCCTAATTTTGTTTAAGTTTTGAGACTCGATTGGAGCTACTGCTACTGTCTCAGCCGGAACTAGGTGGCTAGTTTCTCTAGGGGATGGAAATCTTTTTATTTTTAGTGCCTTGTATATCTCACAACCTTTGTAGTTTGCAGTGTTTGCAGCACTGCACAATGCACATTTTATTTGACCGTTGACTTCAATTTTGCAGTCGATTGTTTTGTGTTTACCGGCGCATTTGACGCAGATCGGGTCTCCGGTGCAGAAATTTCTCGTGTGGCCGTATTTTTGACAATTTGAGCATTGCGATATTATGCGTTTATGGTGTGGTGGCTCAAATATGACTTTGGTACATAGGAGTGTTGTAATATTAAAGATTTCTCTATTATTTGCTTTGGCTTTTAGTTCAATGAAAAATAGCGGCAGTGGTTCCTTTGTCAGTTTTTGTTGTATGTTGTGTATATTAATAACGTCTTGGCCTAGTTCCGATAGCTCGTTCTTAAGTTCGTCAAGGGCAGTGGCGTAGTGCATATTCCTAAGTACTGTCTTGAAACACCGCTCCTCTTTCGGCTTAATGGTGTAGTATTTAGTTTTGTTTTCCCTGAGCATCTTAATCACCGCCGAGTAGTTCGACGAGTCATTTGTCTGTACACATACTTCGTTGTTTTTAAGTGTTTTTAAAATGTAGTTTTGTTGTATTGTATTATTCAGAGCTTTGTTTAGTACGTTGATTTGTTCTACGTCCTGTACGTATATTGGTGGTGGCTTGTGAATTTTAGTAGGTGGTCGAGGTTGATATGGCGCATTAGAATTTGCTTCTGTACCACTGCCGTCTTCAGCCGTTTCGTCTTGTGAGAGGAGTTCGTACCTGTTATTTGTATTAGGCGCTCTCAGCCAGTACTTTTGCAGTGTTGTTTGTGTTGTCGTTTGTGTTTGAGTTTTTTTTCTACTTTTTTTACTATTGCTATTTTGTTCGGAAGTGTTGTTGGGAGAGAGCTTACTACGGTTGCGTTTTATTTTTGACTCTTGAGGGTTTTGATTGGTTGAAGTTTGTACTTGCGTGTTTGATGTCTTTTTCTGATCAATGTTGTTGCCGAAGAGAGGGAGCAGATTGGCATTGTAGCTGAGAAAGATGACGTGGTGGTTGTTGTAATTAGTGAGATAGCAGCTGATGTCTGCGTTGTGGTTATTGTTTTTGTTGTTGGATGGAACGAGGAGAGTGGCGTCGTTGGTGAAACGCATTGTGCACTCCACGGCAGAGGCTGCATATAACCTGCTGCCATGGAACAGCTGACAGTTAGTTGAGTGGTAGAGCGAGAGGCTGCGTTTGTTTGGATTGATGATCCGTTATTGTTTTCACTTTGTGAGTGTGTAGCTGTTTGATGTATTGCGGGAGAGCAAGAACGCGTTCTCTCGAAATTAACGGGAAGTGAGGCTTGGTGTGAGTCACTGATGTTGATGCTGTTTTTTGAACCGCTTGTTGATGTGCCAAAGTATTCGTTGTTGTTACTTATGCGGACAGCTGTTTGAGCGTGGGGTACGCTAATGCTGTTCCTTGATGGATGATTTTGGTTTTGCGAGCTGCCCGCAGTCGGGGGACTGCGTTCAACAGGCATCTTGAGATAAGAACAATTGATTATCTTGTCTCTTGATTTAGTTTTTTGTGTTGTTAAATTCGGAAGACGAAAGGAGACGACTAGTCGACTTGACAGTGCACTTGCGAATGATGATATCAATGATGCTATGGAAATCTTTACTAGAAAGGACCATGAAGTTGCCTCAGACGTCCGCCACAGCATCACAAGGCCACATAAGTCCAACAACGGCGATAAGATCCTGACTCTAGAGCTGCGCGCCCTCCTGTCGAATAAACGGAAGCTACGAAAAGTCTACATTCGAACAAAACACCCTATATGAGCGACTGCTCAATATCCTTGTATGCATTGATTGAAGCATAGCGTGCTGTACCAGTTAGACTTTTTCCTTCCATATATGGTATATGATAACGTGTCTTTAAATCGCGATATTTTATGGCCAAACTAAAATCGATCAGGAAAAGTTTATTGCAATGAAGACCAATTCCCAAAAGATTATTATTAGGTTTTAGGTCACGATGAATAAAACACTTTAGATGTAGATAATCGAGACGATCGATCATCTGATCGACAAACCTCATGATCATGAATATTCGGCTTCGATGTCGATGTGGATGGCTCTCCTGGGTTAACCCATGACTTTTTGCGCTTGGAATTGTTATAGTAGATCCACTTTTTATCGCCGGTTACAATACACTATAGAAAAATATTCTTTTGTTGCCTAGCGAGCAATGACATTTCGTTGTTGAAGGAGTTTGAAATCGAATTTTCATTCAATGCGTATGGTAGCCATTTTCCTCTTTCGCATATAAATGTACGGAAACAATTGATTCATCAACTGCTAAGCTGTTTGCAAGTTACTTCAGGGTTTGAGCCGAGTCTCCGTCCAATAAATCTTGCGGTTCATAATCCTTGAACTTTTTTGGTGCTCCAGGCCGTTCTTTGTCACTGACATCAAATTCACCACTTTACCGACATTTGGACTATGACAAAGCAGCATCGCCATAAGCTTCTAAAAGTATTTGATGAGGTTCAGCAGCAGATTTATTCACATCAAATAAAAACAGTAGTGAATGTCGAAGATGCAAATTTGAGCATTCCATGATTAGCGTCAATATACAGTAAATAACTTAATACCACTAAACTGCTATCTTAGTATTAAAAAATGTTAAAACCATTGAATTAGACAGCTGTTTGACAGCTGCTTACACTGAATTTTGGGCATTAGATGTCACTGAATTATTGCAAGCTTCTAATTAATTGCTAAAATAGGAGGCTCTAACAGTTTACTTTTGAGCATCGTAAAAATGCTACGTCTTTGCCAAATACACACCTTTTAGTTTTCTTAGTCAAATGTTCGCCTAAATAACTTTTCCGTCTTTAATCATGTCATTGAATATTCTGTTTATGAACCTATGAAAAGTAGATGGAGCATTCTTGAGCCCGAAAGGTATTCTGCGGAACTCATATTCTCCTAGACGAGTTATAAACGACGTGTACTTGACCTTTATCACGTCTATATGCAGTGATAAAATCTATTTTTTAGGTCCAATTTAAAGAAAATATTCTTGTTTCCTAACCGATTCAGCAAATCTTCTATTAAGGGTATTGGAAAATTGTCCGTTGCTGTCACCTTGTTTAGTCGCCGGTAATAAATTCACATCCTTAATTCTCCCGTCTTCTTTCTCACTGAAGCAATCGGCGAAGTCTACTCAGGTTCACTTAGTCAAATAAATCCCTTTGCTAAGTTTTAATTCCAAAAAAATTAATTAATAATTAATTTTCAAAATCTTGTTTACCAATTCCAGAGGGTACTTTTATATGTCTTATGAAGCTGATGGGACTCCCTGTATCTATAATGCTTTCTAAAAATATTGTTACATTAAGTCCTGGCAATAATATATAAAAAGTAAATAAAAATAAGTACTAACTCAAATAATCATTTTGTTCATCAGCTTTGAAATTCTTCCTATACTTCCCTGCGCAGCCTTTGGCAAAGTTCCCAAAATTTTTTTCACGCAAAATACGCACTACTCTGACGTTCTGACTTGCGGCACTCACTAGTGACAACCTCGGCTGTTGCACTTGTGGCATCTGATGTCCTGTGTATTTGGAAGGCTTGTCTTGAGCACTGACCTGTCGGTGATAAGTTGACGAAAGCATCTGCATCTCGGAAAGCGCGTAGTAGTTTTTCCTTTGAGTCGAAGCGTCGTAGCTTAACTTGGTTTAGAAAACTTCACATTGGGGATACCTTCGATGATATAGTCGATGAATTCTTCTCCTTGGAAGTTAAGGCTTCTAGACAGCGTAAGTTTTTCATCGAAGTATTCAACAACGCGTTTACCGGTTTGCAAAGTACGGATACTTTGTAGTATCCAGCGAACAGTTTTCTTTAATATCGAACATATTTTCTATATCTTTTAGAGGGTCGTTAACTTCTTCTAGAAGGTACGATAGATTTGAAAATACCCACTGTTTCGCCTTGCTTTCAAGCTTACAGCAGAACAACGCACGTAGAACCTAGTCACCAACATTGTAGTTTATTTTCACTTCTCTTAGTTGAGTTACCCGAGCATTGAAGTGGCAATCTCCATTGTATGTGGGCAGTAATTATTTCAGTGTCGAAAGGAACGTTGCATACTGATCGAATAACATTTGTAGTTTTTTTTTAATTTAAAATTTTTAAGCTTAGTCAGATGGTTTTCTAATTGGCAAATTTGCTGTTGTTGCTTTAATATTCGAATTTCATTTTGGAACTTACGAATCTAATTCAGATCTGGCAAAGCGTCAGCTTTACTTATTTCTAGTTTCAGCTTACACGTCCAATCATTCCCATTGTCTGCATCTATACTTCTACCGTTTCCTTTTCTATTTCCAATGTGTTGTTGTTGTTCTCCGAAATCATTATCCAGTTATTCCTTTCGTCGTCTTTTCTTTTGAATGCTACCGTTACTTCTTCCTTGTGTTGTGGGTATTCGGCCATTTCGTTGTCGTTGTTTCCTTCGTTGCCTTGTGTGTACTTTGCCATTGCTTTGTTGTCGTTATTTCCTTCGTCGCTTTGGGTGTACTTTGCCGTGGCGTTGTTGTTTTTTTTTTTTTTTTTTTTTTTTACATAGACATAGTAGGTACGCAATGACCACACACTGATCTCACATGGGGCAGGCCCAAGTGGCATCAAAATTCACCCAGTCATATAGACTGGGCTCAGCTGGTGTTAATTGCTAAGTTCTTTGGTGAACATGCGATACCAAAGCTAATGTCTACGTGCTAAATATTTGGCTACAGATAAAAACATCATCAGCCTCTAATAAACATGCAATATTAAACTAAATCTAAGACTTAATTTATAATTCAATACCTAAAATGATATAGACAATTCAAACAAAAATTTAGATTACAAGTTTAGAAAGTAAGTTATTCATTAATTCAATTAAGCCAATAATGTAGAGGTGGAATTTTCAGAGTTTAGAAAATCATGGCGAAGCAAAGTCTCAACGAAAACAATAATGACAGAACTGATAGAAAAACTTCTAAGATAAAATGAAGAAAGTTTACACTTTAGCCTAGCCTTCTAATACTTTGAGAGTGTAGTGGAAGAAGCAGAAGATGAAACTGAAGCAGTGACTGGTAAGGTTACCTGCGAAAGCCTAGTTTTTTTCTTAGGAATAAACTCATGGACCACCATATGTGCAGGCCAGAAATTAGCGCCACAAATGACAGAAAATACTTCAATACCAACTGAAAGCTTGAAAGAAGAGCCTTCTCTAGGGCTAGAAAAATTAAACTTATGAATATTAATATTCGAAGTGTTGCATGCTTTTGATGATATATAGCGTGCAACGTCGTCACAGGTTGTCTCCTTATCCAACCTGGAAATAAAAATATGTTTACGAGGATCCAGCACCTTCAAAATACATGGCACTGGAGTAGAGGCAGTATTGGACTGTGAAGAACTCTTAGGGGGTGACAAAGTACGGGAGGAGTTAGAGACTTTAGTAGAAGATGAAGCAGAAGTTACAGTAGTAGGACAGGGAGTAGAGCAAGATGAACAATTAGTGGAGGGAAAGTTGAAAGCGACAGATGAAGTGGTAGTAGAGGGGATATTGGTAGAAGGAGCTACCCGAATTGGAGCGGGATGGGATGATTGCTTAGATATTGAAGAAAGTACAGAAGAATAAGTGGGTAAAGGTTGGGAAGAAGGGGAACAAGTTGGAGAAGTTGAAGCTGAAGTCACAGTAGTAAGACATGGAACAGAGGAAGTCGAACAAGTAGTGGAGGGAAAGTTAAAGGCGATAGATGAAGAAGTAGTAGATGGGATAGTGGTTGACGGAGCTACCGGAATTTGAGCGGGATGGGACGATGGGGTGGATATGGAAGAAAGTACAGAAGAGTGACTGGGTAAAGGTTGGGAAGAAGAAGAACAAGTTGGAGAAGTTGAAGTTGAAGTCACAGAAGTAGGACAAGGAATCGAGGAAGACGAACAAGTAGTGGATGGAAAGTTCAAAGCGACAGATGAAGAAATAGTAGAACAAGTTAGAGGGGATTGTGAAGAAGGGGGTTGAGGAGACGAAAAAGAAATAAGTGGCGCTGTGGTAGGCGGAAGATTATGAGGGGATAATGGCGGCAGTTGTACTGCATTAGTCGTTGGAGTCAAGTCGAAAGAGTACTCCAAAAACATTTTTGACCCAGCATCAAACTCTGAGGCTAACTCAGTGAATAGTTTCTTAAGTTTTTGGTATTTAATTCGCATACGGTGGTACATCAATGAGAAGTCCCCCTGGCGATTGAAGCAGGTAGGGCACGACCACCTGATGCCACCACATGCAGGTTTAGCCGTACCGTAAAGTCGGTCATAGTCGCGACCAGTCAACCCAGCACAATTAAGGTGGGCGATATTATCGCACATCCAACAAGAGACACCTCTAAGCTTATCAGTATTAAAGTTGTCCTTGTTGGTGCAAGCCCGAATACAGCAATTCATTTTGCGCGAAGTATAGATACAAGATATTAAATAAAATAAAAGCAAAATAAGATAAATAAGATAGGAAAAAAAATGAATAAATAAAATAAAAATAAGTGAAAAAGAACTAAATAAAGAATAATTATAATAATAATAATAAAATTGAAAAAAAAATTAAAAATTAAAAAAAAATTTAATTAAAAAAATAAAAGATAAAAAAAAAATTAAGTAAGCAAAAATAAAATTAATAAATAAAATAATAACAATAAAATAAACTTGAGTGAAAAATTTTTCTTTTTAAATTTATTTTTTTATATTTGGTTGTTATTATCAACACACTGTGCAAAAAAAGCACAACGACTTAAGTCCGAATTTTGACGCTCTCAGCTAGACAGAGATAGAATTGCAAAGAGAAAAGTAAGGTGAATAATAATATTTTCCCAGAGAAAAAAGAGGAAATACAGTTATTTAAAAATAATAACTACTGTATAGAGAGCAAGAAGGAAACAGAAAAAGACTAAAATAGCAAAAACTATTTGAAAGGGAGAGCAAAGCAGGAAAAAAACAGATTGAACTCAATACACAGGAAAGGCAAATTTAAGCGTTGTACTTGCCAAAAATAATTAAACATTGATAAGTACAAAATTTATACGGGTGAAATTAGCCATACACCACAAATAAATTCACTTATAAATTCACTTAACACCGGAAAGAAAAATAAATATTAGTAACGATAAACGACAATAGACAAATTAATTGCCAAATGCTAATCAAAATCAAAATGCGGAGCAGAATCAAAACACGTCTGTTAAGCACAAGCTACTAACTACTCCACTTGTTCTGCAAAATCATAGTCGAGTTTTCGTCTTCGTCGTCATTGTTTATGTTTGCCACCGTTTTATTTGTTCTAATTATAAGAGCCGCCGTTGGGTAGTCACTATTTTCTATTCCGTCGGCCGTCGGAACAATTGTATTTGCAGAACATACGCCGACCACCCTATGTGGCTCATTTGCTTCTGACCACGCTCTCGCTGGGATAACGCCTCTAAACATATTGTCAAATAGGCCTTACTACCGCTTGTCAATTTCTTTACACCACTCTTTTAATTCACAGAGCTTATACTTCGCCATATCAACTTCAGAAATGTTTATTAACTGTTTCTTTTAATAATTCTGATTTGTGACTTCTCATTCGTTGCTAAGGCTGCGTTGAAAAAAAATAAAAGGGTGTTAGGTCGGGGGCGGCGGTCCCCCGACAGGAACGAAGTTCCTCACACCTTTTTACATATAAATTACAATTTTTGTGGCCTTAAATTTACGCTCATGTCTCACTTCTTGATGTGTAACTTAAATTTACACGTCCGAGAGCTGCGCAATTGTCCATTTTTGTGAAACTTCACTTTACTTATGTAATGCTCTTTCCTTATGTTAAAGTTTCTACCTGCCAACTTCTACCGCAAGCCAGTAAACTTTTTAATTCTCATCATATTGTACCATGCTAATTATTGGCTTATGGTAACTATAACAAGATGCATATGCTTGAGTTTCAATTTTGTCCAAGTATCTTGAAATAACAGCGTCAATAATAGTACAATATATTGTTGTAAATTGCGCTGGATTATTATTAATATTTAAATCCAAAGGATAAAATAATAAATAATAAAAATTTAATAATCAGTAATTTAATTCTTCATAAAATTTTCTTAATTACTGAAGTTTACGTTAAAGTCTCCAGCCAATATGACTGGAAGTTTGTGAATATGAAGTTTATTTGTTTTATTAATATTATTGTAGAAATATAATATAATATAATTATAATAATATAATATAATATAATTATATTTTTTTAGCCATAAAATCCAAAATAAGTTTCTTTTTTTTTATTACTTTAGCGACTTAGTAGGTACGCAATGATCACACACTGATCTCATATGGGGCAGGCCCAGGTAGCATCAAAATTCACCCAGTCACATAGACTGGGCTCAGTTGGTCTTAATTGCTAATATCTTTGGTGATCATGAGATACCAAAGCTAATGTCTACGCACTAAATATTTGGCTACAGATAAAACCATCATCAGCCTTTAACATAATCAGCATGCAAGATTAAACTAAAGCTAATATTAAATTTAGAATTCAATACCTACAATGAGATAGACTATTCAAACAAGGAGAAAAAATGCAAGTTACCAGTTTAGAAATAAGTTATGCATTAATTCAATAATGCCAACAATTTAGTTTTTATAACATAAGAAGAGGTGGGAGGAGCAGCACACGCAAAGTGGGTATTAAAAGATTTGCATAAGTCATAGAATATATCATGTTGCAAATAAGAAGCTCTACAAAAGGGAAGAGTAATACGAGAATAGTTTCTAGTTGGACTTGCTGGTACACTAAAGTTAATCATTCTAAGTAAGAAAGGTGAGTTAATACTACCATAAATGAGGTTATACATAAAAGTTACACCAATGGTAACCAATGGTGACGACACCGATAAGATGGTATGCAAGTTTTTGAGAGCAAAAGGTAGAAATTGCTTTGGCACCGACTCAATACGATCGATATACATCTGATATTGAGGATCCCAGACACAAGACGCATACTCCAGAATAGGTCTTACTAGTGAAGTGTATAGTACTTTGGTAGTATACGGATCATCAAATTGCTTAGACCAGCGTTTAATATAGCCAAGGACATCTCTAGCTTTAGAGACCGAAGTGGAAATGTGGGTACCGAAATGCAACTTCGAGTCCATCAAAATTCCAAGGTCGTTAAACTGGGAAATACGATTTAAACTATTTGAGTTAATGTAATAAGAATTTGAACTAAGGGCTCCGCGACAAAAGGACATTTCTTTGCAATTATTGGTATTGAGGATTAAATAGTTTTTGGAACACCAACGAGATAAAGAGTCTATGTCACTCTGAAGGAAAATGCCATGAGAAGGGTTATTAAGGCGGAAACATAGTTTTACATCATCTGCATATATTAAAATCTGAGAGTGTTTGATGACGGTAGGTATATCATTAATAAATATGTTGAAAAGCAATCGCCCCAAATGACTGCCTTGGAGAACACCTGATGTTACCTTTAAAGACTTAGATATGGAAGACTTAAAAAGTACCCTTTGAGTGCGATGCTCAAGGTAAGATGCCATCGGATCAATGGAGAAGGGAAACCAAAAGCTCTGAGTTTGGTTATGAGCAACGCATGCGATACAGTATCGAAAGCTTTACTGAAGTCGGTGTAGATAACATCAGTTTGGCTACCTACCGAAAAGTTGTGATTGACAATAGAAGTAAATTCCAACCGTTAAACGGTTCTTTACAAAACCATGCTGAGATATACTCAATACGTCGACATCACAAAACCGTATATGTTCCAATCATCTAAATCAACTGATACTACACACAGAATAATTACAAGCTGTCCACCAATTGCAGAACGCCCTCGTCGTTACACAGGAGAAACATTCAATTCGCCATATCCATGGCGCTAAAAAGAAAACTGTAGGATGGCGTGCAGGTGGTGGATACAGAAAATTTAACGCACTCAGCCTGATAGATACTGAATACCGCATCTGTATGACTTAATTGAAAAACTACATGTGAAACGATTATTCAGCAAAATAGACATCAAGAGGGCATACTATAGTCTAGCGATTGATCCACAGGACATCGAAAAAACCGCAGTAGTTACGCCAATGGAATTCTTTGAATTCATTACCATGCCTGGACTTCGAAAACCGACTCAAACATTCCATTATTGGTTTTAAGGCACAAGGTATATTACGATTATTACTCAGTGTTCCAGTATTCAATATTATTAAAAAAAACAAGAATAACATGTTTCTTCCTTCCATGATCATCCTATAGTAATTACATAGCGCAAATTTGTCCATAAATTTTTCGAAATGCGAGTTTGCTGTTCAAGAATTTTTCTTCCTTAGCTACTGCATCACTCCAAATGAAATCAAACCGCCAACTGATAGAGTCGAGGCAATTGCGCGTTTCCCAAAACCAGAAGCAATTCACGAATTACGTCGTTTTATTGGCATGATTAACATCTTTCGAAAATGCATACCAAACGCCGCAGAAGTGCAATCACCAATAACAGTATCTGTAAACATTCTATTAAAAAGACACAACAAAAGTCCCTTGGACACCAGAGCTGGAAAGAGCATTTAATAAATGCAAAGAATGCTTAAAAGCACCTCAACTGGCTTACCTATCGTCCAACGCACCACTCTGTTAACTACAGACGCTTCAAACATCGCTCTTGGTGCTTAGTTCGTCCAATAGCATGGGGACCAATGGAAACCAGTTGGTTTTTTCTCCACAAAACTCACACCAGTGCAGCAGAAATATAGCACAAACAATCGCGAATTACTAGCTATATATCTGGCCTGGGAGCTCTTCAGACACATACTGGACGGTCGCAGCTTCATAATTAAAACCGACCACAAGCCAATTACCCATGCGTTTCGCCACAACTGGACAAAGTTTCCCCATGGCAAATATGTCAGTTATGTTTCATTGCCGAGTTCACAAACAACACAATCCACGTGTCTGGCACCGACAACGAAAGTGCAGATGCATTAATACGTGATTAACGGAATCACAAGATATACAAAGTCACCAGGAAAACGACACAGAGCTAATACAGCTCCAAAAAAATTCGTCACAACAACTCCGAAAAGTAACACTGACTCCTGATACACAAATAATCTGCGATTCTTTCACATCCACACTACGTCCATACATACCTGATACCATACATTAGCATACCTGCGATGATGAATTTTCCAAGCTGTACACAATCTATCACATCCAACAGTGCGGTCCACATCCAAGCTCATCCGACAAAAATACGTCTGGCCGTCAATCAACAAAGACATGGTTGAATGGGTTCATATATGTCGATTGTCAACGTGAAAAAATACATATCACCTACAGGCAAAACTCTTTAAAAGCGTAGACAAACGATTTCAGCACGTACACATCGGCTTTATCGTTCTGCCTAAATAAGACGGATACAAATACTGCCTAACGCTAATTGACCGTTTCTTACGCTGGCCGGAAATAGCATCAATGAAAGACATATCTGCCAATACAGTCGCTACACCACTTTACGCCAATAGGATATCACGATTTGACACACCCATCACAATCACTACAGATCCATGAACACAATTGGAAAGCGAACTTTTTATCTATACCTAACTAACATCTATGCCTACACTCGTGTATTTCTATGATCATACCATGTTAAGAAGCCATTAGAAGCACCATACACTGATCCGTAGTCAAGAGCCGACTCAGCCGAGTCTTTTCAATACGCATCAGTAAGAAGAATCAGAACATATCAATCGAGCGAATGAAACCTGAATTTTTCCTAAAGAAACATGACGAAGAGGAACCACCTATATATATATATATATATAACCACCTGTTCAGCAAGCCCTCATCATTAAGTAGTGGAGTACTTGTGGCGACCTTTACCGCCACCTATCGGACAGCAACGTCAATAAAGGATAACCTAGCAGCACTACTCCCTCACCATATCAGCAATGAATCAATCATTAGTCAACACTAATCATGACTAAGGTCAACCACCACGTTAATATCACACACAGTTCTTAAAATTCAGTTCTTCAGTTCAGTTCTTAAAATAATAATAAAATCGAAATAAAAGAAGCTTATTAGCCATAGTGTCATTACCTTAATCTGATGATCCTGGTTAGGAAATTAGGACAAAGTTGACAAAATATAGCATTGTCATCAGTACCAAAGGTTTATACCAAATTTCAGATCAATCGGACAAAAAGTAGGCAAAGTGTCAATTACAAGATTTTACCCAAAGAGGGCTAAGTTAAATAAAAGCGTTTAAAAATATCATGAATACAATAATACCTCAAAAACTGCAATTTTTTTTCTGTAATTAGTATTTGTAATTGGAAAAAAGTTCACCGTTACTTACTTCTGATAAATCTTTCTTTAAAATGGCCTTCCCATATTTTTATTATATACTGGCGTACCCGGCCATGCGTTGCAGTGGCTCAGTCTAGTACACAATATTTTTCATGCTGTTTCATTCATGCGAAAAAAATTTGAAACTCTTGATCAGAGGAATTTAGTATATGTATATGTTTCTGAATCTGTAGAATGCCTTCTCCGTACTCGCAACGATGCATTATCAAGTCCTTCCGCACGCCGCTCTGCTCTTCCGGCACGCATTTAAGCCATTCTTTGTCTGATTCACTCGTTCGCTTCAACTCTCTCTGCGCCCGTTTGAATTACAATTGTTTCTCGCATTCCGACCACTCTCCAAGTACGATGATTTGTGTTGGACTTTCTTCGAGGCATTATTTTCATAAACAAACAAACAATAATATGCAGCGCAATGTATGGAAATACTTTTGAAAAAGAGAATTA
Source organism: Cacoxenus indagator (assembly GCA_035041755.1). NCBI lineage: Eukaryota > Metazoa > Arthropoda > Insecta > Diptera > Drosophilidae > Cacoxenus > Cacoxenus indagator. Next base: position 131,812 of record JAWNKX010000038.1, on the reverse strand, counting down.
AATGTAGTTCACACGGAAGTGAAAACAGCTAGTATATCACACACACTCTTTTTGTATAAATAAGATAACAACAACGACATACTACGTTTTCGTTTACGAGTCAAATGAAAATGTCCACGATTGAATTATGGCGACGATTTTTATTGGTGTACAGTTTTCAGGAAGTCGACTTTTTCTTTATTAATCGGATTTTGGTATACCCTTCTAGGCTAGTGTGTTTTGCTAATCGGATTAGTTCCGTGGCAGATCGGAGTAGTTACAGATCCTGCATGTCATAAAACTTTTCAAAGAACTTTATTAGTCTTCTTTAGCTTAGATTGATCAATCAGCATTCGTCTGTTTGATGTTTTTCTTCGATTATACTATTATAAGTTCACGTTCCTCTGCATACATGTTGCAAGCATACGAGGGCAACTTGTCAATTAAAGTTAGAACTGGCTTAAAATATTTTTAATGCATACTGCAACATAAGCGCTGAAGAACATAAAACGCTTAGATTATTGAATAATATGGCCCGTCATATGGACAATTCTTAGTACAATACTTGAAGAAGATTGCACTAGAACCTCTCAATACTAGATAAAAAGAGGATACCATCTTTCGTTATCTCAAATATTTTTCCAATTAAGAGAGGTTGGGGAATAGACTCAATTTATGCGAACCATATAATTATAGTTTGCTATGACTTAAAAATTTAGATCGCGGACAAAAAAGTCATTAATTCACTTTAAAAAGGAATCTATTGGACCGATTTAGTTGTGTGATATATCAAATGAAAATGATATATATATTTAAAGAAATTGTTTTAAAGTTATTTAAGAAAATAGATTAAAATTCACCAACCCTCCTAAACCACGAAAATACATTATTTTTTTAAATTAGAGTATATCATTTATCGCAGTAAACTGCATAACACATTTGTCGGATTGAAAATAATGACTTAAAAATACCGAAAATTGGCGATGTAATAAATCGTCAGGCCAAAAAATATATGGAATCATCAAATAATCTATCTATGGACGCAACAACTGCGCACTTCCATTGCGAAAGAAAGTGGTGAAAACGGATGATGGCGTTGAAAAGTAGGACAAGAAAAAGGACATCTTGATGAGGAAGGGCTTTTGTAAGTTTACCATCAATACCAACGCTTTGTTAGTTCTCATTGTTTTAAATTGGCGGCGAATTTCGGGCGGAGTAATGTGCGGAATGGGCGATGAGTTTTGGGCCGGGACAAATAAAAAGGCTGTCGTACTGTCCTGGTCCTGAGGATCAGCTAAAGTGAACTGTGTAAAACGATCCTCTAATTGGTCCGCAAAAGCATCAGCCTTCTCTTTGTTTGAGGAGCACCATGAGCCAACCGTTCGCTGAACAGATACTTGCTTCAGTGGTTACCTCTTAATGTTACGCGTCGCCTTCCCCAGGTTAAAGCCACTCTTTTTGTTGGGATCAGCATTGCGAAGGAGGTTCCTAAGAAATTCGCTCTTGGCCTCCTTGATAACTTCCTTTAATTTTCTCACGCCTCCAAGCACGATCATCAAAAACATTCTGTGTCCAGAGATATCGTTTCCTTAGAGCCTGCTTGCGAAGAACCATATCACGGGTTTCGGCTTTCAAAGGAGGTTGACTCAGATGTGATCAACAAGATGGAGGTTGCTGGGACGTAGCAAAGTCGGCGGCAGAGTAGATATTCCTTGTGAACAGGTCAACAGCATCATCAATGTCGTTAGCAGTCCGCATCTCAATATTTAAATTTCTGAGTTATTCCAATTTCTGCTGAAAAATATGAACATTCGTATTTCTCGGCAGCAATCTAGGCTTAGACATATAGCAGTTGACACCGACTCCAAGGTCTATGATCAAAGGAAGATGGTCCGAGCTGAGATCAGGGACGCTCTTAATAGAGAGGCGCTCTGATGGAATCCCTCCGTATACTGCAAAGTCCATCGGGCTAGGAGAAGAAAGATTGTATGGATAGTGTGTAGGAGCAACAGTAGCAAGAACCTTAACAGTAGAGCTCGTTATATGATCAAACAGCGAGATACCTCTGGGGTTGCGTCGACTGGCACCCCAAAGTGAATGATGAGCGTTCCAATCCCCAGCTATAATATATTTTGGCCGAGTTGTCCCAAAAGTTGACTGAAAGCCAGTGTTTACCATGCATACATTGGAGGGAAATAAACCCAAGCAATTACAATACTATCAAGGTAACAGTTAACTTTGATAGCAACACATTGAACATGTGCTTTGGAAGTTGAGGTGAGAAAATGGTGTTTAATGGCTGATCGGATAAGGATAGCAATACCTCCTCTGTGTCGATCTAGAGGGTGGTTTGCTAAGTGAAGCGAATACCCAAACAGCTTATAATAAGACCTGGTGGGATTCGCTGATAATCATAACGTCAATATTGTTGGCTTGCAAGATAAATTCCTGTTCGTTTGTATGATTAGTCAGTCCGTCAGCATTCTAGACTCCAATTTTAAGACCTATTGTTGACATTGTTGAGGGTTAATGACGAGAAGTCGATTAAACAGGCGCTCATGCAAGTCCATCATTCGGTCCAACCTAGATAAAATTAAATCAACTTTAGAGTTAAGGTCCATCTCAACATGTTGAGATAACTGCTGATGTTGCAGCGGTTCATGTTGTTGTTGTTGCCATTGCTGATGTTGTATATCTAAACGATCAAGTTGTTGCACAATTTGATGTGATTGAAGTTGCAATTGATGAGCAGATTTTGAATACTGCAGTTGAGGTGGTTGGGATTGCTGTGGTTGTGGCAGGATATGTGTAAATAGTTGTTGATTTTGTGTCGTTGGGTGTGACTGGATTTGCCGCTGTTGCGATTTTTGTTTATGGGTTTCCTGTTGTTTGACTAGTTTCTGCTTACGCTGAATATGCTTATGTATGTCCCCGCTAAAAGCACTTGCGTAGGAGGGGGCAGAACCACTATCCACAATTAGTGAAGGTATTGCCATAGTCAATGTTGTGGAACCTCTTAGGGGACGGAGCGCTTTAGATGAGAGATGTTGATTAACATAGTGCTTATAAACGTCGCACCCTTTGTAGTTTACTGTGTGGTCAGCACCGCAGAGTGCACATTTAGCAGGGAGCCCCTTATCCTTGCAACACTCAATAGTAGCGTGCGTGTCACCACATTTAACACAGCGATGTAGCTTGGAACAATATTTTTGAGTGTGCCCATATTCTTGACATCTATGGCACTGAGGTGGAAAAATACTTTGATGAGGAGGGTCAACAATAAAAATTTGGTCGCATAGTTGTTTGATATCAAAAATTGATTTATTGTTTTCCTTGGGTTCAAGCTCAACCAAAAACAAATTAAGTGGGTTCTTGTCTGACCGAGATAGTGGGTTGTGCACGTGCGGCACAACATGACCAGCATTCAGGAGTTCACTCTTTATATCCTTAACGAAAATGGTGTGGTGAAGACCTTTGAACACCACCCTGTATGACCTTTCCTGTTTGAGTTGATATGTATGTAAATCCACTTTACGAGAGATTAAAAGGTTGACGATAGCTCTACAGAAGTCTGAGTTAGCTGCCATGACACGAGCACAGTAGCGAGCGCAAACTTTAATGGAGTAGGAGCTGCTTTGAGTAACTCCATTTAGGTATGAGCGAAAACCATTAATGTCAGTGACACCTTCGCCAATAACAGGTGGTGGCTTTGGAGTAGTTGTTGCAGATACACCAACCCCAGAGATACTTGGCAAGTCAGCCGGACCATTAGTTGGAGATGTAGCTGAAGTAGAATTGTTCTGGACAGTGTCGTTCACAGCCTCCAGGTCGATGGAGGGGTTAGGTTCATCACAGTCCATATCAATCAAGGCAAAAGGTTGTGATAGCCCAAATAGCCAGAAGTAGCAGGAGCAGAAGACGTATCTTAAAGCAGTGTAGACGATATCGATGAAACATCTTTCAACATGGAAAGAGATTTGACATAAGAATCTCTTTGAATTTTGTGATCAATCTTGACTTTGTTTTGGACTGGCTTAGCATTGTTGTGCTTAAGTGTTTTTTTGACGAGAGAGTTTCGCACAGTAAAAGCATCCCTAGATGCTTTGGAAGAAAACCAGTCAGCAAGATTACAGCTACCAGCGGGTAGATTCCTAGCGACGGTATCAGAATCTGTTGAGGGGACCCAGAGGACCCATAATAAGAAGCGATTGGTTTAATTTAAGTTTGAAGAAAACACACCCTATCGCGACGAAAGTTGAGTCAAAAATTAATACTTCAATTAGAAACCGAGCAAGTAACCGAAACGGTATTGAGTAGAGGTACTCAATACCTTAGTATTATTGTTTCCACACTATGTCAAGAGCGCTGCCGGCAACGAAATGCCCGCCACAGCACCACGTTTTGGGCTATAAATTTTTTTCACACACAAATGTTTTGATTTGGAATAAATTGTTGATTTAATAATAGTTATCATAAGATTTATTAAACAAATGCACTAATTTATCACCCAGAGGCTAGAAAAATGCTTTAAGAAGTCACAGCGAAACATAAAAATGCGTGAGGCGTCCGCACCGTCATCTCTCTTGTTGTGTTTGTGCTTAACAGACGTGTTTGTTTTACATCTGCTCCGCAGTTTGACTAGCATTTGGCAGTTGATTTGTCTATTGTCGTTTTCGGTCTTTACTTTTATTTATATATATATATATATAAATAATATAATATACATTTTGTGCTTAACATTGTTTAATTATTTTGGCAAGCACTTAAAATTGGCTTTCCTGTATATCGAGTTCTATCTCTTTTTTTCTGCTTTGTTCCCCCTTTAAATTGTTTTTGCTATTTTAGTCTTTTTCTGTTTCCTTCTTGCTCTCAACAAGCAGTTTTTATTTTTGAATAACTGTATTTCCTCTGCTCTCTTGGAAAGTCTTTTATAAAAACTAATAATTTTAATAAATAATAATAATTTTATCTCTGTCTAGCTGAGAGTGTCAACATTCGAGCTTAAGTCATTGTGCTTTTTTGCGCAGTGTGTTGATACTTAAAATAAATTTTGAAAATCAATTTTAAAAATTTTCACATTTAAGTTCATTATTATTATTATTATATTTATTTATGCTTATTTATTATTTATTTGTTATATTCATTAATTTTTAATCTTTTACAAATTTATCCAAAAAAAATTTTTTTTTTTATTCTTTTATTTATTTTTGAAATTTATTTATTTTTTCATTTATATTCATTTCATTTATTCATTTTGTGCTATCTTATTTGTCTTATTTTGCTTTCAATTTATTTATATTTTGTTACCTACGGTTTTAATATTTCGTGTAAAATGAGTTGCTGTATTCGGGCTTGCACCAACAAAGACAACTTTAATAAAGATAAGCTTAGAGGGGTCTCTTGTTGGATTAAGTGCGCTGGGTTGACTGATCGTGACCATGACCGACTTTACCGTACGGCTAATCCTGCATCTGGCGGCATCAAGTGTTCTTGCCCCACCTGCTTCAAACGCCATGGAGACTTCTCAATGATGTACCACCGTATGCGAAATAAATACCACAAACTTAAAAAACTATTCACTGAGCTCGCCTCAGAGTTTGATGCTGGGGCAAAAATGTTTATGGAGTACTCTTTTGACTCGACTCCAACGGCTAATCCAGTACAACTGCCGCCATTATCCCCTCACAATCTTGCGCCTACCACAGCGCCACTTATTCATTTTTCGTCTCCTCAACCTCTTTCTTCTCATTTCCCACCAACTTTTTCTACTGCTTCCAAACCTTTACCCACTTACTCTTCTGAACTTTCTTCCATATCTGCCCAATCGTCCCATCCCCCTCTAATTCCAGTAGCTCCTTCAGCCATTATCCCCTCTACTACTACTTCATCTGTTGCTTTCAACTTTCCCCCCACTACTTATTCGTCTTCCTCTATTTCATGTCCTAATACTGTGACTTCAGCTTCAACTTCTCCAACTTTTTCTCCTTCTTCCCAACCTTTACCCACTTCTATACTTTCTTCTATATCTACCCAATCGTCCCATCCCGTACCAAATCCAGTAGCTCCTCCTACCATTACCCCCTCTACTATATCTTCATCTGTTGCTTTCAACTTTCCTTCCACTACTTGTTTATCTTCTTCTATTCCCTGTCCTACTACTGTAACTTCCGCTCCATATTCTACTAAAGTCTCTAGCTCGGGCTGTACTTTGCCTCCTCCTAAGAGTTCTTCGCAGTCTAACACTGCCTTTATTCCATTGCCATGTACTTTGAAGGTGCTGCATCCTCGTAAACATATTTTTATTTCCAGGTTGGATAAGGAGACAACCTGTGACGACGTTGCACGCTATATATCATCAAAAGCATGCAACCTTTCCAATATTAATATCCATAAGTTTAATTTTTCTAGCCCTAGAGAAGGCTCTTCTTTCAAGCTTTCAGTTGCTATGGAAGTATTTTCTGTCATTTGTAGCGCTAATTTCTGGCCTGCACATATGGTGGTCTATGAGTTTATTCCTAGGAAAAAAATGGGCTTTTGCAGCTAACCTTACTAGTCACTGCTTCAGCTTTATCTTCTGCTTCTTCCAATGCTCCAAAAAACTAACACTACACTTTCAAAGTATTAGAGGGCTAGGCTAAAGTGTAAACTTTCTTCATTTTATCTTAGAAGTTTTTCTCTCAGTTCTGTCATTTTTGTGTTCGTTGAGACTTTGCCTCGCCGTGATGTTCTAAACTCTGAAATTTCCATCTCTACATTATTGGCTTAATTGCCAAAATGCATAACTTACTTTCAAAACTTCTAAATTTTTGTTTGAATTGTCTATATCATTTTAGGTATTAAATTCTAAATTAAGTCTTAGATTTAGTTTAATATTGCTTGTTTATTAGAGGCTGATGATGTTTTTATCTGTAGCCAAATATTTAGTACGTAGACATTAGCCTTGGTATCGCGTGTTCACCAAAGAACTCAGCAATTAACACCAGCTGAGCCCAGTCTATGTGACTGGGTGAATTTTGATGCCTTTTGGGCCTGCCCCATGTGAGATCAGTGTGTGGTCATTGCATACCTACTATGTCAATGTAAAAAAAAAAAGAAAGCAACGAAATGACTGCCAGAGTAATCAATAAAACCTTAATTTTTGAATGAAAACAATGAATAGCGGCATTTTTTAAAAACAATAAGAAAATTTAACTCTTGCTTTCAAATGACGTCATTTGGTGTAGATAAAGAAGTAATTATGCCTGGGTTTTCATTTACATTCTCGATCCAAGGCCAACTTTATCATATAATTGGTAAATAAATGGTAATTGGTAAATAATGAAGCATCGAAATTTTTACAAATTTATTTTATGGGGGATGAAAATAACGAGGTTGACCGCAGGTGTCAAAACATTCAAAAGGATACTGTTCTCAAAATTCAGAGAAAATTGCATGGACATAACCTCCCCCTAGACACTTTTAAAACAGCTTTAGAAAGAATACCGGGAGAACATGAAAGACGGTATAATACACCTTTAATAAACGAAGTTCCTGCCATAGTTTGTGGCGAACAGTATGCTTCCCATGATATAGTTTTACACGCCCGTGAAAACACATTAACCATTTTTTTATGAATTACAATATTCGCTAATATTTAGCAAGGGTCAAGAGGGGTATAACTTTCAAATACCACAAATAAATCCTGTAACTGGCCTTCACTTGCCGAACAAAAAGATATCATGTATGGATTTATATGCCTACCATATTATGATACGAGAAATTAATTTTAATAGTATACCACGATGCAGACAATTTGCCAATCAGTTTTATGTTGATATGTACTTTAAGTTTGACAGCGAACGTCTACGATACATATCATTGAATCAAACTAAATTAAGAGCAGAGAATTATATCCATCTTCAAGTTGCTGTATCAAATGACGCTAACGTGATAACGCTGATGATATTGGTAGAAAGGTCAATTTACCCTGTAACCCAGCATGGCCTCAAATAGTAATTGAGTTGATGCCGGGTCAAAGCGCAATTGATAGACATGATGTTGTTGTAAGAGCTTTCAGGTTGAAAGTTAAAAAATTTATGGCTGTTATTACCGAAGGCAGAATATTTGGAGAAGTGATCTGCTTTATGTATTCAATAGAATGGCAGAAGCGTGGTTTACCACATGTCCATATGTTATTGTGTTTAAAATACAAGTTAAGAGCCAATCAAACTGATAAAATCATTAGCGCTGATATACCGGATGAGAGCAGTGATAAGTCACTCTATAATATCATTGCAGAAAATATGATTCATGGTCCATGCAGAGTTATTAATCCTCAGTGCCCTTACATGAAAGATGGGAAATGCACGAACAAATTTCCACGCAAGTTACTCAAAGAGTCTGTCCACAATGAAAACGGATACCCACTGTATCGTAGAAGAACACCAGCAGACGGAGATCAAACGACATTTGTGAAACTCCGAAATGGGAGTTACGTTACTGTTGATAATAGTTGGGTGGTCCCTTATTAACCTATTTTATCAAAAATATTTAATGCCCACATAGATGTTGAGGCTTGCAGCTCAGTCCGCGCTATCAAATATATCTGCAAATATATTAATAAAGGTAGCGATCAAGCTATTTACAATTTTAGAAACACAGAGCTTGCAAATCCCATCAATGATATACAAATGTATAAATCTGGTCGTTATGTCAGAAGCAATGAAGCCGTGTGGCGGCTATTAAGGTTCCGTTTGCACGAAAGGAATCCCAGTGTCACAAATCTCAGTGTGAACTTAGAAAATGGTAAACAGATTTATTTTATAGCAAATAATTTCCGCAAACGACTATATACTCGACCAAAAACTACACTTACTGCTTTTTTCTCTTTGCACAAAAGAGGAGTTTGCAAGAACTCTCCTGTACGCTGACCTGCCGAAGTATTACACATGGGACGCAACCAGAAAAGATTGTAAACGCCGAATCCAAGGAATTCCTGTTCAGAATTGGCCTGGTGTCAAATCTAGAAATGCTTTAGGACGAGTATACACAGTCCATGTTGCTAACATGGAATGTTTTTGCTTAAGAACGCTCCTACACCATGTGCGAGGGCCAACCTCTTTTGATGAGCTCCAAAACTACAATAATCAAGAGTTGTCCACATTTCGAGACATGGGAGTCAAGATGATACTTGGAGAATGACAATCATTGGGTTATAACACTGGAAGAGGCTGCACAATGTAGATCAGCCACCAAGGTGAGAGAGCTTCTCGCTATATTAATAGCGACATGTGGACTTTCAAACCCTTAACAACTGTGGGAAAAGTACAACAACGATATGGCGGTTGATATTTTACACAGATTACAAGAACATAATCCAAATATCCAATACAATGATTTAATTTACAGTGACGCTCTAACAAAGATTGAAGATCAAGTCATAGCTATTACTGGAAAAGATTTGTCAGATTTCGGGATGAGCAGGCCACAAAGAACTGGAGAAGTTTGCAGTGATTTAATAAGAGAACTGGATTACAATGCCGCTTCTTTACAACAACAAATAGCTGTTTACAACAACAAAATCTGTTCCAAGTTTGAACCCACAACAAAGATTAGTTTTTGATATTGGTGTAAAACAAATTGAAAATGGAGGAAGTGGTTTGCTTTTTTTGGATGAGCCAGGAGGCACCGGCAAAACATTTCTTTTGAATTTGCTTTTAGCACAAATCCGCAAAGATAAAGGAGTTGCCGTTGCTGTAGTCTTTTCCGGAATAGCTGCTACGCTGCTCAATGGTGGCCGAACTGCACATTCAGTACTTAAACTGCCAATAAACTTAGCTCATGAGGAAATGCCAGTTTCAAACATTACTAAAAATAGTGAGTGTGGACAAATGTTGCAACAATGTAAGCTGTTGGTTTGGGATGAGTTTACGATGTCTCACAAAAGAGCAATAGAGGCATTAGATCGCACTATGAAAGACATTAAAAGCAGCCAAAGTATCATGAGAGAGATTGTGGTATTTTTAGCTGGGGACTTTAGACAAAATCTGCCGGTGATCACTAGGGGTACACCGGCAGATGGAATAAATGCACGTTTAAAAAAGCATACATTATGGGTACATGTAAAATAATTTTGACTAACTACAAACATAAGGGTACAACTCAACAGTGATATAAACTCAAGGACATTCAGAGACATTCAGCACTTTGTAACTGCCCCTCAACGAATCAACAGCTTTCAAGTTGCCTCCGCGGTTGTCTCCATCGGCGCGGGCAACGTAGAAATCTGTGCGATATACTGCCCGCCTCGTGCTGTGTGGAACACCAATATAGTCAACAGTCTAGTTGGTTCTATGGACAGAAATTTTCTACTATGTGGAGACTGGAATGCTCACCATCAACTGTGGGGATCCGCCCGCTCTAATGCTAGGCTGCGTGCCCTGGTTGATCATTCTCTTGCAGCATCTATTAGCACCTTAGCTACTGGCACCCCAACCAGATACCCAACTGCACAATCACACCTCCCATCATGTCTAGAATTGGGCCTTTACAGACACATTCCGCATTGCCAACTACAAGTGTCTCATCGTCCCGACTTAACCTCTGATCATCTTCCCTTAATAATCTCTTTTAATACCTCTGCCAAATGTCCCCCGCAAGTTGAGCGCCTCATTAGTAAAGACACAAATTTGGAATACTTCAGGACAATACTAAACAATAACTGTTGTACCTGAAGTTGAATTGAGCTCTAGACAAGACATTGACGATGCTATCGAGCTCTTCAACCGTAAGATATATGACGCTGCTGCTGAAACTAAACGCCCTACGGAACGCCCGCCGCTACACTTCAATGCGTCATTCAAACTAAATGCAAGACTGAGACACCTTCTTCTAGAAAAGTGTAGACTTCGTACCATTTTCCAACGTTCTCGTGACAAATCAAATTGGCACCATGCATCAGAGATGCTCAGATCCGAGCTCAATAGCCAGCGGAAAGCCACACGCAACTGCAAAAGATATCCTATTAGGCAGTTGCCAATAAGAGATGAAAATGGAAGATGGTGCCGCTCTGATGCCGAGAAAGCCAACTCTTTTGCCGCACATTTAGAATGTCGATTTTAGCCACGAGACCTTGTACAGCCAGAAGAGGTAGCGGAAACTGAACGGAAAACTGGGGAAACTGTCCACGCCCACACAGTTGGACCCACCTGAGAGGCCATTCACGGCCGATGAAGTTAAGGCTGTCATTCGACGTCTGAAACCTAATAAAGCTCCAGGTCATGATATTGTGTGCAATCGCACCATCAAGCTGCTACCCCTAAATGCTGTAATTGTTATAGTGGTGATTTTCAATGCCATAATGAGTACACAGAATTACCCTACAGCCTGGAAGTCAGCAATTGTCTGCCTGGTCCATAAGCTTGGGAAACCGGAGGATGACCCCGAATCCCATCGGCCTATCAATCCCCTACCTTCCTTATCGAAAGTATGGGAATGATTGGTTGGTGTCAGATTAGCTGAAATAGCCAAGGAAATAAATCTTATTCCCAACCACCAATTGGGAGCCATTGAGAAGCGTCACAGAACCACCGACCACATATTAAAGTCGTTTGACACGAAGAAGTTTTGTAATACGGTATTCCTAGATCTCGCTTAGGCATTTGATCGCGTATCGCACCAGGGTCTGTTGCAGACTGTCAAAACCTCCCTCTCTTCCCCGTTCTATGCACTGATACGATCCTACTTGGAGGATCGATCTTTCAGGGTCAAAGTGCTTGCGACGCAGTCTCATCCTCATCTTGTGGGGGCAGGTGTTCCTCAGGGAAGTGTGCTGGGACCTTTCCTATACTCACTATTTGCTGCTGACATGTCAATGCCTGATGATACAGCCGAAGGTCCCTGTTTGTGGCGTCATATGCGGATGATGTATGTGTCATAGTGAGCAACTCTTCCAGCGCTACCAGCGCCCTTGTCCTACAAAATTATTTGTATAAGCTGACAGCCTGGGCACGGAGGTGGAATGTCCACCTCAACCCGAGCAAAAGTACCAACGTTTGCTTCACTCTCAGAAGGAGTATCCCTCCTCCCATTTCGATCAACGGTGTGATGTTGGTACTCAAAACTGAAGAAAAGTACTTGGGGCTAATCTTGGACAAACGACTCAAATTTCAGCGACACATACAAGTCACAGTAGCGACCTGTAGAAGCAGACTGCGTCATCTCCATTGGTTATTAGGTAGCAGAAGCCGACTGTCCTTGCAGAGCAAAATAACGGTCTACAACAGATTGGCTAGGAAACTTGTCCACTCCACACCTATACAGCGGCTAAAAAGACGGCATTTCATAATCTTAAGACAGAGATAAAATAAAATATAAATTCTGTATATAAATATTATTACTAGTTATATACCTAATCTTAATATTTATATGTGTCAATAATTCTGTATATAATTATTATTAAGTAGTAGCTATATACCTGGCTATTTTAAGTATACGAGCTGCCTAATGAGGGGTCTGTCCCCTGATCGGAAGCAGGAATAAAATTTAAAAAAAAAAGATTTAAAAAAAAATATTATTCCTTTGTCAAACTTCGAAGCGTGCGGTTGTTACGAACGTTCTCTGCCCTTGTGTGTTTTCTTAAGTTTTATTTCGCATTAGCGACTGCATTAATTTAAACCAAAGTCTAATAGTTACCTGCACCCACCATATATCTTAGAGTGCAAATTTAAGTACATCAATAAAGTGGCGGAATCCATTGAAACTAGGTGCAAGTCTCACTAAAAGCAATTACATAAATTACTTTCGTCCGCTTCAGACAATCGCAGACGATCCTGAAGACAATATTAGCAATGTGGCAAGTGACAGTGCAAACACTGTGTCTACTCCAAAAGTTATAGTCCCTCCTATAACGGTGTTAAAAAGGAACGAAATGTTCAACAAACCTTAAATCAAAGAATACAACATTAACACCCTTTCTATTGGTATTAAAATTTTTTTTAAGTGCAATATTTCTTATATTACAGTGTCCAATAAATTAAAAGAGATCAATTGTAAATTCTATTCTCACGACTCTAAAAATACCAAACCTTATAGTGCGGTACTCTTTGGCCTTGATAAATGTTCAAATGAAGTGAAGAAAATTTTAATTGATACTGGCTTGAAATGCATCGATGTAAAAACTGTGAAATAAAAAACGCGAAGTGGACTGGACATACTTCTTTATATTGTGTATTTTGAGACTAAATCTGTAACGTTACAACAGCTCAAAAGATAATATAATTGTATAAACGACGTGAAAGTGCGCTGGGAATTTAATTCAAAGTCACTAAATAAATTACCCCAATGCTACAATTGCCAATTATTTGGACATGGGTCATACCGCTGTAACGTCAAGACATCGTGTGCATTATGTGCTGGAAGTCATCAATCAAACACCTGCATAAGTCCATCGAAATTAACGTATGCTAATTGCAAAGGTGGTCACTCTTCCACTAATCTCTCCTGCCCTTGCAGAATCTCCTACCAAGCGCTTCTTCAAAAACGAATGTCGAAAAGCAAGCGCAGCGTAAACCACAATAATGTAATGAGCAACAATAATCTAAACGGTAGTCGCCAAACCGGTTTGCCGCACAACAACGCTACTTATGGTGAGAACTTTCCGAGTTTTACTAAGCATAATGTGAGCGCAGCTATACACAACAACAATCCACTTAACTCTCAAAGCGCTACTCATTTTGTCTCTCAAAGCTACAGAAATGCGGTGACCGGCCCGCAGCAACCGGAGACGTTCTCCCCCTTTACACTTGATGACATCAACAACCTAACTAGAGAATTACTCTCAAAGTAAGGCAACTGTAAAACAAAGGCTGGACAATTTAATGTTATAACTCAATTAGCAATTAAGTATGTCTACTCAATCATATAGCTTGCTAAACTCTCTTAATGTTTTGGCATGGAATGCGCGCGCCTTTAAAAACAAGAAACTTGAGCTGTTAGATTTTCTTTTCAAGCACACTATACATGTTTGCTTAATCTCTGAATCCTGGCTGACTCAGAAAGATCCCCTTAAGGTCACAAATTATAGTGTATATAGAATGGTTCGCAACAATAGTAGAGGGGGTGGTGTTGCGATCATTGTTAATAATAAAGTCAAACATCGGCAAATTCCCAATATTGGCATTCATATTTTTGAAAATGTATGTGTTAAAGGCAATAAAAATTCGCTTAAATTCATTTCTACTTATTTCCTGGGTAACACTGCAAACTGCTTCTGAAACTGCTGTGACACGCTAGACTGTGGTCATCAAAAGCGTATATTCAAATCTGACCTAATTAAATTTTCACGTATTCCTGTATCTCATCGCAGGTAACCTTAACTCGAGAAGTCGGCATTGGAATTGTGCTCTTTCCAAGTGATCTTACCTATATACCTCCTAAGCACAATTTTAAGCCCTCTAATTTGGACTTGTTTCTTACGAATGTACCGAACATTTTGAGTACGCCTAGCACATTTTACGATCTTTCATCTGATCTTCTTATAATTGTAACGGTATCTACCAGTATTACATTGGAACATAAAACGTACTTAAAGTTTTCTGAAGCAAACTAGAATCGCTTTAGACGCCTGCTAACTAGTGACTTTCACATGTTGCTCTCCGGTGCCCGTCTCAACTCACCACCTGATAAAGATAAAATCGACAACATGATCAACGGTTTAAATTCCAAAATCGAGTAGGCCACCGAAAGAAGCATTCCTAGGGTACCTATCAACTACCGTATAATAAATTGATCTAATCACATCCGTGAACTTACAAGAATATGGAATGTTGTTCAAAGGCAGTGGTACAGAACTGGTCTACCCATTTTTAAAGCACGGCTGGAACACTTGAATCGCCTTATAAAATTTGAAATCTTTAACTTCAAAAATATCAGTTAGAATGCAAAACTCAAGAAACTTGATATCCACTCGAATCCTTTCTGGAAGGTAACCAATGCCATTAAAAATAAAACTCAGTTTATACCATGCTTGAGTCACAAAAATGAGAGATTTGCAACGAGTGAACAAAAAGCAAGTCTACAAAATAAAATTTTCGATAAGTTAACTGAGTTTCTTTCTGACAGTGCAACTAAAATCGCCGTCGTTTTTAGTATAAAAAACCTACCAAAAACGGTTATCGCTTATCTGACTAAGTTATACAATGCATGCCTTAAGCTAGCTTATTTTCCAATTATTTGGAAGTTGGCCAAAGTCATAGCTATTCATAAACCAGGCAAAACACCTGATTCTCTTAAAAAACTATAGGGCAATCAGTCTGCTATGTTGCTTCTCAAAAATTTTTTAAAAAATTCTTAAGAAAAGGCTGTACTTTCATCTTGAAACAAACTCCATACTTCCGGCTGAGCAATTTGGGTTTAGAGCAAAACTCAGTTGCACCCATCCACTTCTAAAGCTTGAAAGTTTTGTCAAGGTTAACCTTGAAAACAAAAAATCCGTCGGCTTGCTTACATTAGACATTCAAGCCGCCTTCGATACCGTTTGGCATGACGGTCTACTACACAAGTAGCATATCACCAACACACCAGGTTGTATGACTAAAATTATATAAAGTTTTCTTGATGACAGATCCTTCATTACTGTTACTAATGGCGTGTCACCCTCGCCTATCTTGGCTGGAGTGCATCTGGGTTCAGTGCTTGGGCCATTACTTGATAACATCTACACGTTTGATATTCCACATTTCGATAACTCTGTTTTGTTGTTGATACTTGTTTGTTGATGATACTGCAGTCTAATGTTCAAGTAAAAGTTTTAACTCTATTAAAAACAATCTGCAAACTGCTTTTAATACCTTAGCTACCTATTATCACAAGTGGAAAATCAAGTTAAAGTGTGATAAAACAATATGTATCATTTTTAATAGAAAGCGTAAAGCGTGCTCTTTACCCTCCTCAAATTTACGTCTGGTTAACCAGACGTCCGTTAACCAGTTAACCTGGTTAACCAGTGCGTCCGTTACCTCGGATTATTTTTAGATACAAAAGTGTTATTTAACTTACATATCAACAAAACTATTGACAAAATAAACAAAAGGGTATGCATTCTATACCCACTAATAAATCATAAATCAGGCTTGTCTATTCCAAACAAACTACTAATATATAAATCGATATTTGTACCATTAATCTTATATGGTTCTGTTGTATTGGGGAAATTGTGCACAAACCCACATAAACAAACTTCAAAGAATTCAAAACAAGACCTGAAAAATTATCCTAAATCTGCCCTTTTTTTATTCAATCACCCATCTTCATAAAAAAGCTAGAATCTCAATGATTAAAGACAAATTACAATTACTTAATAAAAACTTCCATCCTGTAAATCACCTCACACAAATTGTCACCAAAGCTCCAGTAAGCGCACTTTAGCACTTTTATGCTTAAGTGCATGTTTATAAAATAAATAAAACCATTATATCGCAAGCCTGCGCAAACGATCATCACCAAAACTAAGTTCTCACATAGTGTATCGGTATTTATATATATAATTACATTTACTTTAAGAAAAATTTATTTACAATCTTTCTTTCCTTCTCAGTAGAAGGCCTTAAATTAAGGGTCAAACTCTGTATATTATATATGATTAGATTATGATTAGTCTTAAGAAATATGAATTATAGGCGAAATAAATTGAATTAAATTGAAAAGATGCAATGTCGCGTTAATAGCATTCGTTATTGTAGTTGTTGTTGTCGTTGTTGTCCTTGGCACGCAAAAAAATTTAATTCATTTGACGTGATGCATTTATTTTACTTATTATCACTATACTCATCATCTTCACGTCACCATCAGCGTCGTCAGCGTCATTCGAGTTCAACGCTCTCAACGACATCGTCAACGCCATCGTCGACGCCTCTGTCATTGCGTATTAAATGAAATGGAAATTCTTCTTTAATGCAAATTGTAATTTATAATAATTTCCTATATTATTTATAAGATCGCGTACTTTGTTTTTTTTTTGGCGTATTTACTCTATTTCGCTTTATTTTTTTTCCTTGATCTTTGTTGTATATCATTTGCTGTGGGCTTTAAGTATTTTAAATGCCTGAATACTTTTTTTTTCGCTTCGAGATTTTTGTGTTATATTTGTGTCCATTCCTATTACAGCTCTCTCTTAGTATACGATTTTGCTCGTCCAATAATTGGTTGACAACATACAGGCATTGACATTGGCAAGGATAGTCGAGAAAGCAAGAAAAAAAAAGGAAGAATGGGATTAACAGCACATTTGAGCAATGTTAAAAAAAAGAGGGGAAGAGAAAAGAACATCGGGATTGGAAAAAGGTTGAATGTGGCGGATGAAGCAGGAACAACAGCGTCAAGTACTACAGCCAAGTAGGTGCAGAATGAAATATAATAAATTAAAGTTGAAATGGGAGTGGAAGTAGAAGTAGGAATTGTCATGGAAAGTGATTGAAAATAAACAAAATAGTAGCCCTTTTGAGCTTAGTGCAACATTACCCATTGCACCTTCTATATGCGTATACATATAGAGACACAAAGGAATCGAAATATGCGATATCTTCCTGTTGTTATGTCTTTCTCTCTATCTGTTAATCTGTCTGTGACCAAATTACAAATATCCGTTAGTCTTGTTGAGAGATCAAAATTGAGTTCGAAATTAAACAATAAAAAGAGGCAAGAAGCAACATAAAAAAGCAACTCCTTGGTACCTGTGCAGGCATCGGCAGTAACTGTACTCGTATAAAGGATATGGCTTAGTTTTTCTTAACATTATCATTCCTCCTCTCCCTCTCTCTATATGTGCGTGTTAATGGTTAAAATCTATGGCAAGCAAAAACGAACAAATGTCACAACAAACGAAATGGAGCAAATAAATCTGAAACAAAGGATTAGACTTAAGTCCTTTTATGTAATGCCGTGAGGGTGTGACTTAAATAGAGTTGGCGCATATTTTAAGACCTGTTGAAATATTGTGCTAATGTAAGGGGGAAAAAGCCTTTGGTATAAGCAACCACTTGACTGTCCGATTTTTCCTCATAGCAAACGAACTTAATTTGAAAACGAGAAATTGATTGGTGTACTGAGAAGTAAGGTGTTGCGCGACAAAGGAAATATCATTAAGGCCCTAAACTGACTATTTTTGTTATGTATAATAGCTAAAATATAAAACACTTAATCATTTTAATTAACATTCTTACCTTCTTTTGCAGACAATTTTTGAAGCTTCCATTAAAAATAAAATCAATAAAGTTGCAAGTGTATGCCTAATTTTTTCTTTAAGTTATAAGCCGGGCAATCATTCAAAGTGCTTGCCATTATCTTTATTCGAATATGTGTTTAAGGAATCTACCAGGCTAATTAATGTAGATAGTTATTAAGTGCAGTACTAATGTTGGGATGACTATTTACTAAAGGTTATATCACTTGTGTCCTATTGTGGCCGTTAATAGGATTCATTATCCCTTGGGTCCATGTACATAAGAAGGGGTGTCGTCCATTAATACTACGAATAATGGCAAAGCTGATGCCACAGGGTGCCTGAGAGGTTGCTTGGTGTCGAGAGAATTGTCAGTCATCCGAAGCGAATTCAGATTTCGTTATTGGGAGTTGTGGAAAAATACAATGGTTGTTGGTAACACTTTAGTTGATGGATGGATTGTGGATTTTCTTACTCAAATAGTAGACTTCGTGCAAACGTTCACATACAATACTTCTGTGTTCATTCAACACACAACTTAATAATTCAATAAATATGACGTCTTTGAAGGTATTTGTTGATTCAGAAAACTCTATGTTGCTTAGTCTTACAAATATGAACGATTGACTTGCTGAATGTATTTAGTAATAAATGTATGATTGAATTCTAACGTCGCACCCTCTGTCGTACCAAGTAGCATCGTAATCGTCTTTGTCGCTAAAACTTTGAAGCTAAAGTGAACTAATTGGCCATTTATGTACGTCGGTAAAACAAGTAAATTAATTTCTTTTTAACGTTTTTGTCGTCAGTTGACAGACACATAGTCATGAAAGCAGTGGGCTATGAAAAATTCCATCAGAAATTTATTCGCGTATTCAAAGCAAAGTCTTTACCTATTTAGGGTCAATGAACTGTGCCAGTTCCGGACACTGACAACGAGGCCGAATAATTCTGGTTAGAAAAGTGCACCAGGGCCATGAACGAGTGCTATAGCAATGAAGATGACGACGATTTCTAGAAATAAGTTGTAGATGTGGCAGACACAAAAGTGTGCCGGGCAGTAATTTGCCGTAAATTTTCCGCCTATTCATCTTACTTCCGTCTGTTAACCAAAGAGAAAATGTTGAGTGTGGACTTTGAAGTGTGGGCAATTTAGATTGTACAAATTTACAAATTAGCTAAGGATTACATGGTGACATTTCAGTTCGGCGATTGTAGACAATAATTTTTCATGCGGATAAAAGGCAATTAGTTGTAGGTGTAAATAAATAATAGTAGAGCATTGATGTAAAAATATTTATCTATTCTAGTCTATATCCAAAAAAAAAATTTTATCAATACAGCCATCGACAAAGCAATAATCGATTCTAAGCGTAAAGGTTTAAAATATTTGAGCATATAACGAAAAATAAATAGCGGTATCCCTCCCAATCCGAATCATTTCAGTCTTCCGGCAAATCCGCAAATGCTGTTCAAAATTTCTTTTTTGAATACAATATTCAAAAGTTTTTGTTATTTATGAAAAATGCATTAAAAAGTACTACATTTCCCAAGAGGAAAGCAACATCCATAGATTCGGGATGAATTATCAGATTTATAGATAAAAGGGAAGAGTTTCTGTGAAAAAAAAAAACTTTTGAAAATCGAGTTATTGTCATCACCATAGGAGAGTACGCCTTTAAAATATCCTACATACTTGTATGTTATGGAACCGAAGTGATTTCAAATAAACTTATAAATGCGGTTGGATCATTCTGGAAGAATAGCATATATAATTCAATACAAAAATCAAATTTGGTATTATTGTCCTGGAAAGTATGGTTGGGCGAAAATAAAGCCATCAACGATTGGTGATGTATTAAGCATGTCGATGGCTCAGTGATGACAACCAATGGTGAAGGATAACGTTTGGCGGACCAACTTATTCCAAAGATACAACGATTAAAAGCATATTTTCAAAGTTACATATATTTATTTATTCATCAATGTCTGTTTTGTCCCCCTCAAAATATTTCCCGTCAGATATTATACACATATGTCAGCGCTTATCGAAGCACTTCTGATATGCGCCTTTTGGTATTGACTTTAGGCCTTCTAGTTATGCGGTCTTTATTTCATAAGTTGTAGCAAAACACCGTCAATTCAAGGTTCTTTTTCATTTTGGTAACATGAAAATGTCAAAATATAATCTCTTTAGTGCTGCATGTAGGTCTATTCAAACTTATGGAGCCCAAGTGTGGAGTTATCCATACTACAATAAAGTAAATATTTTACAGAGATACTTCGCCAAGCGGGTATTACAATTGCCAGAATGCCCTCCTAATTACGTAATTGCCATAGAAACAGGAGTCGAAGACGCCTTAGCCTTCTGCCCATTGCTCCTATCAATACAGCTTCAGACCTGGCAAATCAACAACTGACCAGATATTCACACCATGTTAAATTCTTGAAAAAACCTACGAAAACGAAGTCAACACACACCACTGCTTTATTGACAACCCCAAATGAACCATGACTGAACTTGGAATCCCCGCAAAATTGGTCCGTCTCTGCAGCATGACTTTCACTAATAAGATATGCTTTCTCTAGATAGGAACTGATATCCCAACAGCTTACGAATCCATAGGGGGCCTTAAAAAAGGTGACTTTCTTTCGTGTGACCTCTTAAACTTCATTAGGGAGAGTGTCTTCAGGCAAGCGGAAATAGATCTCTCGGGCAATAAATTAACAAATAAAAGTGTTCAGCTCTTTGCATACGCTGATGACGTTAACATAATTGGCCGTACCAAGCGTGTTACATCACGCAGCCTTTAATGCAATTGAAAGAGAGTTGGTAGAAGAGGGTTTAGCTGTGAACGAGTGCTAATCAAAATTCATGGTGTGCTCTAGTAGAGAGCGGCGTCCTCTCAGCTAACGGCAGGTACATATAATTTCAAGGTAGTCAATGACTTCATATACCTTGGCTCTATAGACACCAACAAAGACGACAACTGCATGGAAATAAAAAGAAGAATCACTCTTGCCAATAGATGCTACTTTGCGCCCAATAGGCAACTGAGTAGTAGGGCCCTCTCTCACCAGGCAAAGATAACCCTGTATAAGACACACATCCTGCCAGTCCTATTATATGATACAGAATCGTGGACTGTGTCTCAAACTGATGAAGCAGCTCTGGGGGTATTCTAGAAAAAAATTCTTCGAAGATTATTTTTGGCCTATTTGTATTAGAAATGACTTCTTATGGATGAAAATTCTCCACCTGCTCGTGCACTTCATGCGGTAGTGGGTGAGCGTAGAAGATCTCGACTCCAGTGGAAGGACCAAGTCAGGCAGATTCTGTCGAGCTTGAGAATTCAGAACAGGAGAAAGTTAGCGCAAAACAGAAATGCGTGGAGGGACATTTTACGTAAGGTCGCGACATGTTAACTGGTCATTATGTATGTAATATGTGAATATATAATTTAATAAAATAATGAGTTTGGATTTAATACACAATGAAATAATATATATAAAAAATTGGAAGTATGTTTATCTGTATGTTTTTATGTTTCTCCGTTATAGACGCTGAAACCAATTTTGATAATAATTTCACGGAATCTCTATAATAGCCTTGCGAAAAAATTGTTAATTTCGCTAAATATTAAGACCAACTCAATTTTCAGATGCTTTTGAAACTGTACGGATACAAATAAAATACAAAAACAATGTAACATCTGATAATAATAATAATAATGATGAAAATAATAAAGCAAATGAAGCAATTATAACGAAAGAGTAACAATTTTTTTTCCCCAAAAGAAGAGTACATTGTCTATTATAGAAAAATAAATCGACTATTGTACAAATTAATATTTAGGACAAATGGGTGAATTTTAACTTTACAATCAGTTTGTAAAGTAGTGTTGTGACTGGAATTTAACAACACATGTATTTTAACAACAAATAAACGATTAAAGATAACACCAATTAACAATGAGTAAGTAATGTAATGCAGTAATATGTGTTATGTGAGGTCCACTGGTCTCACCCTTTTTAGCCTTCGTTGCCGAGTTAGTTCTTCTAATGGTAATGTGTTCACACCATCGTTCGAATGCTGGGGAAGTTTGGTTTGGTATTTTTTGCTTAGATTGATTATTTCCTCATCTACTGTCTCAATTCTTAGGTCTCGGTGAAGGTCCGTGTTGGTGATATACCATTGGGCTTTTGTGATGGTGCGAATAATTTTTGATTGTTGCCTCTGGATTAACTTTATATTTGATTTTTTGGCAACTCCCCATATTTCGGCTCCATATGTCCAAATTTGTTTAATAATTGTCTTATAGATTAGGAGCTTGTTTTCAAGTGAAATGTTTGTATTTGGTTTGAGCAGCCACTGCAGTTGTCTTACTTTCATTTTGATTTGGTCACGCTTTTTTTGTATATGGTGTTTCCAGTTTAGTTTACTGTCAATAAATCCTAAGTACTTGGCTTCTTTTTGAATGGTTACGTCGTCTCCGTCAATATTTATATGGATTGGTGTGAATCTAGTCTTAGTAGTTTATATAACTTTTACTGTTTTGTTTTTGTTTATTTTAATATGCCACTTTCTAAGCCAGTCAAGTATTTTATTAAAGTCTGATTGCAACATGGATGTTGCAGTATTTATGTTTTTATAAGCACTTAATAGTATTGTGTCATCGCCGAGAGTTGCAATCATCTACAAAATGTGAGTGGGATATGGTATGTCTGCTGTGAAAAGGGTATATAATAAAGGTACTAGCACACCTCCCTGTGGAACTCCTGAATTTATTTATCTAAGGGTTGAGTATTCGTCTGAGTATTTAACTAAGGAATATCTACCTGTGATATATGATGTTAATAGATGTGCTATGTTTTGATTGAATGTATTGTTAAGTTTCCATTTGAGTCCTTTATGCCAAACCTTGTCAAAAGCTTTTTCCACGTCCAAGGAGAGTCCAATACAAAATTTATTATCGTCAATGTCATTTAGAATTTTGTGCATGACTCTGTGCACTTGTTGTATCGTTTAGTGACTTCTTCGAAAACCAAATTGGTGATTTGTAATGGTGTGTCTGCGTTCTAGTAGTGGCAATAGTCTACTTCTTAATATCTTTTCGAAGATTTTTGAGATTACAGGGAGTAGACTGATTGGTCTATAAAACTCTGCTTTTGATGCGTCTTTGCCTGCTTTCATTATCGCAATAATCTCAGCTACTTTCCAGACTCTCGGAAAATACTTTAGACTGAACATAGCGTTAAAGATGTTTCTTAGTTATTCTATAGCTTTCACAGGTAGAGTTCTTTTAGGAGTTTCCTATTTATTTTGTCATATCCAAGGGACTTTTTTTCCTTTATGTCATTATTAATACATTTTCTTATTTCTCCCATGGTGGTCTTTTCATGTTTTATATGTTCTGAACCTCTGCTAATATATTTGTGTTCAGCTATGGATCATCTGAGTTGGTGGCGACTTCTGTAAAAACCCTTTCGAAATAGTCAGCTAATACTGTAGCTTTGTCCAAGTTCGTCTTTGCCCATAACCCTTTTTCCATTTTTAGAGGAGCCTGATGATTACTTTTATTTGTCCATCCTTCAGTAGCTTTTAATAAAGAGTGGTCCGTTTGACTCGTGGTCGTTAAGCTCTTGAGATATGATGTTAATTGTTTGTTTTTTAATATCTGAATCATTTATTTAAAGTCTTTTGTTGCCTTGTTGCACTGTCTTTTTTTGTCAGGAGATCTTGTGGTTGACCAGGTTTTCCGTATAGTCGTCGTAGTTGAGTGTCTAGAATGTCCAATTTTGATGCTTCTTTTTTGGTGTCGATTGTATGACTGCTTTCATAATGGTGTCATTCAGGAATACTATCGCTGACTCGATGTCCTCATATGATTTAAGAGGGATGTCGGTCATTAAATTAATGTCAATATATTCCTTATAAGTATGCTAGTCAGTTCTATTGCTGTACCAAAGTCTGTTTGCATGTGTAGGCGTGACGTGCGAGTCATATACTAATTCTATAGGGTTGTGGTCTGGCGAAAGTTCGAATAGTGTTAAGATTTTACATTTCCGAATGTCCAGGTTCTTTGTGATGAAAAAATCTACCAAATCAGGTGTTTTATTAATGTCTATTGGCCAATAAGTTGGTTCGCCTCTACTCAAGTGTTTAGAGTTTGTGAACTGCATAGCGCTGAGGAGATTTTGGCCTTTTTTGTTCGTTAGCGTCGATCTCCACATAGTGTGTTTCGCGTTGTAATCACAGGCTACAATAAAGCGTTGTCCAAGAGAGTTGAGGAAATTCTTATGTTCTGTGTCTGTAATATTATGCTTTGGTGGGTTATATACAGCAGATATTGTGAGCGGTCCTACGAGATCATTAATTTGAATGTTCGTCGCTTGTATGTAGTTATTCTGATTAGGTTCAAGTTCGCCGTGCTTTATGCAATGCTTAATGGCTGTTTTACCATACGCTGTGCCATATGGGTGGTTTGTGGTATATACTTTGTACCCTCTAACTTGTATGAATTGTTTGTTTGTGCAATATGTCTCCGAGATTAGGGCTATGTCAATGCTGTTGTCATGAAGAAATATTTGTAGTTCGTCAATACGGTTTTTCAGTCCGTTTGCATTTCAAGTTATAATCCTTAATTTAGTTTCCATTTTGTTTGTCCATCTTCGATATGAGGATTATTATGACGTTTATCATATTTGTGACTTGTTGAAACAGTTGTTTCATCAGGTCTTTCATCTCAGTAATATCAGTATTTATGTCAATATGTCTACTTGTGTATTCATTTGTTGGATTCGTGAGTTGTACCCTCTTATTCTTTTCGCCATTTTTGTTGTTATTCTTATCATGAGCTACTTAAACGTACGATAAACCGGTCTTAATTTTGTTTAGGTTTTGGGTCTCGATTGGAGCTACTGCTACTGTCTCA
The DNA here is from genome assembly GCA_035041755.1 of Cacoxenus indagator. Taxonomy (NCBI): domain Eukaryota; kingdom Metazoa; phylum Arthropoda; class Insecta; order Diptera; family Drosophilidae; genus Cacoxenus; species Cacoxenus indagator. The sequence continues at coordinate 106,702 of JAWNKX010000038.1, read as the reverse complement.
GCCGGAACTTGGTGGCTATTTTCTCTAGGGGATGGAGATCTTTTTATTTTCAATGCCTTGTATATCTCACAACCTTTGTAGTTTGCAGTCTGTGCAGCACTAGGTCGAGAAGTTCATTTTTTATTTCATTAATGTCAGTAGCGTGGTGCATATTCCTGAGCACTACTTTAAATCCACGTTCTTCCTTCGGTTTAAACGTGTAGAATTTCGTTCTGTGCTCTTGCAACATCTTAATAACTGTAGAGTAACTGGTAGAATCTTTTGTTTGTATTAGCACCTCATTATTTTGCAGCGTTTTTAAAATGTAATTATGTTTAATTAAATTTTTTAGAGCATTGCTAAGAACGCTAATTTGTTCGACGTCTTGAGCATATATTGGCGGTGGCTTAACCGATTTGATATTTTTTTGTGCTGGCAAATTTGTTGCATCAGAAACACTTTCCGCACCACTGCTCTCTTGATTGTCGTCGTCTTGAGAGAGGAGAGCGAACCTGTCTGTCAGAGAGAACTTATTCATATAGAGGTTACATTTCTCTCTTAAAAAAATGGCCGGAGAGACTCTTCAGACACGATTAGAATCCGACACTGATTCTGTACATCAACATTATTGTTGGCTGTTCAACTTATTCAGCGTAACATATTGCTGTTGGTTTGCTTGGGTTTGCATAAACAAATTGGGCGGGAGTATGATATTCAAAGAAAATAAATACACAAGAAAGACATAATAAAAACAAAAATCAGAGACACTTTCTTCTTTCTTTGATTTTTTCGTTCAATGTTTTTTATTTGCAAGGTTCAAGAATATTAAGCAAATTGTGTGGAGTTTTCTTTAATTTATGAATTATGAAATTTGACAAACGAAATCGAGCCATAGCTGCCTTGTATTTTGCCTATATTCATTTATATGAACGAAATGAAAATACCAAGCGGCCAGCAAAAAAGAAGACATGAAAAAGCAAAATCGTACAAAAATATTCCCACACAATAAGAAACCAATCTTATACACGCACTATACCTACACAATACACTCAAAATTATCACACTTTGCACGCAAGGGCAAAAAAGAAAACCAACACAATCTCATACACGCACTATACCTACACAACACACTCAAACTTATCACATTTCGATCGCAAGGGAGACACAGAAAACCAACACAATCTCATACACGTAGCACACCTATAGAACAAGGTTACCCACACAATGGCAAGTTTTGATTTTTGACTTCAACTTCTTGATGACAATTTTCGGTTGTGGCAGAAATCAAAATCCATTTCAAGAGCAAGTACAGTGAATGCGGATTTATTGAATATCCAAAGAAACCCAAGTGGAATTTCTAACTACCGTCGAGTTTTCATAGGTCAAACTTTTATAAGTCGAATATCTCCATGACTCGAATTGAGTGCGTTTATAGCGAAAAATCAATAGAATATGCTTTCCATAACTCGAATATCCCCATAATTTGAAATTTTGTTATGCATGAAAGTAGGCATGGTCACAAAGTAAAATCATATAAAACTATTCGGAATGATACACACAATAAGAAACCAATACAATCTTATACAGGCAATATACCTACACAACACACTAAACCAACACAATCTCATACATGCATACCAATACAACACACTCAAATATTGGCTTGCTTTTGATTTTTGATTTCAACTTCTTGTCGAGTCCAGCCAAATCTATTTTTATTCCCGAACTCCACTTCACAATTCACGACTTCTTTCCTTGTCCACAAGTAGGCGATGGCAGTAGAAAAAACACAGTTGCTAACTCGCACCATGGGCATAGAAGAGGATGGAAGCAAAAAAGAGGAATTTTTATTCCCGCACGCGCCCCACTTCACAACACAGTCCACAAGTCAATTTTCGATTGTGGTACCAAATTTGTCACAGGTCAGGTCTCGAACGCGTTTCGTTATTCAGTTTAAATTTGGGTGCACGCAAAAAGTATACATATTCACTCACGCAGGAATATCTCTTTTCTTTGTCTTCCCTTATGTTCGGCAAATAAGGAAAAAACAAATGTCACACGCTTTGTTGTTGCGTGGTCAAAGGCAAAAGGTATTGTTTGTCTGTTTTCGCAGTAGCGCAGCTGGTTTGATATCGTTTTCACATGGGACACTTGCAGTTGTTTGATGTTTTTTCTGTCTGCTAGTCAAGGTAGAATTAGCTATATTCAACTTCGAGTTTTATATGCATATATACATAGCGCAAAAATAGGTATAATAAATTTCTTTTAAATTAATTTGAGTTTTTTATTTAGTTGTATTAAAGAAAACTATTTTTACTAATTAAATCACCCTTTTTTTTTTTTTTTTGGATGCGCCAAGGAGGTAGGAATCTTCATAGAAACTAGCAGCCCGTACTGTTAGCCTGCACGATTCGCCGGTTAAGTAGCCCAACAAGAACTCTGCCCAATATATGTTCCTTTTTCGCTATCATTCCCACAACAATATCAATACATCAAAATACATATGGGTGACGGCAATCAAAACAAACAAAGCAAAGGTGACGGACAGAAATTCCTTTCATGCAAATTCGCGCCAAATACACAAAATTGATCATGACACAGTCCGACGGGGAACAGCACTTGCTTCGATTTCGCAACAGGCACCCGTATTTAAATTTCTGTTTGCCTGGTTACTTTGAGTGCAATACAATGTTTTCGTATAATAAAAGAAACAAAACGCCATCATAAAAATTTGTTGTTTACATCTATTCTTGCCAACTAAATGTATAATAAGCGTTAAGAATAGCATATTGATGAATAAACCAAAGAACGATAATTTCAAAGGGGTCAAGTCAGTCAATAAAAAATACGCCCGTTAGCAGAATGACGTTGCTAAACAGCGGCTGCGCTGCTACTTCGATGTTAATAACAGAGAAGTAAAATATTCCCATAGGTTCTATTTATTTGAAAAAAGCTCAAAAAGCTTTTGAGAGAAATGTAACCTCTATATAAATGAATACTCTTTGCTGTCTGTTGTGATTGATGCGCTTAGCCAGAGAGAACTTATTCATATAGAGGTTACATTTCTCTCTTAAAAAAATGGCCGGAGAGACTCTTCAGACACGATTAGAATCCGACACTGATTCTGTACATCAACATTATTGTTGGCTGTTCAACTTATTCAGCGTAACATATTGCTGTTGGTTTGCTTGGGTTTGCATAAACAAATTGGGCGGGAGTATGATATTCAAAGAAAATAAATACACAAGAAAGACATAATAAAAACAAAAATCAGAGACACTTTCTTCTTTCTTTGATTTTTTCGTTCAATGTTTTTTATTTGCAAGGTTCAAGAATATTAAGCAAATTGTGTGGAGTTTTCTTTAATTTATGAATTATGAAATTTGACAAACGAAATCGAGCCATAGCTGCCTTGTATTTTGCCTATATTCATTTATATGAACGAAATGAAAATACCAAGCGGCCAGCAAAAAAGAAGACATGAAAAAGCAAAATCGTACAAAAATATTCCCACACAATAAGAAACCAATCTTATACACGCACTATACCTACACAATACACTCAAAATTATCACACTTTGCACGCAAGGGCAAAAAAGAAAACCAACACAATCTCATACACGCACTATACCTACACAACACACTCAAACTTATCACATTTCGATCGCAAGGGAGACACAGAAAACCAACACAATCTCATACACGTAGCACACCTATAGAACAAGGTTACCCACACAATGGCAAGTTTTGATTTTTGACTTCAACTTCTTGATGACAATTTTCGGTTGTGGCAGAAATCAAAATCCATTTCAAGAGCAAGTACAGTGAATGCGGATTTATTGAACATCCAAAGAAACCCAAGTGGAATTTCTAACTACCGTCGAGTTTTCATAGGTCAAACTTTTATAAGTCGAATATCTCCATGACTCGAATTGAGTGCGTTTATAGCGAAAAATCAATAGAATATGCTTTCCATAACTCGAATATCCCCATAATTTGAAATTTTGTTATGCATGAAAGTAGGCATGGTCACAAAGTAAAATCATATAAAACTATTCGGAATGATACACACAATAAGAAACCAATACAATCTTATACAGGCAATATACCTACACAACACACTAAACCAACACAATCTCATACATGCATACCAATACAACACACTCAAATATTGGCTTGCTTTTGATTTTTGATTTCAACTTCTTGTCGAGTCCAGCCAAATCTATTTTTATTCCCGAACTCCACTTCACAATTCACGACTTCTTTCCTTGTCCACAAGTAGGCGATGGCAGTAGAAAAAACACAGTTGCTAACTCGCACCATGGGCATAGAAGAGGATGGAAGCAAAAAAGAGGAATTTTTATTCCCGCACGCGCCCCACTTCACAACACAGTCCACAAGTCAATTTTCGATTGTGGTACCAAATTTGTCACAGGTCAGGTCTCGAACGCGTTTTCGTTATTCAGTTTAAATTTGGGTGCACGCAAAAAGTATACATATTCACTCACGCAGGAATATCTCTTTTCTTTGTCTTCCCTTATGTTCGGCAAATAAGGAAAAAACAAATGTCACACGCTTTGTTGTTGCGTGGTCAAAGGCAAAAGGTATTGTTTGTCTGTTTTCGCAGTAGCGCAGCTGGTTTGATATCGTTTTCACATGGGACACTTGCAGTTGTTTGATGTTTTTTCTGTCTGCTAGTCAAGGTAGAATTAGCTATATTCAACTTCGAGTTTTATATGCATATATACATAGCGCAAAAATAGGTATAATAAATTTCTTTTAAATTAATTTGAGTTTTTTATTTAGTTGTATTAAAGAAAACTATTTTTACTAATTAAATCACCCTTTTTTTTTTTTTTTTTGGATGCGCCAAGGAGGTAGGAATCTTCATAGAAACTAGCAGCCCGTACTGTTAGCCTGCACGATTCGCCGGTTAAGTAGCCCAACAAGAACTCTGCCCAATATATGTTCCTTTTTCGCTATCATTCCCACAACAATATCAATACATCAAAATACATATGGGTGACGGCAATCAAAACAAACAAAGCAAAGGTGACGGACAGAAATTCCTTTCATGCAAATTCGCGCCAAATACACAAAATTGATCATGACACAGTCCGACGGGGAACAGCACTTGCTTCGATTTCGCAACAGGCACCCGTATTTAAATTTCTGTTTGCCTGGTTACTTTGAGTGCAATACAATGTTTTCGTATAATAAAAGAAACAAAACGCCATCATAAAAATTTGTTGTTTACATCTATTCTTGCCAACTAAATGTATAATAAGCGTTAAGAATAGCATATTGATGAATAAACCAAAGAACGATAATTTCAAAGGGGTCAAGTCAGTCAATAAAAAATACGCCCGTTAGCAGAATGACGTTGCTAAACAGCGGCTGCGCTGCTACTTCGATGTTAATAACAGAGAAGTAAAATATTCCCATAGGTTCTATTTATTTGAAAAAAGCTCAAAAAGCTTTTGAGAGAAATGTAACCTCTATATAAATGAATACTCTTTGCGCTTAGCCATTATTGTTGCCAAAGAGTATTAATTAATATAGAGTTCCCATTTCTCTCACGAGCTTTTGGAGCTTTTTCCAAATCTTAAGAAGACATTGGCTTATGTTATTTGTCTGCTATTAACATCGAAGTAGCAGCGCAGGTCGCTGTGTAGCAAACTCATTGTGCTAACTACTGAACTGAAGTAATCAGGCAAACAGAAATTTTTGAAGGTGGGTCCTGTTGTGAAATCGAAGCAAGCGCTGTTTCCCCTTCTTGATGTGTCTTCCTACATTTTGTGTTCTTAGCGCGAATTAGCATGAAAAGAAATTTCTGTATATCACCTTTGTTTTGTTTGTTTTGATTGCCGTCACCCATTTTTATTTTGATTGTATTGATATTTTTGTGGGAATGATATGATAGCGAAAAAGGAACATGTATAGGTTTGGCGCGATTTTTTTATGAATGACGAATATGATTTTTGTTAGTGCAATTCCCACCACCTACTTGTATTGGTTTTGGTGGGACTTTTAAGGAATAAATAATAAATAATATAATAATAACGAATAAATTATTCGTTCGGGCTGTTAGAAATAAAGAAACAAATGACTCAATAAATAAGTAAAATTGATTTAAAATGCATATTTTGCGCTAGGTATGTCCAAAAATCGAAGTTGAATACAGCTAATTCTACGTTGACTACCAGATAAACAGATAAAACAGCAAGCAACTGCAACTGGCCCATGTGAAAACGATATCAAACCACCTGCGCTACTGCGAATACAGGAAAGAAAGAAAGAAATTTTGCCTTCGCCCAACAACAACGTGTGACATTTGTTTTTTCCTTATTTGCCGAATATAAGGGAAGACAAAGAAAAGAGATATTCCTGCGCGAATGAATATGTATACTTTTTGCGTGCACGCAAATTTGAAGTCAACAACGAAACGCGCTCGGGGCCTGACAAGCGAAGATTGACTTGTTGGTTACGATGTGAAGTGGGGCGCGTGCGGGAATAAAAATTCCTCCTTTTTGCTACGATCACGCAACAACAAAGTCTAGACCATTTGTTTTTTTTCTTCATTGCCGATCACAAGGAAAGAAGAGGAAAGAACACAACACGAAGTAAGGGTGACGAAATTTGCTTTGCGCGATTGAGACTCGAACTTCGCGGACTGTGCGTATTGCTCGTACAGTCAACTGCCAAATCTTGAATCACCATAATGCATAACAAAATTTCAAATTATGGGGATATTCCAGTTATGGAAGACATATTATATTGATTTTTCACGATAAACGTACTCAATTCGAGTCATGGAGATATTCGGCTTATAAAAGTTCGACCTATGGAAATTCGACGGTAGTTAGAAATTTCACTTGGGTTTCTTTGGCTTTTCAGTAAATGCGCATTCACTGTACTTGCTATTGAAATAGATTTTGTTTTCTGCCACAACCGAAAATTGTCTTCAAGAAGTTGAAGTCAAAAATCAAAACTTGCCATTGTGTGGGTGATCTTGTTGTGTAGGTGTGGTATGTGTATGGGATTGTGTTGGTTTTTATTGACTCCCTTGCGTGCGAAATGTGAAAAGTTTGAGTGTGTTGTGTAAGTATAGTGCGTGTATAAGATTGTATTGGTTTCTTATTTTGTGTATGACTGGGAATATTTTTGTACGATTTTGCTTTGTAATCATGCCTACTTTTTTTGCTGGCCGTCTGGTATTTTCATTTCATTCATATAAATGAATATAGGCAAAATGCAAGGCAGCCCTTGCTGATATGGGCTCAATTTGGTTTGTAGTTTAAAATTAAAGAAAACTCCACACAATTTGCTTAATATTCTCGAACGCCTTGCAAATAAAAAACATTGAACAAAAGAATCAAAGAAAGAAGACAGTGTCTCTGATTTTTGTTTTTATTATGTCTTTCTTGTGTTTTTATAATTTTCTTATCATTCAATATTTTCCCCTTTCGAGGCAGTCCGTCCATTTGCTTGTTTACCTTAAGCAAACCAACAGAATATTTTACGCCACATGGTTGAACAGACAAGAAATCTGTACAACTGCTTAAAATTTAACATAAGCCAATCGTTTCTTAAAAGTCTCTCCGGCCATTTTTTTAAGGGAGAAATGGGAACTCTATATGAATAAGTTCTCTCTGGTTCACACTCTCCTACAATACATCAAACAATTTCACAACCACAAAGTGAAAATCATCAATACAAACAAACGCAACCTCTCGCTCTACCGCACAAATAACTATCAAGAGCTCTATGGCCACAGGTAAAATGCAGCCTCTGCCGTGGGGTGCACAATGTGCTTCACCAACGACGCCGCTCTCCTCTTTTCCAGCAACAACAACAACATCAACTACTACAACAACGCTCGCTCTGGCTTCTGTTGGAATGTTCACAACAACAGCAACAACAACTATAACAACCACCATGGCAACACGATCAGCTGTATCATCTGTCTCCTCTATATCCACAGTAAGTACAACAACAACAACATCAAGTAAGCAATACGATACACAAAACATAAACAACGCCAACACTCAAGAGTCCAGCCTAAAGAGAAATAGGAGCAAACAATCTCCCAATAACAGTGCTGAACAAAGCAACACAAGCAAAAACAAGAGAAATAAACAATGTAACGGAACGCAAACAATACTGCAACAATACTGGCTAAGCGCATCAATCACAACCAACAGGTTCGCTCTCCTCTCTCGAGACGACGACAATCAAGAGAGCAGTGGTGCGGAAAGTGTTTCTGATGCAACAAATTTGCCAGCACAAAAAAATATCAAATCGGTTAAGCCACCGCCAATATATGCTCAAGACGTCGAACAAATTAGCGTTCTTAGCAATGCTCTAAAAAATTTAATTAAACATAATTACATTTTAAAAACGCTGCAAAATAATGAGGTGCTAATACAAACAAAAGATTCTACCAGTTACTCTACAGTTATTAAGATATTGCAAGAGCACAGAACGAAATACTACACGTTTAAACCGAAGGAAGAACGTGGATTTAAAGTAGTGCTCAGGAATATGCACCACGCTACTGACATTAATGAAATAAAAAATGAACTTCTTGACCTAGTGCTGCACAGACTGCAAACTACAAAAGTTGTGAGATATACAACGCACTGAAAATAAAAAGATTGCCATTCCTTAGAGAAAATAGCCACCAAGTTCCGGCTGAGACAGTAGCAGTAGGTCCAATCGAGACTCAAAGCTTAAACAAAATTAAGACCGGTTTATCGTACGTTTAAGTAGCTCATGATAAGAATAACAACAAAAATGGCGAAAAGAATAAGAGGGTACAACTCACGAATCCAACAAATGAATACGCAAGTAGACGCATTGACATAAATACTGATATTACTGAGATGAAAGACCTGATGAAACAACTGTTTCAACAAGTCACAAATATGATAAACGTCATAATAATCCTCATATCGAAGATGGACAAACAAAATGGAAACTAAATTAAGGATTATAACTTGAAATGGAAACGGACCATATTGACGAACTACAAATATTTCTTTATGACAACAGCATTGATACAGCCCTAATCTGGGAAACACATTGCACAAACAAACACTTCATACAAGTTAGAGGGTACAAAGTATATACCACAAACCACCCCGATGGCACAGTGCATGGTGGAACAGCCATAATCATTAAGCATTGCATAAAGCACGATGAGCTTGAACCTTATCAGAATAACTACATACAATCGACGAACATTCAAATTAATGATCTCGTAGGACCGCTCACAATATCTGCTGTATATAACCCACCAAAGCAAATATTACAGTTACAGAACATAAGAATTTCCTCAACTCTCTTGGACAACGCTTTATTGTAGCCTGTGTTTACAACGCGAAACACACTATGTGGAGATCGACGCTAACGAACAAAAAAGGCCAAAATCTCCTCAGCGCTATGCAGTTCACAAACTCTAAACACTTGAGTAGAGGCGAACCAACTTATTGGCCAATAGACATTAATAAAACACCTGATTTGGTAGATTTTTTCATCACAAAGAACCTGGACATTCGGAAATGTAAAATCTTAACACTATTCGAACTTTCGCCAGACCACAACCCTATAGAATTAGTATATGACTCGCACGTCACGCCTACATATGCAAACAGACTTTGGTACAGCAATAGAACTGACTGGCATAATTGTAAGGAATATATTGACATTAATTTAATGACCGACATCCCTCTTAAATGATATGAGGACATCGAGTCAGCGATAGTATTCCTGAATGACACCATTATGAAAGCAGTCATACAATCGACACCAAAAAAGAAGCAGCAAAATTGGACATTCTCCACACAAACTCAACTACGACGACTATACGGAAAACCTGGTCAACCACAAGATCTCCTGACACAAAAAGACAGTGCAACAAGGCAACAAAAGACTTTAGATAAATGATTCAGATATTAAAAAATAAACAATTAACATCATATCTCAAGAGCTTAACGCCTACGAGTCAAACGGACCACTCTTTATTAAAAGCTACTAAAGGATGGACAAATAAAAGTAATCATCAGGCTCCTCTAAAAATGGAAAAAGGGTTATGGGCAAAGACGAACTTGGACAAAGCTACAGTATTAGCTGACTATTTCGAAAGGGTTTTTACAGAAGTCGCCACCAATTCAGATGATCCACAGATGAACACAGATATTAGCAGAGGTTCAGAACATATAAAACATGAAAAAACCACCATGGGAGAAATAAGAAAATGTATTAATAATGACATAAAGGAAAAAAAGTCCCTTGGATATGACAAAATAAATAGGAAACTCCTAAAAGAACTGAGAAGCTGAGATTATTGCGATACCGAAAGCAGGCAAAGACGCATCAAAAGCAGAGTTTTATAGACCAATCAGTCTACTCCCTGTAATCTCAAAAATCTTCGAAAAGATATTAAGAAGTAGACTATTGCCACTACTAGAACGCAGACACACCATTACAAATCACCAATTTGGTTTTCGAAGAAGTCACTCAACGATACAACAAGTGCACAGAGTTACGCACAAAATTCTAAATGACATTGACGATAATAAATTTTGTATTGGACTCTTCTTGGACGTTGAAAAAGCTTTTGACAAGGTTTGGCATAAAAGACTCAAATTCCCTTAAAACAGAGCACATTTATTAACATCATATATCACAGGTAGATATTTCTTAGTTAAATACTCAGACGAATACTCAACCCTTAGGGAAATAAATTTGGGAGTTCCACAGGGAGGTGTGCTAGGACCTTTATTATATACCCTTTATACAGCAGACATACCATATCCCACTCACATTTTGTCGTTGATTGCAACTCTCGGCGATGACACAATACTATTAAGTGCTTATAAAAACATAAATACTGCAACATCCATGTTGCAATCAGACTTTAATAAAATACTTGACTGGCTTAGAAAGTGGCATATTAAAATAAACAAAAACAAAACAGTAAAAGTTATATAAACTACTAAGACTAGATTCACACCAATCCATATAAATATTGACGGAGACGACGTAACCATTCAAAAAGAAGCCAAGTACTTAGGATTTATTGACAGTAAACTAAACTGGAAACACCATATACAAAAAAAGGGTGACCAAATCAAAATGACAAAGACAACTGCACTGGCTGCTCAAACCAAATTCAAAAATTTCACTTGAAAACAAGCTTCTAATCTATAATTCAATTATTAAACCAATTTGGACATATGGAGCCGAAATATAGGGAGTTGCCAAAAAATCAAATATAAAGCTAATCCAGAGGCAACAATCAAAAATTATTCTCACCATCACCTACGAATTACGACAGTAGGTGAGGAAATAATCAATTTAAGCAGAAAATACCAAACCAAACTTTGCCAGCATTCGAACGGTGGTTTGAATACATTACCCTTAGAAGAACTAACTCGGAAACGAAGGCTAAAAAGGGTGAGGCCAGTGGTCCTCGCATAACACACATTACTTCATTACATTACTTACTCATTGTTAATTGGTGATATCTTTAATTGTTTATTTATTGTTAAAATTCATGTATTGTTAAATTCCAGTCACAACACAACTTTACAAACTGAATGTAAAGTTAAAATTCACCCACTTGTCCTAAATATTAATCTGTACAATTGTCGATTTATTTTTCTATAATAGAAAATGTATACTACTTGTGGGAAAATTAAAAATATAAATAAATAAATCATAATCAGTAAAAAAAAACATAAAAGTACTTTTTCCATCGACTTAAACATGAAAAATTTTCCTTTTTATGGTGTCAAAACAATTTATTGACAAACTGTATATTATTTTGAAAAATATATAAATTGGTGGTATACAAATACATAGTTTCTATAATAAAAAAAACAATCGGTTAATTGCAACGATGTCTCAATTATCCGTATACTCGGATAAATGAATTCCCCGATAAATTGCAACAAAAGCCTTATATTTTCGCTGTGTCAATTATGCGGGAAGTACTGTATGTGGAAAAACTTTCTTATTAAAGGAGCTTTTCAAAAAAGTAAGCTTCATAATGGAAGCTGCAATCAAGAAAAAGTTATACATAATTAAAAACAAACAAATAGTGAAAAGTTCAAACACAAAAAAGGGCATGAGTGTACCTTACGCCCCGACACAAAGAGTGTGAAATATATAGAGGTTACATTTCTCCCTTAAAAAATGCCCGGAGAGATATTATCGGCCCTAATAGCTTATGTTAAGTTTTCTGTAGTTGTAGATTTCTTGTCTGTTCAACTTAGGCGGGGTAGAAGTTCTGTTGGTTTGCAAAAGCGAAACAGCAGGCAAATGGCCGGTCGTCGTATCGTTGTAGCAGAATGACGTTGCTATACAGCATCCTGCGCTGCTAATTCGATGTTAATAGCAGAAAAGTAACATATTCTTATAGCTTATACTTATTTGAAAAAAGCTCAAAAACTTTTGAGAGAAATGTAAGCCCTATATGCAAAGAGTATTAATTCATTTTAATTCATTCAAATTAAATGATAAGTCGCACGGAACCCCACTAAAAAGGGTTACCTAGCATGATCTTGCTAGAAATCAAAGCTGCTTTCGACTCAGTATGGCACAGCGGGCTTATTTTCAAGTTGACTTAGTTAAATTTCCCTCTCGAACTGATTAAAATCATCCACAGCTATTTTAGCGACCATTCGTTCGCCGTACCCATTGGTCGTGCGCATTCAAACCGCACCATTATTGAGGCAGTTTGCCCGCAGGGCTCTTGCTTGTCGCGGTTGTTGTATAACATATACACCTCCGACTTCCCATCTCTCTATGGTTGCACCTCATCAATATTTGCAGATGAAACAGCCATTATCTGCTCGGGCAGACTGGCATCCGACATTTCTCTCAACTTACAATCGGCTTTTATAACTCTTCATGAATACTTCAACAAATGGAAGATATCTGTTAATCCCGACAAAACCCAAGCCATTTACTTCACGAGAAAACGCAAAATCGTTTATAAGCCACCCAGCCACATAAAGATACATAACACAGATGTCCCCTGGGAAAACTATGTTAGATCTGGGAGTGAACTTAGACTCCAAAACTACATTGAAAGACTATATCGGTTACGTCATCAATAAGGTTACCACTCACATAAGAATTTTATATCCATTCATTAACAGAAAATCTCGCTTGAACATTGAAAACAAAATGTATATTTTCAGATCAATATTTCAAACTTTGGGTTGACATTGCGCGTTATCATGTGAAAAGGCTACAGATTTCTCAAAGTAAGTTTCTAAAAATGATTTATAATCTTCCTTGGCACCATTCTATTAATAATTTGCATAGTATAGCTAATATCGACCAGGTTGGTGACAGGCTTAACGGTCTCACTGAAGACTTCAATGATAGATGTAGATACTCTGAATTCTTATATATTAATTATTTAGTTGGCCAGTAGGTAGTGTACTAGTATTTGATAGTATGTAGTAAATAAAATAAAAAATAAAAATACAATTTTTTTAAATCTAAAGGCTTTTATTAACTTTTGCCTTTACAATTGTTGGTTTAAATGTAAATTCCTAATAATACCATCCTATCCATAATTAAGTTGTGAAGGATTTAAATAGCCTGAACTCTTCTTCTTCATAAATTATAAACAAACACAATATAATATTATTAACATGCAAATAAAGATTACAGATTACACATGATAAGGTTTTGTATTATGCACAATTTGTTGGGTGCACAAGTCCCACCGAACCCCACTAAAAAGGGTTACCTATTTTCCTTGCGGGAACCGCCTGTAGAGCCACTGATATTTATATCTCAATAATATCCCACTTGACCCTCCCTCATACATTTCTTATACACCCGAAAACACAAACGAGCTCATATCAGCACTCCTACCTGCTCTTCATTTGCATGCCTTTTTTATGAATGATAACAAATCACCAAAAGTGCGTAGGTCAGAAAACAATAGCTAACAAATTCCCACGGGTTACACACGCAACGACAATGATGAGTGCAAAACCTAGCGTCGAGCGCAAGGAAAATAAATTTCATGCACGCACGACACATACACAACACACTCACGCAATGGCACGCTTGTGTTGCTTGAGTTCGACTTCTTCGCGAGACAAAATTTCATTTGAGGAATCCATAGCATAGAAAATAACCGCCGAACGCAGCAAAAAATAAAAAACAGATACACACTTTGTTGTTGAGAGTGCGAGCGAAGTGCATACCTCTCTCTTTGCCTTTCCATATATTCGGCACGGTAGAAAAAATTATCGATTTTCTCTGTCTTTATTTTCATTGTGTATACATTGTGTATATATACAAATATCTACTGAAATGACCTTACGCATTTATTGCTACTGTTTTCGTTGGGTTTACGCAGCGTTGGTCACGATCATAAGGGGGTGGGTGTCTGTTGTACGAACGAGAAGCATGCACAACCACGCTTTGTTGTTGGGTGCGCGGTGGCAAATTTATGTTCTTGTCTTCCCTTATGTTCGCGGAAACACAACTGCTTTGTTTTCGTTTTTCAATAACTATGGGCGCATTCAGCAGAAGTCATCACCCATAATTTTCTCTGATTTAATAATTGATAACTGGTTTGTCTCTGCTGAACGCAGTGATGATAGATTTGTAAAATAACGTTTAGCTACTTCGCAAATAGCCTTTTTCATTTCTACGTTAAATAATTTGCTCATAATTATCACTCATCTGTTAAATACCTATTAAGAACTTAAATACATATAAACAAAAATTAAATAAATAAATTTTATTACATTTCACAATCCAAGCAACTAATACCAACACTCAAATTATTTTCTTTAAAATTTGTGTCTTTCTTACTTTGTTTAGAAACGAAAAACATCTGACTGAAATGTGATGCCTTGGTTATCAAATTATTTTTGTGATGCCATCGCCATCATGAAATTTTTATCGAAATTGTAAGTTAGGCATTCACAATGAGCGATAAGTATCGGAAAAGGTCATCAAACACTTCTGCTGAACGCGCCCTGTCACTTGGGCATTTGTCCTGCGTCCAAATAGTTTTCTACGTTGAAATTCAAATTCAAATTCAATTTTTATTTATTTATAGAAATTTATTATGTTATAATTTTATATTAATTATTTTAAATTAATTATTAAATAATCAATTAATTAAGTAATTAATATTAATTTAAATAATTACTATTAAGTAATTATTACGCGACTATTAAGTAATTACTATTATTATTTGTTTTAGAATTAATCATAAAATAATAATTCAACCATCAGAGTACAGGTCCACAAGAAAAAATATAAAAGAAATACAGCTCAGCGCGTTGAGTATTCAGCATTATAGCGTTACTTGGTCACAGTGACAGAATTTGCTGTAAATTCGATGTTAATAACAGAAATGTTATAGTACAGAGAGAACTTATTCATATAGAGTTTACATTTCTCTCAAGTTTTTTAGACCAGTTTTTTAGAAGCAATGTTTCCCCTTCTTGTAGTGTCTTCCCCCATTTTGTGTTCATAGCGCGAATTAGCATGAAGAGGAATTTCTGTATATCACCCTTGTTTTGGTTGGTTGTATTGATGTGGGAATGATAGCGAAAAAGGAACATGTATAGGTGTGACACAATTTTTTTATGAATAAGGAACATGATTTTTTTTATTGCAATTCCCACCACCTACTTGTGTTGGTTTTGGTGGAACATTTAATGAATAAACTACACTATTCGTTCGGGCTATTAGTTAGTAAAGAAATAAATAGCTCAATAAATAAGTAAATTAGACTTAAAATGCATATTTTGCGCTAAGTATGTCAAAAAACCGAAGTCGAATACAGCTAATTCTACCTTTACTATCAGGCAGACAGAAAAAAGAGAAAGCAACTGCAAGTGTCCCATGTGAAAACGATATCAACCCAGCTACGCTACTGCGAATACAGGAAAGACAAAGATATAATTTTTGCCTTTGACCGCCCAACAACAAAGCGTATGACATTTGTTTTTTCCTTATTTGCCGAATATAAGGGAAGACAAAGAAAAAAGGTATGCCAGCGTGTATGCACGCCAATTTGAACGCAAAAACGAGCACGCGTTCGAGACCTGACCTCTGATAAATTTTGTACGACAATCGAAAATTTATTTGACGGGGGTGTTGTGAAGTAATGGCGTGCGGGAATAAAAATTCCTCTTCTTGATTGACGTCATGCTTATTTTCCGAAATGCATTTCTGCATTAGAACATACTTCAAAATTTAGGGATATGAAATCTATTCAGCTAATCATTCGGATGATAACCGCATGTGAGGGGGCGCCGATTTATTCATACCGTCATCCCTACGCCACCATCCGCTGGAAACCATTCGGTCTGACTCAATTCAAAGTGTCAGTATTCAGTATTTGTCAGTATTCACACAACTCAAGGCATCCTGGTCATCGCATCCATTTATTGTCCTCCATTACATCAAATATCAGAGCAGCAGTTTGACACCTTCTTCAATCAACTCGGAACTAAGTTCTTAGTCGGAGGGGATTGGAACGCCAAACATCGACTTTGGGGGTCCAGACTTGCCACCCCAAGAGGCAGTCAACTTCACAAAAGTATAATAAACTCTTCCAGAGAGGTCCACCGGAGCACCCCCCATTTACCCATACAAATCCTCAAGGTCGCCCGACGCAGTAGACTTTGCTATATACAATGGCATTCATCCAACAGCTCTGGACATTGCGGAGTCATCTGACCTTAGCTCAGACCACATCCCACTATTTATTAAACTTGGATTGATTCCAGATAGCATCGTATGCCGGTCCAGACTGCTCCCTCCCCATGCTATCATAACGGTATTTCATCAGCGTATAAACGAACGGATCATTCTCAATATGGAAATCAATTTGGTCAAGGATATAGATGATGCGGTTGACCTGTTCACCAAAAACATTTATGAGTCCGCCGAATTAGCCTCTTCATAACGATTCTCTTTTTCACCCAACCCACCTCAGGCTCCGTTAAAACCTGAGGTTCTGGAGTTGGTGAGATACAAGCGCAGGCTGCGACGTCGCTATATGAGATCACGGAATGAATTTGACAAGGCTGCATGGAGGAGACCTGCCCTAGAACTGAGGCATGTAATGCAAGCTGTGCGATCGGAACATTTTAACAATCTGTTGGCTAATGCGGATCCAATGAATAAGTCTGGCTTCGATCTATGGCGTGCCACCAAGTGCATCAAACAACAGCCTCACAGACATGTTCCAATTTACGGGCCTCTAAACCAGTGGCTGCGTACGGAGACCGAGAAAGTAAAGCATTTGCTAATGAGTTGGAGAGCCGCTTTACGCCTTTTAGCCTGGTTGACCCTAGAGACGTTGAGGAAACAGCTGAAGTCCTATTGAGGTGTATCTTAGACCATAGTCCAACTAAACATGTCACCCCTGAAGAGGTTGTGACTCAAATTCAGAGACTGAAATCTAAGAAGAGCCCCGGACATGACCATATTGACTACAAGGCGGTGAAAGCCCTCCCTTGGAAGGGAGTGTTGCTCCTGACGTTGCTGCTCAACAGCATGCTGCGGATCTGCCATTTTCCCACACAGTGGAAGTGTGCAACGATATCCATGATACCTAAACCTGGTACTCCGGAGAACCGTGTCACATTATATAAGCCCAGAAGACTGCTTCCAACTTTTTCCAAAATTTTTGAAAGAATATTTTTGAGCAGATTGTTGGCAGGTCGGAGTGTTCAAGAAGCCATTCCTGATCACCAATTTGGATTTAAATCGCAGCATGGCACTCCTGAACAACTGCATCGAGTCGTTAATCACATACTTACTGCGTTTGAGACGAATTAATATTCATAGCTCACTGCACCTTCACCCTAACACAAGGCGTTTGTCCAGTTGTAACTTACAACACAAGTATCATTCCGCAAATGGAGCAAATCCGGTATCTCGGTCTGATCCTGGATGAGCGTCTTAGCTGGCGTGGACACATTAAGGTAGTTAACGCGATGCTACCAAAAGCTCACGAAACTGGAGTGGCTCCTCCGCCCATCCAATAAGTTATCTTTAACTAATAAAATGCTCATCTACCTGCAAGTAGTGGCACCTGCTTGGCGCTATGCCATACAAATTTGGGGCACTACTTCTGCCTACAACATCAGAAGAGTGCAGGCGTGTCAGGACAAGGCTCCCAGTAGATATACGGTCACCTCTTGGTACGTCCGCAACACCACACTGCACAGGGATCTTGCCGTGCCAACTGTTATGGAGGTGATTGATTCTCACAGTTGCCGCTATCACTACAGACTTTTATCGCACCCAAATCCCCTGGCGTCGTCCCTCACCCGTATCTCATCAAGGCGTAGACTGAAGAGGCTACACCCGCATGATCTCCCCCTAAGAAGGAATCAGCCTTCTATATCATTGCCTTTTCGGCCTCAATTAGCATCATTTTTAATTTAGTATAAGTCAATTTTTTTTTCATGTCAGAATTTTTTTTTTATGTGTTATGCAGAGTACTGCGATAAATGTTATGGTCTAATTAAAAAAAAAAAAATTTTGTATTTTTGGCCAGTCCTTTCTAAAATGTATCGGACTTCTATGCCGCGCATTTCCTAATGAAGTAATTTTACAAGTCTAGCAGCACTGCGTTCATCAGGGACAAGTCAGTAATCGGTTAGCAAGTCAAAGAAAATGATCAGTGATGACTTCTGCTGAACGCGACCAATGGCAAGTTTTGATTTTTGACTTCAACTTCTTGAAGACAATTTTCGGTTGTAGCAGTAAACAAAATCCATTTCTAAGGAGCAAGTACAGTGAATACACATTCATTGAACAGCCAAAGAAACCCAAGTGAAATTTCTAACTACCGTCGAATTTCCATAGGTCGGAATTTTATAAGTCGAATATCTCCATGACTCGAATTGAGTGCGTTTATAGCGAAATGTCTTCTTATATAATATGTCTTCCATAACTGGAATGTCCCCACAACTCCAACTTTTGTTATGCATTATGGTGATTCGAGATTTAGAAGTTTGACTGTACGAAGAATATGCACAGTAGATAGAAACGAAAACCGCGAAGTTCGAGTCTCAATCGCGCGAATCAAATTACGTCATCCTTAGTTTGTGTTGTGTTCTTCCCTCTTCCTTCCTTGTGACCGGCAAAGAAGAA
This sequence comes from Cacoxenus indagator, assembly GCA_035041755.1. Classification (NCBI taxonomy): domain Eukaryota; kingdom Metazoa; phylum Arthropoda; class Insecta; order Diptera; family Drosophilidae; genus Cacoxenus; species Cacoxenus indagator. Next base: position 87,557 of record JAWNKX010000038.1, on the reverse strand, counting down.
AAAAACAAATGGTCTAGACTTTGTTGTTGCGTTTGCGTAGGCAAATTTATTTTCTTGTCTTTTTTATATTCGTGGTAGCTCAGCGGTTTTGATTTTCGTTTTCTGTCACTATCACTTGAACCATTCCTGTCTTTCTTCTTTTTCTTCCCTTACTATTAGCAAATAAGGAAAAGACAAATGTCATACGTTTTGTTGTTGCTTGGTCAAAGGCTAAATTTATATCTTTGTCTTTCCTGTATTCGCAGTAGCGGAGCTGGTTTGATTTCATTTTAACATGGGACACTTGCAGTTTTGCTTGTTTGGTAGTCAAGGTAGAATTTGCTAAAGAATTTGTATAGAATATTCAGCGAACGGTTTGTGTGTGAACATGCTTGTGTGAATATGGTGCGCTGCTGGTGCTGGGCGTACTTTTCTCACAATCTCACGAAACTTGACGGCGAAATCCGATATCTGTACTGGCTCGTCCACATCAACGTAAAACTCATTAGGCACCGGACGTACGTGCCGTACAAAAGTGCCGACGTAGATGCCCAGTAGTACGGAGGGGAAAATTTCAATCCACCACGGCCTGTATTGCTCATTAAGGCCGCTTTCAACGAGCGGTGCCAACGTTCAACCATGCCGTTAGACTGCGGATGGTTAGGTTAGTTAGGTGCGTTGAATGACGTAATGGCTTTTAAAAATTCGGGTAATTCCTCGATACTCTAAGCTTGCTCGATATTTCGCAGATTTACTGCTGTTGGCAATGAAATAGCATTAAGTCGTGAAAGTGCAACTGTACTTTCGGAACCAGCCAGATGAACAATATTGGTTGTAAATTTCGGGATAAAATCCAAGTGTCTGAGCTGACGGGGCGAGGCCTTGTCTGGCCACTGTACAAAAGCGTATATTAAGGGCTTGTGTACTGTCTTGACAAACGATCAAAGTGTGGTTTTGTTGCTATCACCGTCTAATTCGCACACCTCATCTTTTCCGTAAGGTTTCCGCTGATGTCGCCACAAGATAACACCTAATGCGACATCTATAGACAAAAAACAACAACGTACATACATAATGGTAGTTCGGCGTTGAACGGACAACAGTAAGAAGAGTCGATGACCAACTGATTTGTCATTTGTTGTAGGTCATATGTGCTAAAGGACCGTTAGCGAGGTAAATTATCGGGAACTGTATTGTGTTAAGTACAGAAGACAACTGTTAGTTAAATCAGTTTATATTATGTTATTTTATGTTTTGTTATTTCGCTTTTGGAGAAACTGTTGCCGAAGTCAATGACCGAAGGTGTTGTGTTTTGTTAATAATGGATAGTGAAGGTACGAAGTTCCTCCTCCCTTGGTTTTAGAATACTCCTGGATTCCATTGAAATGAACATTTAGATGTCATTGTTTGGAGAATTGCCGGCATTAGCGTTACCGGCATTATTATTGAGAATTTAAATGGTATTTTAATGTTGTTTTCATGTATACCATTCAAGTTCCTCTTTATGAATTAAGGGGTTTCTTTGTATTTATTTATAAATCCTACTTCCCTGTTTTCTCTGTAATTTTCTCTTGTTTGGTTTCTTTTTGCAATTGTTGCTTGTTTCGTTTTGGTAAGTCTGTTGAAGATTAAATTGTGCTCTACCAACTGATTTTGATCTTCTAATGGTGTACATTTTATCGTAGTTTGGATTGTGTTATTGTAACAGCTAACTGCCCGGCTCATCTGAGATATTGGATCATCTGCAAAGTCTCAGCGGCTTTTTGGTATATGTTGAACACAAATGTTCGTTATTCAAAATCAATTTCAATCAAGAACTTTTTGGCCATTAGTATCTGTGATCTTTTATCATTTGCCGGGTAGCTTCATAATTCCATCGGTGTAGAACTTCTGTGGTTTATCAATGAAAATCTTAGTCAAAAGATATTCAGCGGCTCTTCGGTCGGTCTATTTTGTGTTATGTGTCAATGGTGCGATAAAGGTTATGATCTAATACCAAAAAATAAAAATTTGTTTTGGGTTTTTTTGGCCATTTTACAAATTTAGCAGCACTGCGTTCATCGGAGATAAATCAGTAATCGGTTAGCAAGTCAAAGAAAATGATCAGTAATGACTTCTGCTGAACGCGCCGAATGGCAAGTTTTGATTCTTGACTACAACTTCTTGAATACAATTTTCGGTTGTGGCAGAAAACAAAATCCATTTTTTAAGAGCAAATACAGTAAATACACATTCACTGAACAGCCAAAGAAACCCAAGCGAAATTTCTAACTAACGTCGAATTTCCATAGGTCTAACTTTTATAAGTCGAATATCTCCATGACTCGAATTGAGTGCGTTTATAGCGAAATGTCTTCTTTTATAATATGGCTTCCATAACTGGAATATCCCCATAACTCGAACTTTTGTTATGCATTTAGAAGTTTGACTCTACGAGGAATACGCACAGTAGATAGAATCGAAAACCGCGAAGTTCGAGTCTCAATCGCGCAAAGAAAATTACGTCATCCTTACTTTGTGTTGTGTTCTTCTCTCTTCTTTCCTTGTGATCGGCAAAGAAGAAAAAAACAAATGGTCTAGACTTTGTTGTTGCGTTTGCGTATTCAAATTTATTTTCTTGCCTTCTTTATATTCGTGGTAGCGCAGCGGTTTTGATTTTTGTTTTCTGTCACTATCACTTAGACCATCCCTGTCTTCTTTCTTTTTCTTCCCTTACTATTAGCAAATAAGGAAAAGACAAATGTCATACGTTTTGTTGTTGCTTGGTCAAAGGCTAAATTTATTTCTTTGTCTTTCCTGTATTCGCAGTAGCGGAGCTGGTTTGATTTCATTTTCACATGGGACACTTGCAGTTTTGCTTGTTTGGAAGTCAAGGTAGAATTTGCTAAAGAATTTGTAGAGAACATTCAGCGAACGGTTTGTGTGTGAACATACTTGTGCGCTGCTGGTGCTGGGCGTACTTTTCTCACAATCTCACGAAACTTGACGGCGAAACTCGATATCTGTACTGGCTTGTCCACATCAACGTAAAACTCGTTAGGCACCGGACGTACGTGTAGTACAAAAGTTAAGACGTAGATGCCCAGTAGCTGCCCAGCAATGCGGTTAAAGCTTTCAAGAGTGGCGACTCGAACTGTGCACCTTGGTCCATTGTAATTGTCTTTGGACAACCGAATCGTTATACCCAGAGATTCTAGAAGTCCGACGTTATGGTTGAAGTGGAAATATCTTTCAGTGGTACTGCTTCGGGCCAACGTGACAATCTGTCAATTCATGGTCAACCAGTAACGGAAACCATTTACGGGATGCAAGACGATAATGTCTAGGTGCACATGATCCAAAAGATTTTCCAGTATACCTATTTTGTCAGGAATTTGAAAATTGTGGCGGTGTACCTTGGGTCGTTGGCAAGGTAGGCAGTTGCGTGCAATGACTTGACGTCCTTCCTCATCGATGTCCAGACGTATTTTTACTGGATTTGTTTCAAAGTAGCCCTACCGCTGGGATGTGCCAAACCATGTACCACAGAAGAAACTTGATAGTTTAACGTTTGTGGTTGTACGGTCTTACTCGGCCATGAGAAACATCGCAATAGACCAGAACGCGTTGAATGATTGCTTCTCGACACTCTGAGCTTGCTCTATATTTCGCAGATTTACTTCTGTTGGCATTGAAATAGCATTAAGTCGTGAAAGTGCAAGTGTACTTTCGGAACCAGCCAGATGAACAATATTGGTTGTAAATTGCGGGATAAAATCAAGGTGTCTGAGCTGACGAGGCGAGGCCTTGTCTAGCCTCTGTACAAAAGCGTATATTAATGGCTTCTGTACTGTCTTGACAAACGGTCAAAGTGTGGTTTTGTTGCATCAACCCTCTAATTCGCACACCTCAACTTTTCCGTAAGGTTTCCGCTGATGTCGCCACAAGATAACACCTAATGCGACATCTATAGACAAAAAACAACAACGTACATACATAATGGTAGTTCGGCGTTGAACGGACAACAGTAAGAAGGGTCGATGACCAACTGATTTGTCATTTGTTGTTTTCTGCACTGTTACTAAAATCAGATGACCAGTTAGGTCTTATGTGCTAAAGGACCGTTAGCGAGGTCAATTATCGGGAACGGTATTGTGTTAAGTACAGAAGACAACTGTTAGTTAAATCAGTTTATATTATGTTATTTTATGTTTTGTTATTTCGCTTTGGAAGAAACTGTTGCGGAAGTCAATGAACGAAGGTGTTGTGTTTTTTTAATAATGGATACTACGAAATAATGGAAATTACGAAATTCCACCTCCCTTGATTTTAGAATACCCCTGGATTCCATTTAAATTAACATTTAGATGTCATTGTTTTGAGAATTGTAATTGAATTGCCGGGATTATGGTTACCGGCATTATTATTGAGAATTTGAATGGTATTTTAATGTTGTTTTCATGTATACCATTCAAGTTCCTCTTTGTGAATTTAGGGGTTTCTTTGTATTTTTTTTTAAATCCTACTTCCATGTTTTCTCTGTAATTTTCTCTTGTTTGGTTTCCTTTTGCAATTGTTGCTTGTTTCGTTTTGGTGAGTCTGTTGAAATTAAATTTTGTTCTACCAACTGATTTTGATCTTCTAATGGTGTACATTTTATTGTAGTTTGGATTGTGTTATTGTAACAGCTAACTGCCCGGCTCATCTGAGATATTTTATAATCTTTAAAGTCTATAATCTCTTTATAAATAAAAAAAACACTAAAACAGTCAAGTATTCTATTTAAGTCTGTTTGCAATATCTTGCAGTATTTATGTTTTTATGAGCAATTTGGAGTATTGTGTCATCGGCGAAAGCTGCATTCATCAACAATTTGTGAGTGGGATATGGTATGTCTGCTGTGTATAGGGTACATAATAATGGTCCTAGCACACTTCTCTGAATAAATCAGACTTTATTTCTCTAAGGGTTGAGTATTCGTCTGAGTATTTTACTAAGAAGTATTTACCTGTGATATATGATGTTAACAGATGGGCTATGTTTTGCGGGAATATATTGTTAAGTTTTTATTTGAGTCCTTTATGCCAAACATTATCAAAAGCTTTTTCCACGTCCAAAAAGATTCAAATAGAATTTTTTTTTATTGTCAATATTGTTTAGAATTCGATGCGTAACTCTGTGCGCTTGTTGTATTGTTGAGTGACTTCTTCGAAAACAAAATTTGTGATTAGGAATGATGTGGCTGCATTCTAGTAGTGGCGAAAGTCTAATCCATAATGTTTTCTCGAAGACTTTTGAAAGCACAGGGAGGGGGAGCACAATCCAGGGGATTTTTTATTCTTTATGTCATTCGTAATACATTTTGTTATTTCTCGTATCGGTCTATATGGTCTATCGCAATATACTTAACGCGATAATTATACTAAATTACTTTCCTTATGTGTGGAAAGTAGCCGAAGTCATTGCAATTCCAAAGCCTGGTAAAAAAGACATATAAAATTATGTCATATAGACTAATTAGTCTAATTTCAGTCGTTTAAAAATATATTAGAAGCTCCTGTGCCAGCTCACAGGAACGCAAACACATAATACCTGACCACCAATTTGGATTTCGACGAAATCAGTCGACCATACAACAAGTCTATCGTGTGACGCATAAAATTTTAAACGATCTTGACGACAAAAAATTCGGGATAGGAGTTTTTCTAGAGGTAGAAAAGGCATTCGACAATGTCTAGCACAAAATACTAATCCTCAAACTGCGCAATATATTTTCAAATAACGTATTACAATTGATACGTCGTTTCTTCGTTAAGTACTCAGACGAATTTTTCACATTAAGAAAAATCAAAATAGGCGTGCCACAAGGAAGTTTACTGGGACCATTATTATACAATATCTTTACAGCGGACATACCAACACCAAATGATAACGCCGCAATGCTGATCGCACATAACGCACATTTGCTGATGACACTATACTACTTAGCGCACATACACAAGTAAACACAGCAACATCCAAACTGCAACAGCATCTGGATACTTCCCTAGGGTGGTTTGAGAAGTGGAAAATAAAAGTAAATAATACCAAAACAGTACATGTTATAATACAACTAAAACTAAATTCACACCACGTCGTATAACGATTGACGGAGCTGACGTATCAATTGAAAATGTAGACAAATACCTAGGATTATATATTGACAAGGAACTCAACTGGAAATACCAAAATATCAAACTGAGGATTAGTCAATTATTTTGGCTGCTCAAATCGAAACTACTGATTTACAAAGCTATCATAAAACCAATCTGGACGTACGGCGTACAAATTTTTGGAACGGCGACAAATTTAAATACAGCAATAATACAAATGCAACAATCATAAAGCATTCGTATGATCACCAAAGCTGGGTGGTATATCAGTAACGCTGATCTGCATCGTGTTCCAAACATTCCAACAGTGACAAAGGAGATTCTTCGTCAACAACACTTAAATGTTGGTGTCAACCTGTTTTAATTTTCTCTTGTTTTTAAGAACTTTCACTTATACCATGAACTGAACACATGATTTTTCTTTTTTTGTTTTAATATTTTTATTTTTTATTTTTATATCCTATTTTTATTTCTATTATTGTACTTTATTTCTATTTTGCATATTATTTTATTTTTGTTACCATTTTATTTTTCCTCCTACAGCTTTACAAAATTAAAAAACTTTTATGATCTGCTCATATAAGTTAGGTACAACTATAAGACATTTTTTAACAAATGTCTTATAAGTAAAAAGCATCATCATTGCAAATATACCATTCAGTAGGAGCGCTATTACCACCAGAGAATGCGACAATTAAGTTGCGGTAGTTAAGCCAAGGCCACGTTTCATGTGAAGAATGAATTTATCACTATGCTATACTATAGTGTTCTTCTGGCTTAAAAGAATTTATTAGATCTTATTTGATTTCTTAATTAAAAATTCAAAAAAAAAAATTATTATTTTTGTTTCAGATCAAGTTTCTTTTGTAAAAACTGCCATGTCTTCTTCATTTTGTAGTTCGAATTTGCATAACTGAAGATGGTCAGCGTTAGCACTCACGCCCACATTAAAGCCATCATTCGCACCATCAATCATATATATGTACATATCATGAGATTGTGCGTAAAATAAAAAATTATAAAATGTTGGAGAAAGAGAACAGAATAATTGAAACAACCATCGTGACGCCATTCGTATTCAAAAGCACGCTGTTTTACTCATTTCCGCCCAAACTGCCAAAAGAATAATTGTCAAACTCAACTTGGCGTTCTTATCCTCGTCGTCAGTGGCAGTGGCAGCGGAAGCACCTGCACCGCCAGTCGCAATATTGGTTGCGTGCTACGCCTTCTACGCTGTTCATGGTTTGTGCGCATGCCCGAACGCTTTCTTTCCTTCTCGTCTGCACAATGAATTAAATGAATCTCGATTTCTGTTTGGTTTGTGGTTAAAAGCCACAATTTTAGAAGCATTAACTTAAGGGCCACACCATAACTACCCCCACTACCTATCCAAACCACCAACGCCGTGTCTGATTCTGATTGTGGCTTTATTTTTCATTTCAACTTGTCATTGGCGTCGTTTTTAAGGTGGACGATAACTATTCGCTGCTCTCCTATTCTCTGCTCTGCTTTGGTCGACTCATCTAGACTTAGTGTGAACTTGCTTGCGACCCTTTTATTATAAAATGTTTTCGGGGGTTTAATTTTGTGCATGGAATGCAAATTTTGGCGTTACCAACAACCTCGTGTATGCTTTTTTGCACGGTGTTTGCAATTGCAAATGTTCAATTGCTCCTTTGTATTCACAGTCCAAGTCTCATACAAAGTTTTTCTAAGTCATGAAAGTTGGACAATAACAGAAAAAGTTTATTACGAAATTTTTATTATTCGGTTTTTGGTTTCTTATTGTTCTCCGCGATTTTACCGAAGTCTATGTCGTTGACTATTGGCAGCGTTGGCTATTTTTAAGACTGTGCCGCATTGCGGCAGACGTTTACAGACATATTTTATGCGAATTTTTAGCTTCTTTGAATGTAATACGATTTCGTGCATTAAGCGCAAAGATCGAAGGAGTGTGCGAATGTATTTATTAATTTATAAAGAATACGTTGCAACGCACCCAAATTTTTCGTGAAGGAAGGAAAGAACAAAAAAAGGGGGCTGTTCCGGGCTCACGGCCGCTTACATGAATATGTTTACGTAATGGGTAATGTTTTCTGTAAGGGTATATGTAAGTATAGTACATATGTCACACTAATTTTTGATCACACACAAATTATGCAAAAGAAAACACCGCAAAGGTGCGAAGAAAAGGATCACAGATACAAATTTTCTCGTGGTTGCTTGTGCTTAACAGACGTGTTTTGAATCTGCTCCGCATTTTGATTTTGATTAGCATTTGGCAATTAATTTGTCTATTGTCGTTTATCATTACTAATATTTATTTTCTTTCCGGTGTTAAGTGAATTTATAAGTGAATTTATTTGTGGTGTATGGCTCATTTCCCCCGTATAAATTTTGTACTTATCAATGTTTAATTATTTTTGGCAAGTACAAAATTTAAATTTGCCTTTCCTGTGTATTGAGTTCAATCTCTTTTTTTTCCTGCTTTGCTCTCCCTTTAAAATAGTTTTTGCTATTTTAGTCTTTTTCTGTTTCCTTCTTGCTCTCTATACAGTAGTTATTATTTTTAAATAACTGTATTTCCTCTTTTTTCTCTGGGAAAATATTATTATTTACCTCACTTTTCTCTTAGCAATTCTATCTCTGTCTAGCTGAGAGCCTTAAAATTCGGGCTTATGTAGTTGTGCTTTTTTTTGCAAAGTGTGTTGATAATAACAAATAAATTTTAAAAATAAATTTAAAAAAAAATTTTTCACTCTCAAGTTTATTTTATTATTATTATTTTATTTATTTATTTTATTTTTGCTTACTTATTGTTTATTTGATATATTCATAAATTTTTAAGCTTTTATAAATTGATACCCAAAAAAAAATTTTTATTTTTATTTTTTTTATTTTTTATTTTTATTTTTTTTAATTTTTAATTTTTTTTTATTTTTATTTTTTTTTCTCTTTTATTTTATTATTATTATTATTATTATTATAATTTTTTTTCATTTATTTAATTATTTATTTATTTATTTTTAAATTTACTTCTTTTTCACTTATTTTTATTTTATTTATTCATTTTTTTTTTCTTATCTTATTTATCCTATTTTGCTTTTATTTTATTTAATATCTCGTTTCTATACTTCGCGCAAAATGAGTTGCTGTAATCGGGCTTGCTCCAACAAGGACAACTTTAATAGTGATAAGTTTAGAGGTGTCTCTTGTTGGATGTGCGATAACATCGCCCACCTTAAGTGCGCTGGTTTGACTGGTCGCGACTATGACCGACTTTACGGTACTGCTAAACTTGCATGTGGTGGCATCAGGTGGTCGTGCCCCACCTGCTGCAATCGCTAGGGGGACTTCTCATTGATGTACCACCGTATGCGAATTAAATACCAAAAACTTAAGAAACTATTCACTGAGCTAGCCTCAGAGTTTGATGCTGGGTTAAAAACGTTTTTGGAGTACTCTTTCGACTTGACTCCAACGGCTAATGCAGTACAACTGCCGCCATTATCCCCTCATAATCTTGCGCCTACCACAGCGCCACTTATTTCTTTTTCGTCTCCTCAACCCCCTTCTTCTGATTCCCCTCCAACTTGTTCTACTTTTTCCCAACTTTTACCCACTTACTCTTATGTACTTTATTCTACTTCTACCCAACCGCCCCATCCTACTCCAATTCCTTTAGCTCCTTCAACCATTATGCCCTCTACTATTTCTTCATCTGTCGCTTTGACCTTTCCATCCACTACTTGTTCGTCTTCCTCGATTCCTTGTGCTACTTCTGTGATTTCAGTTTCAACTTCTCCAACTTGTTCTTCTTCTTCCCAACCTTTACCCAGTCACTCTTCTGTACTTTCTTCCATATCCACCCCATCGTCCCGTCCCGCTCAAATTCCGGTAGCTCCGTCAACCACTATCCCATCTACTACTTCTTCATCTATCGCCTGTAACCTTCCCTCCATTACTTGTTCGACTTCCACTATTCCATGTCTTACTACTATGACTTCAGCTTCAACTTCTCCAACTTGTTCCCCTTCTTCCCATCATTTACCCACTTATTCTTCTGTACTTTCTTCAATATCTAACCAATCATCCCATCCCGCTCCAATTCGGGTAGCTCCTTCTACCAATATCCCCTCTACTACCACTTCATCTGTCGCTTTCAACTTTCCCACCACTAATTGTTCATCTTGCTCTACTCCCTGTCCTACTACTGTAACTTCTGCTTCATCTTCTACTAAAGTCTCTAACTCCTCCCGTACCTTGTCTCCCCCTAAGAGTTCTTCGTAGTCCAATACTGCCTCTACTCCAGTGCCATGTATTTTGAAGGTGCTGGATCCTCGTAAACATGTTTTTGTTTCCAGGTTGGATAAGGAGACAACCTGTAAGGACGTTGCACGTTATATTTCATCAAAATCATGCAACCTTTCAAATATTAATATTCACAAATTTAATTTTGCTAGCCCTAGAGAAGGCTCTTCTTTCAAACTTTCAGTTTCCATGGATGTCTTTTCTGTCATTTGTGACCCTACATTCTGACCTGCCCATATGGTGGTCCACGAGTTCATTCCTAGAAAAAAATCTGGGGATTTTCAGGTTACCTTACCAGTCACTACTTCAGCTTCATCTTCTGCTTCTTCAAAATCTCCAAAAAACTAATTCTATATTTTCAAAATGTTAGAGGGCTAAATTCTAAACTTTCTTCGTTTTATCTTAGAAGTTTTTCTTTCAGTTCTGACATTATCGTTTGCGTTGAGACTTGGCTTCGCCCTGATGTTCTCAACTCTGAAATTTTCAATAACTCTTACTCTACGTTTCGTAAAGATCGTTATGGCCGCGTAGGTGGTGGAGTCTTAACCTCTGTTCTTTCATCTTTTTCGTCAGAACTGGTCTCTCTTGACGATACTGAAAACATTGAATTTATCTGCGTCAAAATTTCATTCTCTAATCATAACATTTTTATTACTTGTTCATATATTCCTCCTTCATCGTCTGACTCAGTCTACTTGGATCAAGCGAAGGCTATCCAGAATGTATTAAAGCTCATAATGACGCTGATATTTTGCTTGTTTTGGGTGATTTTAATCTTCCCTCTATTAATTGGATTCCTTTTAGTGACTCCAATATCGTTCTTCCTTCTGTTGGCAGCGAGTTCATTGATTTATTGCTGGATCTCTCTCTCCAGCAAATAAACCACATTTCCAACATCAAACATCGTATGCTAGACCTAGTGTTTACTAACTGCCATGAAAATACCTCACTGTCGAGATCCTCTCCATTGTCAATTCCAGAAGATACCTATCATCCCACTCTTGAGGTGACACTAACTCTTAACCAACTTCTGTCTCCATCTTACTCAACTTGTGCTAAGCCAAGACAAGCTTTTAATTTTAAACATACTAATTTCAATCGTCTCAACTCATTGCTTGCTTCCACGGATTGGTCAATATTAAGTTCTTCTTCTGATATTGATACTGCCGTGCGGTTTTTCAACACGACTATGCTGGATTATATCAATAAATGTGTGCCTAAAGTAGATGTTACCGATGATTCTAAGCGTCCGCCTTGGTTTTGTATAAATTTGGTCCGTCTAAAAAATATTAGAAATCGGTTATTTAAAAAATTTAAACGCTCTTGTTCCGCAACTGATTATGCGAGTTATGCCGCGGCTCGTAGTAAATTCAAAATTTTTAATCAATCTTGCTATAGTACATATTTGTGCAAAGTAAAAGTAAATATTAATCGAGATCCCAAAAATTTTTTTAAATTCATCAAAATCAAAAACAAATCAGATTTATTTCCAACTAGTATGGAGTTTAATGGAGTTGCAAGTAGCTCTGATGATGTGATTGCGAACCTTTTTGCTAAATTTTTCCAGGGCATCTACTCTAATAGTGCCTGTGGAAATAGTTCTCCTTACCCTTACAAAATTGCTGAATTTAATCAATTCAATATGCCGTTTATTGACGGCAGTATTATTTTACGATATCTAAAATTGGTTAAACCTTCTTTTTCTCCTGGCCCGGATAATATTCCTAGTTGTATCTTAAAAAGCTGTGCTGACAACTTATATATTCCCCTTTATACCTTATTTAATTTATCCCTTATTACTTCGTCTATGCCAAGTGGTTTGAAATAATCCTATATAATTCCCTTATTCAAAAAGGGTAGTAAGTCAGATATATCGAACTACAGAGGTATTGCCAAGCTGTGTGCAATTCCTAAGTTGTTTGAGCAGATTATCACTGATCAACTACAGTTTTATATTCGCCCATTGTTGAGTATGTCTCAGCATGGTTTTGTAAAGAACCGTTCAACGGTAACCAATCTGTTGGAATTTACTTCTATTGTCAATCACAACTTTTCGGTAGGTAGCCAAACTGATGTTATCTACACCGACTTCAGTAAAGCTTTCCATACTGTATCGCATGCGTTGCTCATAACCAAACTCAAAGCTTTTGGTTTCCCTTCTCCATTGATCCGATGGCTGGCATCTTACCTTGATCATCGCTCTCAAAGGGTACTTTTTAAGTCTTCAATATCTAAGTCTTTAAAGGTAACATCAGGTGTTCCCCAAGGAAGTCATTTGGGGCCTTTGCTTTTCAACATATTTATTAATGATCAACCTACCGTCATCAAACACTCTCAGATTTTAATGTACGCAGATGATGTAAAACTATGTTTCCGCCTTAATAACCCTTCTCACGGGATTTTCCTTCAGAGTGACATAGACTATTTATTTCGTTGGTGTTCCAAAAACTATTTAATCCTCAATACCAATAAATGCAAAGTTATGTCCTTTTCTCGCGGAGCCCTTATTTCAAATTCGTATTACATTGACTCAAATAGTTTAGATCGTATTTCCCAGTTTAACGACCTTGGTATTTTGATGGACTCGAAGTTGCATTTCGGTACCCACATTTCCACTTCGGTCTCTAAAGCTAGAGGTATCCTTGGCTATATTAAACGCTGGTCTAAGGAATTTGATGATCCGTATACTACCAAAGTACTATACACTTCACTAGTAAGACCTATTCTGGAGTATGCGTATTGTGTCTGGGATCCTCAATATCAGGTGTACATTGATCGTATTGAGTCGGTGCAAAACCAATTTCTACTTTTAGCTCTCAAAAACTTGCACTGGCATCCTAATGCTTGTCTGCCATCTTATCGGTGTCGTCTCAAATTGATCAACCTCCCTACCTTGTCTAGTCGTAGAACGGTCATTGGTGTAACTTTTATGTATAACCTCATTTATGGTAGTATTAACTCACCTTTCTTACTTAGAATGATTAACTTTAGTGTACCAGCACGTCCGACTAGAAACTATTCTCCTATTATTCTTCCCTTTTGTAGAGCTTCTTATTTGCAACATGATCCATTCTATGTCTTATGCAAATCTTTTAATACCCACTTTGCGTGTGCTGCTCCTCCCACCTCTTCTTATGTCATAAAAACTAAATTGTTGGCATCATTGAATTAATGCATAACTTATTTCTATACTTGTAATCTAAATTTTTCGTCCTTGTTTAAATAGATATGTTATTGTAGGTATTAAATTCTAAATTTAATATTAGCTTTAGTTTAATCTTGCATGCTGATTATGTTAATGGCTGATGATGTTTTTGTCTGTAGCCAAATATTTAGTACGTAGACATTAGCTTTGGTATCGCATGATCACCAAAGATATTAGCAATTAAGACCAGCTGAGCCCAGTCTATGTGACCGGGTGAACATGACATGGGGCCTGCCCCATGTGAGATCAGTGTGTGGTCATTGCGTACCTACTAAGTCGATGTAAAAAAAAAAAAAAAAAAACAATGGCTGTATAAGTACTTATATAAAACGCGACCACCCATGGCCTCAGGCACATTAAATAATAAAGAGCCTTCATTCAACCTTCATTACGCAAAAGTTCTGTTCGGTATTTTATTTCTCCTTTAACTTTTTAATTTTTATGTATTTATATCTAAGGTCTCCTCAAGAATGTTCGTCCCAATAACGAGAATGGTCCTTCTGAACACTTATTCCAACTCATTATACCCTTTCCATCAATTGTGTACTCTAAACATCTGACACTATTATGATGAAACTAAGATTTGTCTATCCTTGACTCTAACTTGTTCTGTACTCACATGTTTAAGTCTTGTTGTGCTTCTCTTGGAGCAGTCATTATAACAACCAAATACAACCCCTATTTTATGCAATAAGCTATCACCACAACCTCTCTTGTAGAACAAAAAATTAAACAAATTTAAGAAAGAAGAGTTGGCTGCAGAAGTTTTACAGTAATGATTAATATTTATTTTGCTTTTCTTATGCCGAAAAAATGTTCTGTTCATCAGAATAGACTAAGAAGCTTTTACTTTAGTTTCACTATATAAATTAAAAGGTGAATTTCGTTGTCTAATAATATGTGTGTGGAACAGTAACTTCCGAAAATTTGAATCGCTGCTAGTTTTAAAAAGCGAAACTTCTGTTAATGTTAGGCCGATCATATAGCAATGAGAAGCTGGAAATCATAATAAAACTATGCTAGTAAAATAATGAACCCGTAATTGAAAATTCAGTTATTTTGCAAATGATGAGTGTTCGAGCAGAGGAAATTCGCTAGAATTTATTTTATTTTTTCGAAAATTGTTATTCTGCATCGACGGCTCTTAAAAAAATTTGTGAATTATCATGGAAAGGGTACTTTGCTCTGGTAAAGCCATTAATGCATAATTTCTCGTGGAACTTGGTGAATTAATGACAATATTGTCAGGGTTTGTGGCTGTTTTATGTCCATTGACAGCGGCATGTCAGCATTATAAATCGTGTATAGTACCGGACCAAGGACACTCTCTTACGGTACTCGGGCACATATTGCGATCAATTCTGTCGTTTCATCAATGAATCTAACACGTAAAAAGCAGTACAATTACAGCATAAAGTAGAATCCAAAAGGGGGCTATTGAAGAATTTGAAGACAAATCCAGGATGCCATACCTTAGCAAAGGCGTGCGATACGTCAAGAGAGGCGGTTATGCAATATTTATTTTCTTCTAGTGGTTCTTTTATGGAGTTGTAGTGAGCTTGCTCAATCGTGGCGTGCTGTGGCGAATTGGTGATCTGGAATGAAATTTCTTGTCACTAGGACTGGAACTTAGATGAGTAGGAGCAATTCTTCAAACATTTTTGAGGTGATGGGCAGCAGGCTTATTGGTCTATACCCAGTTACTTCATCCGCTGGTTTACTAGATTTTGGATCAAAATGATGTCGGCCTCTTTGAATTGTCACGGGAGATAATCCCATCTAAGAATCGCATTGAACAGATATGTAAATTTTTTAGCTCTTTTAGCACCTTTTCGGCTATGAAGTCAAATTCAGTCGCTTTCTTCGCCTGTAGACTTCTCAGTATAATTCGTTTGGCTTAATGATAAGATCCATTTGGAATAGTCCACTCAGATAATCAAAAACTATATTGTGGTTTATTTGTGTATTTGGTGGGTGCGTAGTGAACCCTTGAGAAATATGTTTTGATTTTTGTTGTATGTTTTAGAACATTGTCCATCAGTGTTTCTTATGGGTGGAATTCGAGTTGTAGATAGCTTCTTTTTTTTGCGATTTCGCAGAGTAAGTAATTTCGATCTCATGGTTGGCATGGCACGCCAATAGTTTTTCTTTTTTTTTTTAAGCTGTTTTGTTTGTTTTAGCTGTTGAAGTGTTCGTTGGCGATTTTAATGTCATATTCATTTTTAGAGGGATGTGGATATAGAGGGTGTAATGACTGGTTTGAATTCCAGCCATTTTGGTCTTTGCTATGTAGTGATGGTGACTTTTATTTATTTAGAGTATTTGAACCGATGCACATAACGACTGGCGGGTGAGATAGGCCTAATGACGAATGTACGGTGAAGCTTGTGCTGGGAATACTTTCATAACAAAGAACTGTAAAATATCTGGCGATTTACTTGTACCTGAAGGCCAATACATGAGCTCTCCAGTTGACCCATTAATGTAGTGGTTTTCTTGCACTTACTTTTGTAGTTCTATACCTTTAGAATTAGTGGTTGTCCAATCCCATAGGTCTTGCTTCGCTTTAAAGTCACCACACACAATAAAGCTAGCACTTAGTGTTTGGAAGAAATACAAGTTGTTTTATAATGGCGTGTGTTTGCTGACTCTTTCAGCAGGAGTCCCTCGGGGTGGAATGTGGCGCAATTGTAGTGACTGAGTCTGGCGTTTGCAGTGATTGAAATTGTTTCATTCTGGTCGTATATTTTTACAGATGTGGCTTGTATGTATGGGGTTCCATAATTGGGTTACACGCAGTGTTTGATGTGGGTGCCGCTAGAATGATTTGTATTATAGAAAATTGAAGGAGGTTTGGGTCTAAATATTTCTACTTCGCTGTGTGTGATGGTTTCCTCCTCGGCCAAAAGAGCGAATTTTCAAATTATGAGTACAGAGGATTGAGCCAATAGTTTGATAAAGTGGTCTGTTTTTGGGTATTGGCACGATTCGGGCAGTTTCTCTGTCGGTTGCCTTTTATTGTCTATGTTATATACAAAATTTTTTGCTTGTATGTTATAACTGAAAGACTGAGAGCTTGTAATAGACTAACATGAACTACTCGTAGTGGATGTGGTGGAAGACATGGTATTGGTGTGTCAGCGGCTAATTGTGTACTGGAGAAGAGCATTGAGCGCTTCATGAGAGTCTGTTTGACTGTAACCAATGTGCTGCATACAGTTGGGCCGAATTTATGAGTGGGATAGTTGACAGTACGTTAGAGTGAGACGCAGTCAGCTCAGCAGTGGCGAGTATGCTTGTGGTTGGCATGATCTGCGCAACTCTAGTTGCTTAACCGACTTGATTTGCCGTTGTTGTGTAAATGTTCTCTTGACGAGACACAGTTGAACGTGATGAGCAAAAGTCAATCACCAATTGAGACTTAGCGAATTCGCTGTAACGATGATCCAATGCCTTACGGGCAGGAGGCGGGGTATGTCTGACTGGCATTTCCTTTTTACTACTGCCCTATTTGTCTCCCAAACCACAGATGGCAGCCCCATCGGTTGTACTCGGCAGCATCAGGCCAATCACTTGCTCTGCCCCAAAAAATCTATCATGGTGCATGGACTGGCAGATCTGATTAACGAAACCACTACAGTCATGATTATAATAATGAAAGACGCAAAAAAAAGCCTTATTATCACTTTTGTTGCTACTTTTTTTTTGTTGCTATTTTTGTTTACTTCTTAATATAATACCTGTTCTTATTATAAATTCAGTACACATCTGGGACAGTACGCATTATAGAATACTAGTGGCCCTGACAAACGTTGTTTAGCCCTCTCTTGTATGTGGTGCGGTCAAAGAGTATATCAATATACACAATATATTGGTTCACACAAAGCAAAAATAGTAATGCAAAGAGTATACATTCGTATTATTAACGATTCGTATTATTAAACTCATTTTGGTAACCTGTAAAGTGAATTTGCAGGAGATAGCTCTCATTCTATTTTTATTATTTTATTAATTTCTTATAACGTTACTCGTTTACTTTATTTTTTCAATAGCAGGAACATGGCAACTTGCTGCCTTCGCGTTCGTCATTGATCTACCAATGTTTGACTTTTTTGGTGGCATTTGGTAATCTTCACTTCTTTGATTTTATTTATTTTTTGATATTTGAACATTTAGACTTTTTACAGTTTAAGGAGCACTGCTAGCAAACTCAATTTTCAGATGCTGCTTTGTTATTGTGTTTAATTTGTATCCGTGCATAGAAGCATCTGAAAATGTAGTTGGTCTTCATATTTAGCGCATTTGATGATTTATCCGCAGCATAATTTACAGTAACCTTCTAAAGTCTGTTATAGATTTTCCTTGAAAATTTCATCAAAAAATTTCATCAGCGGTTTCGGCGTCCATAACAGACAAAGAAACAAAGAGACATACTTCTAATATTATATATAGGTTTATTTACTATTTTATTTTAATTGTATGAATGAATGAATCAATGCTTTATTCCCTAAAAATTTACAAGTTTCACTTAAGATGGTGATTTTACATAATATTTACAGAGCTTAGTAAGCTATAGGTTATACTAATCTACTGTCCATTTGTATATTGTACTTGTTTAAATTTTTTTTAAAATATCTAAATGGGAAAACCTTAAACATATTCCGTTAACTTAAAAACTTATTATCATTATACGTCATTTGCCGTCGTTGACGCCACTATGTGTGACACTAACGTTGGCGTCAGTTAAGGTGTCTCCTGGCAGGCAAGCGATAAGTTGATAACTGTATCTGCTTCCAAAATAAAGGCGCGCTCGCCCGAAATACCAAATAAGAAGGGGCCTTAAGTTAGAGGTTCTTTGCCTTCGCCATCATTATCTGAAAAAAACATTAATAGCCGATGAGGACGAACCCATTCAGGCTAAACAGCCAAGTAATGTCGTAAGGCAAGATGACCCGAATATGTCAAACAACACTCTCAGTGGAAACCCAGAATACTCCAGAAAACCCCCAGGGACCTTCCCCTATGGAACAGGTACCAACAAAATTCATACCCCCTCCAATCTTTATTCCCTTGGTGGAAGATATTTAAACCATGCGAGAACTAATTGAAAAAACCATCGGTGGTAATGATTATTCCTATACAGCCGGACGTAACGGCTAACGCATTGTGTTGCAGAACAGTGATCACTACAGAGCACTGATAAAGATATTCTATAAAGAGGGAGTTTTATTTCACTACCACTAGTTGAAAGAAGAAAAGGCATATGGTGCGGTAATTAAAAACATATATTATTCCACCTCTCTTAAATAGTAGTTTGGAATCTCCACGAACTGGGTCACGAAGTAAGGCATATTGCTAACGGTAAGTCCCGCATCACCAAAGCTCCTATGTCCATATTCTTTGTTGATCTTGAGCTAGCACCAAAAAACAAAGAAGTGTTCGAAGTCAAGAAACTTTGTAATGCTGTGGTTAATATAGAGCCTCCTAGAAAGTTTGACGACTTGGTACAATGTCATCGCTGCCAGGACTTCGGGCACACTGAAATGTGGCGAGGGCCACAAATCAACTGAATGCATGAAAACAAGGGAAGACCGTAAGACCTGCATCCACTGTAATAAAAACCACATGGCTTCCTATAAAGAATGTAGGCTACTGTTCAGAGAATTAATGCTGGGAGGAAAAAGCCAGTATCTCACCCATCGGTACTTTCGGTACAGCAACGAGTCAACTCGGTCTATCACTCCACCAGACTCTCCACGTATGCTAGCGTAACAAGGGGTAACGTTACTTCTCAGCCAGAGATTCCTCTTGAAAACCCAAATGCGGCTAGTAATACAACGAATAGTGACTCCAGCTTCAGTGAAGAGAGAATCCTAAAACGTGTAGAGCAGATGATTCAAGAAATGGTAAACATGCTTACTACCCAGTTCACCCAGATGATCTCCAACGTCTTGTCTAAATCATGCAAGTAAATCTCAGGACGGCTGCGTGGAATGCTAATGGCCTATGCAAGTATAGCCCAATTGTTGAACACTTTCTCAAAACTAATTATATTGACGTTTTACTTGTTTCTGAATCCCATCTAAATTCCTTATCCTACATTAAAATCCAGGGCTACGATCTTATAAGTGCAAACCATCCAAGTGGTAGAGCTCGTAGTGGTGCAGCACTTCTAATGAAATCAACTTTAACATTTTCTGAACAAGCTTCGATCAGTGAACGACAGTAACGAATCACATCGCAATGGTCCGGCAGTATATTAGGTTGCTCAATAAGTTTTGCGGTTTGATAATAGAGGGTGTTGCTACTAGCCTAAATTTTTTTGTTATGTTGACACACTCCACGTTAAGCACGTCCAAAAACAACAACAACACCAGAAATCGTAGAAAAAATACAGGATATCGTATTGGAAAATCGTCGAGTGACTGAAAGAGATTTAGTAGAAGCCCTACGCATCTCATTCTGCAGTGTAAGCAATATTTTGACTGAAGTATTGGGTTCCAGAAAGCTGTGTGCACAATGGGTGCCGCATTCGCTAACAATGGAACAAAAACACATTTGAATACGATTTTCTCAGCAATATTTAGAGCGTTTTCGATCAGATGAAGTGGATTTTGTGCGTCGATTCATCACTATGGATGAGACTGGAGTCTATCACCATGATCCTGAATCAAAACAAGAGGCTAAAGAGTGGTGTGAACCTGGTTCTTTGGCTCAGAAACGAGTTCGTGTCCAGAAATCGGCCACGAAGGTATTAGCATCAATTTTTTACAATACGAAAGGGAGTTTGTTTGTGGATTACTTGCAAACTGGTAAAACAATAAATTCTGAATATTATTTAAGCTTTTAGACCAACTGAAGGAAGAAATTCGTGAAAAAACACGCGGTTTGCAAAGAAAATTATTCTTTTTCATCAGGACAATGCACTGTGTCATAAGAGCATTTTGACAATGGCTAAAATCCATTAATTAAAGTTCGAATTGTTGGAGCATCCACCGTATTCACCTGATTTGGCCCCCAGCGACTTCTAAACAAATTCATCAGTGGAAAGCGTTTTTCATCAAATGATGAGGTCATAACAGCTGTGGAAGCGTATTTTGCAGCCCTTCCAGATTCTCACTTCAGGGATGGAATTCATTAATTGGAATCTCATTGGAACAAGTGTATTGATGGTCAGGGAGACTATACAGAATAATAAAGTGTATTTCAAACCATAAAATTGTGTTTTTCTTATCGAACTGCAAATCTTCAGTTCAACGCAGTCCTTCTCGCACACCTTGCGCACATAATCCAATGATACTGAGTATCATTTCGTCTGTTCGTCTTTATAATTGAAAATAAATTTTTTTTATTTCAGTTTTATCTGAAAATATTCAATCGAAAAAAAAAATACACAAAATTTAGCTAAGACATTGTATTTTGGTTTTGTAGAGTTCTCCCTCTATCATGCGCAGATTTAGCTGTGCCTTTTCTGCTGGTACTGCTCCAAGTCGATTGTTGACATATGCAGGGTCAGTGGCACCTCAATCTTCTCCATACCTTTGAATGCAGCGGCTCTATTCGCGCCTCTTTGGACTTTTAATGAAGGTTTGTTTCTCCTTACGTTTCTGACGTTGGAACGTTTTTTCAGTTGTGTAGTGTGAGCCAACAATTTTTGTTGCTTTGAGGTCACGAGCATATTTTTCTGCCCCATATTATAGAAGAAATGCAATTTAGATAACTTATGGTTTGTTTTGCCTTGAACAGTGTTGGCGATCTTGTCACTGAAACTGTGGCGCTTTCCGGCTACACGCTTAATTTGATTTGTTGTAACGAAACGCCTCTGCATTTGAGCTGCCTTTTTCTGGAGAGCT
The DNA here is from genome assembly GCA_035041755.1 of Cacoxenus indagator. Classification (NCBI taxonomy): domain Eukaryota; kingdom Metazoa; phylum Arthropoda; class Insecta; order Diptera; family Drosophilidae; genus Cacoxenus; species Cacoxenus indagator. The sequence continues at coordinate 66,078 of JAWNKX010000038.1, read as the reverse complement.
TCGAGTTTGAGCTGATTTATGGAGTCCTTGATGCTAAGACGTTTACGTTTCCTGATTTTATTGTCAATTATGTAAAGTATGCGTGAATCGCCGGCTGTTGCATTGCTCTCTTTCTCCTCACCGCCACATAGACGGCCGTCTAACGACTTGAGTTTGATTGGTTCTGCAGCTATGCGTTGATATTTGGTAGCACTCAGCGGAGTGGACTTAATAGATTGTGCTGGTTTGCGAATTATGTCACGCCTGCCACGGCTCCTTTTCTTTGTAACATGGCCGCTCCCACCGAAGGCGCCGCGACGCACTGCTCTCACTGTGGTGTTTTCGAAGATGCATACTTTTTGCGAAGCTGGCTTTTCGCTCAATTTTATATAATTACCAGCCGGTTCATTTTTGTACATGAATGCTTTCTTCTTCAGAATCTTCGCATTTTGTTTGGGCATCTTTTCCATTAGCTTGGAGCGGCTCGGTGAAGGCAATCGGAATGGTTCACCGTGTGTGGGGTAAATTGAAACAAAGCCCTTAGGCTTCTTGCTGCCGCTGAAAGCTTTCGCTTTGATTTTTTTTGGGACAACGGTTGGATTGATTTCGGTTTTATTGACGGTGGTTTTTGTGTTGGTGGTTTTGGGAGCGCTAAGGCGACCACTTCTTTTCGACTTCTTTCTAGGCTTCTTTGGGACTTTTGTTCCAGGTTTTATTACATGCTGTTTTACTGATGAATTGGCCGTAATCATTTCGTGTGAATGCTGTTCTTATGCATTGAAAAAGGAAAAAATTAGTATAATAGGAAGAAACAAATTATATTACAAAAATATAAATAAAAAAGTTAAATAAAAATAAAAAAAATTAATAGAACAATTCATTTTGTCTCCGTATGGCAAAGTTTAATATAGCAAAGCAAACATGATGACAATCAAGCTAAGATGAGATCACGACTGATTGTTTTGAATGCACTATACTCCAAATGAACAGTTCATCAGTAGTACAACCTACGGCAACAACTTGAACACGTTTCACGTTTGCCATCCCACTCAGTCACATAGGTACATTTGTACGTTCGCTTCCGGTTCTACCGTGACTTTCAGCCGTTAGACGCTCCTCGCTCCTCTTTTTCACAAAATGACGTTTGACGAAACAACACTCGACCCAAGAATATGCAATTATAGCAGCGTCGCCACTACAAACAACCTGACATTACCCTTCCCAACCATTTCTTACCGAATACATAAAACTGTCGTTTTGGTAGGTGTTTGTTCAGCGCAGTGATGGCTGCAATTGTATAGTTCGACGCTGTGCTCTTGACTTGAAAGCACCAATTTTGCTGGCCCTTATCCTTGGGCGTCTTTAAATGAACTTCCGCACTGTACATGTATATGTTACGTGTTTGTCTGTATAATTTTTAATAATCAACTGCTCCTTGCTAACGTACTCATCCAACATAAGAGGAAATAAAGTCGTGTATACTCAACATAAGGCAAGACTTACCATCTATTCGCTGCCGGGCTAATTTGAATTTCAATTTATATTTGAGGAAAATTTCAAATAATTTATGAAAATAAAATTTTGTTATAATCGAAACACTTGCATTAAAGGAAATCAGTGCCTACTTTTCCATTGACTTTTTAATCTACTATGTTATAAAATTTGTTTGAAAAATTTAATTTCAGGTCAGTTATGTCGGAAAGAAATCATGTATAGAAATAATGTCCATATATGTTTATACGTATAAATATATTAATATTTAAAGTGAAAGAATTAATTACCTAAAAAAAAAACAGAGAATCAGATTTGTATTCGGACCGTCATGGGTTGAATACCTCACATATTTTAGAGCGTCACATATTTATATTTTATAGTAGCATATTTTATATCATAAAAAACAGTGCGTCGATGGCGGCACAAGAATTAGAAGTACGGACGGCTTTAGTGGAGTCTAGTAAATATCATTGAACGATAGAATTGGTCCACATATTTACTGCACTAATTAGTTCCCCCGAGTTGGATGTGTTTGTGTCACTACTGCCATGCTGAACCAACGTCAGCAAATTACAAAAATGTGGCGCCTGTAACATCGTTGCCACGCTTGGAGCAACAATGTACTCTGCTTTTAAATATTTTCGATAGCGGAGGAAGGTTTATTGGACGGATTTCCCAATCGTATCGAATCGGTTTGTTTCCCATTGTACCCATCTCAAACTTCAAGCGGTGTTCACCATATGCCAAGGTTGACACTAACTCATCATACCCAGCGTTTCTAGTATTTCGCGGAATGTACCCTACCGAGCTTTGTTCAAATCTCCCTTAGATGGAAGGGGCTGAGTTTTTAAAAGAACGACGCAATAATTATGAAATCGGTAAAGGTGAAATGGCAAGTGCTCCGAAGAGTGTAAGAATGAGTGAGTTGGCACATCCGCAATCATCTCAGAGGACAACGACGACTCGTCGTCTGTTACAAATTCACGTGCTGAGTAGGTTTCACTTAACACTTGTGAGCGAGAGCGATATATTCGATATTATATATATAATAATATATAATAATAATAATTAATAATAATAATTAATAATAATAATAATTAATAATAATAATGATAGTTAATAATAATAATAATAATAATAATATTAATTAATAATAATAATAATATTAATTAATAACAATAATAATAATTAATAATAATAATAACTTTTTTTTTGTGGGTAGGAAGGGGGATCTCACACCGTCGTGTGGTATGGGGGCCTCGCACCCACTGAAACCCCCTCCCCATCAGGCCAATCAACACTTCGGAACAGCGTTCGCATTACTTCAAAGTGGGGCCTCTTTCCACGCTCTGCGCGCCCGTCTATGGATTATCTGCGTCCAGACCACCCTGTTGTGTCCTTATGTCAAGGTCCTTCTTCTTCAGTCGAAGAATTTCGTTAGCAAAAACTGCCACTTTATTTCAGTTCTCTTCAATACTGGTCACTTTGCCTACGATGTTGTCGGGTGTGATATGTCCGATCGATTGTGTTTGTCGATTTCGTTTTTCTGCAAATCTTTTACAGTTAAAGACTGTGTGTTCTGCGTTGTCTATTTCGGCGTCTGTGTATACACAACTTCTTCAGCACTTTCGCCTGTTGAGAAGAGGAAGGAGCTTAAATATCCATGTCCTCTCAGCATTTGTGTGATGTAGTAATCTACTTCGCCGTGTTTTCTCTGTACCCAAACTTTGATATCAGGTATAAGCCTTTCCGTCCATCTTCCCGTGCTCTCATTAGTCCACCTCTCTTGTCAAAAGTCAAGAATTTCCCCTTTTCTATGGTCGACTGTTTGTCTCGTTGCTACCCCTGCTTGACGCAGCTGGTAAATCCTCTTTCGGTCGATGGCTAGCAGATGAATCGGCCTCACCCCAGCGATGACAAGTGCTGCTGCTCCAGATACCGTTCGATATGCGCTTATTATCCTCATCGCGCAGGTTCGTTGTACCAACATCAAAGATTTCGCCCTGCATTTCACGTTTAATGTGTCTGCCCAGACTTCGCATCCGTACAACAGAATACCGTTGATTATGTCCATCAGTAGTCTCTGTGTAGATTGAAGTGGTCCGCCTATATTTGCCATAAGCCTGCTGAGTGATTTGATTGTATCTGCAGCCCTGCATCTCGTGTGATGGATTCGCGCCCCGAACGTCAGCTTTGTATCAAGCCTGATTCCTAAGCATTTTATCACATTTTGTGTCCTTATAATGGTATCGTTGACCCTCATATCAATTTCCACTGGCATCCGGCGTCTAGTGAGCAGCAATAGCTCGGTTTTTTCAGTAGCCAGCTGAAGGCCTTGTGTGTCAAGCCATTGCTTAACACGTGTCATCACCTGGTTGAGCTTGCGTTGAGCATGCGTGGTGTTACGTGCCGAGACTACTGCGACTATTACATCTGCATATCCCACTAAGAAGGAGTCGTCAGGCATATCTATGTAAAGGGTTTCGTCGTATCTTATATTCCAGAGTTCTAGCCCTAGGATTGATCCTTGAGCTGCACCTGACGTTATTTTAACACACTTCTCGCCTGCTTTGGTCTGGTATAAAAGCTTCCGACCTTCAAAGTAGCTTAATATAAGCCTCATAGAGTAATTGGGGATACGGAATTTTTTTCCAGACCTTTTATTATATTTTCCCATTTGACGCTGTTGCATGCGTTCTTGATGTCCAATGTTGCAAGTAGTACGACAGGCCGCGATAGATGATTGCCCTGTTGTGTTTTGAGTGCTCCCTTAACGACTTCGTTAATTGCTCCGATTGTAGACCTTCCGGGCCTGAAGCCGTGCTGTCTCGAGGAGAGCCCGCCGGCGCTTTCGATCGCTGCAGCCAATCGGGGCTTGATTAGCTTCTCCAGCAACTTACCAGTTGTATTTAGCATACAGAGTGGTCGGTACGCTGATGGCGTTCCATCCATTTGTAGCGAGTTTGTTGATTTATTGCTCCAGCAAATAAACTACATATCTAACAGCATTGATCACACTCTTGACCTGGAGTTTACTAATTAGCATGAAAACTGTTTGCTTATGAGATCCTCTCCATTGTCGATTCCTGAAGATGCCTATCATCCCACTCTTGAGGTGGTTGTAAGTCTTAGTTACCCATTGTTGGCCTCTAATATTGCTTGTGCTGAGCCGAGACCAGTGGTCATCTTTAAATATACTTCAACAGTCTTGATTCCATGATTGGTTCCACTGACTTGTTTGTGTTAAGTTCTTTTACCGATATTGATGCAGCTGTACTATTTTTCAACACAACTACGGTAAAAATATTATGAAAATATATTGAAAAATGTGTGTCTTAAATCAATATTTCTAACAATTCCAACAAAACGCCGTGATTTTCTACACATTTCTAAATCAACTAAAATCGTCAGAAATTGTTAATTTAAACAATCTGGTTCCAGTTTAAAATTTAATCAGATAAATACATTTTATTACTACTGTTACCTATGTAAAGTAAAATTCAATATTAATCAACATCCTAATAATTCTTTAAATTCATCAATACTAAAAAAAATCTCGCGTGCAACTAAGTGCGCATGCTAGAAGTGAAACTTCAACAGGCCTGAGTGAGACACAATATATAGTATACAACCAACAAATAAACGAAGCTTCCTAGAGAAAGTCTAATACTAAGAATAATAAAAAGAATAATACTAATAACTATAATAATACTAACAATAATTATACTTACAACAAACTATCAAATCTAACTGCCCAGAAGGGTAAAGAACAAGAGGAAATTAAAATAGTAAAATACAGTGTATCAAAAAATTGTTTTGACACCATACAAAAGAAAAATTTGTCATGTTTAAGTCGATTGAAAAAGTACTTTTAAGTTTTTAAAAAAAATTTTTTTTACTGATTTTATGATTTATTAATTTAATTTATATGTATGTGTATCAAAAAGTAGGACAGCAGACAAATAAAGCAGATACCAAAAGGCTGCTATTTTTGAGTGTCAAGGAAATGTTTTGACAAATTCCTTTTGAACTCAATTTCGCACTTTGGAATGCATGTCCCGTTATAAGTTATTGGATATTTCTTCTTTGTGCTTATGTTCGTCCCTTGGTGATGAAATAATTTAATGTTAGTTGCAATTTCATCAAATAGAGAAGTTCTTGCGGTTAACATTACATATTGAAGATGCCTGGACGAAGAACGACATTTGATGTCATTCAGCTGGTTTATTATAACCATCAAATTGAAAAAGTGTCCAATAATTAGCTGAGTCGTTGTCTTTGACTAGGCAAGCGGTTTATAATATTATTAAGTTGCTCCATTAAAGCAAACAGACTGGATGTTAAACACGTTGTTCGTTCCCTTAAAACCAAAAAGTCTCCAGGAGCGGATAACATACCTAATATCTGCCTAAAAAATCTTCCCCAAGGCAGTATCAACTTAGTGGCTTTTGTTTTCAACAAGTGTCTGTCCATCGGGTATTTTCCACGCAAATGGAAAATGGCTAAAAGAGTGGCGATCACAAAACCAGGCAAAGCTTCTGAGAATCCCGGACACTATCGCCCTATCAGCTTACTTCTCAAAATTCTTCGAGCGTATTTTAAAAGCTAAGCTAAATAGTCATAACGAAATAGAAAATATACTTCCGCCAACACAGTTTGGTTTTAGAGCAAAAATTAGCCCTATTCATTCGTTAATGAAGATTAAACATTTTGTCAAGGAAGAGCTAAACTGTAAAAAATCTGTTGGTCTGATTGCTTTAGATGTGGAAGCTGCTTTCGATTCTATGTGGCGCAAAGGCCTACTTTATAAGCTAAAGAAGTCTGGCGCCCCCTCACACATAGTTAACATAATAAAAAGCTTCTTATCCGATAGATATTTCTGGATTGAAATGGACGGTGTTAGACCTAAAAACAAACTAATCACTACAGGCGTCCCTCAGGGTTCTGTTTTAGGCCCTACTCTTTACAATCTCTATACACATGACATCCCAACGCCTGACCACTGCAATACCTTAATTTTTGCTGATAAGACTGCTATCTATTGCTCCGGCTCTAGCTACAGTGAAATTAAGAGTAATCTGGAGTCAGACTTCAACTCACTTGCTAACTATTTCTACAAATGGTAAATTAAAGGTAATGTCCAAAAAACAAATGCAATATTCTTTTTCCACAAGCGCAAAGCCTGCAATTTGCCTGACTCAAACCTACATCTTAGCCTAAACTCTGTTGGATGGAAAACAAAAATTAAGTATCTCGGCTTATTCCTTTCTTTTGGTTGCCATATCAGTAGGACATTACATAAAATTAATAAAACTACGCGTTTCTTATATCCATTTCTCAATAGGAAATCTCAATTGTCATTTGGAAACAAATGAACAATCTATAAATCTATTTTTATTCCCATTATGCTATATGGATCGGAAGTCTGGGGTGACTGTGCTGCTAGTAACCGCAAAAAACTTCAAAAGACGCAAAATAAATTATTAAAAATGATTTTAAATCTGCCCTTTTATTACCCTACATCTCAACTACACGAAAGGTCTGATATCTGCATGATAGACGAAAAATCCCTCAAGCTTTAACTAACTTTAATACTCGAAATAAATATCTCACGTAACGTGTTGATCGGTACTTTACAAGCTATTTTAAATATTAGCCTCTCTAGGTACCGACTTTACAGTTCTAGTCCCTAGGTTAAGTTGTATAAATCTTATGTAAGGTGTTTTCCGATTTTCCTTAAATATTGCACATAGCTAGTTTATAAAATTGTATTAGTTTATATAAATTCTTCTTTCTTAGGAGTAAATTTTCGTTATAAATTATACCCCATATAAAGATGTACAAACTATATGTAATATGAAATCAAGGCTAATAAAATTGAAATTGAAAAAAATAATAATTAATAATAATAAAAAATAATAATTAGTAATAATAAAAAATAATAATTAATAATAATAAAAAATAATAATTAATAATAATAAAAAATAATAATTAATAATAATAAAAAATAATAATTAATAATAATAAAAAATAATAATTAATAATAATAAAAAATAATAATTAATAATAATAAAAAATAATAATAAAAAATAATAATTAATAATAATAAAAAATAATAATTAATAATAATAAAAAATAATAATTAATAATAATAAAAAATAATAATTAATAATAATAAAAAATAATAATTAATAATAATAAAAAATAATAATTAATAATAATAAAAAATAATAATTAATAATAATAAAAAATAATAATTAATAATAATAAAAAATAATAATTAATAATAATAAAAAATAATAATTAATAATAATAAAAAATAATAATTAATAATAATAAAAAATAATAATTAATAATAATAAAAAATAATAATTAATAATAATAAAAAATAATAATTAATAATAATAAAAAATAATAATTAATAATAATAAAAAATAATAATTAATAATAATAAAAAATAATAATTAATAATAATAAAAAATAATAATTAATAATAATAAAAAATAATAATTAATAATAATAAAAAATAATAATTAATAATAATAAAAAAATAATAATTAATAATAATAAAAAATAATAATTAATAATAATAATAATAATTAATAATAATAAAAAATAATAATTAATAATAATAAAAAATAATAATTAATAATAATAAAAAATAATAATTAATAATAATAAAAAATAATAATTAATAATAATAAAAAATAATAATTAATAATAATAAAAAATAATAATTAATAATAATAAAAAATAATAATTAATAATAATAAAAAATAATAATTAATAATAATAAAAAATAATAATTAATAATAATAAAAAATAATAATTAATAATAATAAAAAATAATAATTAATAATAATAAAAAATAATAATTAATAATAATAAAAAATAATAATTAATAATAATAAAAAATAATAATTAATAATAATAAAAAATAATAATTAATAATAATAAAAAATAATAATTAATAATAATAAAAAATAATAATTAATAATAATAAAAAATAATAATTAATAATAATAAAAAATAATAATTAATAATAATAAAAAATAATAATTAATAATAATAAAAAATAATAATTAATAATATATAAAAAATAATAATTAATAATAATAAAAAATAATAATTAATAATAATAAAAAATAATAATTAATAATAATAAAAAATAATAATTAATAATAATAAAAAATAATAATTAATAATAATAAAAATTAATAATAATAAAAATTAATAATAATAAAAATTAATAGTAATAAAAATTAATAATAATAAAAATTAATAATAATAAAAATTAATAATAATAAAAATTAATAATAATAATAATAATAATAATAATAATAATAATAATAATAATAATAATAATAATAATAATAATAGTAATAATAATAATAATAATAATAATAATAATAATAATAATAATAATAATATAATAATAATAATAATAATAATAAATATTTCTAAACACTAGGTGCCAAGGACAAGCAAGATACAATATCAGATACTCTGCGTCTGGTCTACTTTGTATTGGGTTCGTTTTTGTTGGTTTCGTTTTTGTGTTGTTCCTCATTGTACATTGTTGTATATTATAGATATTAATGACATAGTGGCCTAATTAATTCGTTAAGATTAGTGACGTAGTGTATAATCGCAAGTACTGCCTTGAATCCCCGCTGCTCTTTCGGCTTAATGGTGTAGCATTTAGTATTTTTCGCTCTAAGCATCTTAACCACCACCGAGTAGTTCGACAAGTCATTTGCCTGTATGCGTACTTCCGTGTTTTTAACTCTTTTTAATATGAATCTTCATTGTATTGTGTTTTTGAAGTAAAATTTTTAAGGGCGCATTGGCAGTAAAAATTTGCAATATTTCGGCGCCGTAATGGAGCGTTCTATGACAGAGACACATTTTTTTGTGTACGCGCTGCTCAGCGATGGAAAAGAAGAAAAAGAGGAAAAACACGAAAACAGAAAAACAGAGATAAGCAGTTGTTTGCAAGAAGAGCATGTGGCAAACGTAAATACAACAACAACAATGGCACGCGCCTCTATGTTTTTGCTTAGAAAGAAGCAAAGACCACGCATGATCGAACTGGTCTCTTCTTTTCGGGTCGCTCATGAGTCAAGACACATGAGATTCGGTCTACTCGAGTATGCACAAAATATGCGACTGTCGCGACACCAAAGAAGAATCAACGATAGCTGCGGCCGCAAGACTGTGTCAAAATAAATATAATCAAGCAATCGAAAATCGCACGACTTGGTCGAATTGTGACTTCAAGACAGAGTAGATTTTCTCTTGTTTTTAAGAAGTTTCACTTCTACCATGCGTGAACACATGATTTTTCTTTTTTTTTTTAATATTTTTATTTTTAATTTTTGTTTCTATTATTGTATTTATTTAAATGTATATTATTTTATTTTTGTTACCATTTTAGTTTTCCCCTTACAGCTTTACAAAATTAAAAAAACTTTTATGATCTGCTCATATAAGTTGGGTACAACCATAAGACATTATTTAAACAATATACTAACAGTCTTATAAGCACACGACACTTGGAAAAAAAAAACAATGTGTGAGTGTGCTTAGCACTCACGAGCTATTGATGTGAAACATATTCAGTATGTAACTTGCTTATTATGCTGTCACCGCCAGCACAAGCGCAAAAAAATTCCAAAAATTTCATACGTTTTTTGGTTCTTTCTGATATGCTTCTTCTTCATTTTTGTTTTTATGCTTGTGGGTTGCTTGCAAAACCTAGAAACGTATACTCTCTGTTGACAACGTACTCTTAGGGCATATATACTCTTTGAACACATCTCATATAAGAGTGGGAAAAACAACGTTTGCCGTTTTATATGAATGAAATTAAAATACGAGACGGCCAAAAAAAAGAAGGCTTGATCATAAAGCAAAATCATACAAAAATATTCCGAGTGATACACACAATACGAAACCAATACAATCTTACACACGCACAAGCCCTACACAACACAAATTTTCGGTTGTGTCAGCAAACAAAATTCGTTTCAAGGTTTGTGTGTGGTTTCCCTTATGTTCAGCAAATTAGAAAAAAACAAATGTCACACGCTTTGCTTTTTCTGGTTTTATTTCGTTTTCACATGGGACACTTGTAGTTTTGTTGTTTGCCTGATAGTAAAGGTAGAATTAGCATTATTCAACTTCGATTTTTCGGCATATCTACCTCAAGAAATAGGTATAAATGAAATTTAAATCAGTTTGAATTATTCAGTTTGAGTTATTATTTAAAGAGAAAAAAAAGAGCGTGCCCATTCTCTTTTTGTTGTTTTCATTACATTTAGCTTTTTTTACAAAGAACGGTAATGAAATGACGCGTTGACACTGTGACGTCACTTTAAAATTTCACTCACCGAAACCAAAGATGTTTCACATCAATAATAATAAGTAATAATTATAATAACATTAATAGTAATAAATGACTTATGAAGTCGATCACCGTAACTACTTTAAATTAGGTACAAATCTGCACTTATTGATTTTCGCCTAGTTTAATTCATTTCTGTGTGCTCATTTGCTGTGCTCTTTGTATTTTTCGCTTAATTTTTCCATTTCTTTTTCTTTTTTTTAACTATTTTCATTCTGTGAAGAGTATTATACATTTGTCATGGAGTTTGTTACAGACTGAAAAAAACATCGTATATCTTATAAAGTACAAATATTGGGTCAGCTTGACCAGATGAGCTCTTTTATACGTGCCTGTCCGTCTATCAAAATGTTTTTTTTTTTTTGCTGCAGTAAATATGTCGGAAAGATTCACATTAATTCATAAACAAGACTTAATTAAAAAATAACTACCTAGGTGTTCTGGATCGTATAGCTCGCATACAAGGGTGTCAGGAAGATTTATTTTGTCATCATAAAAACTAACCTCATTTGATGATGCACACATATTCTAACGTTCTGCTCTTATGGAGAGATTCTTTGTTTTAAGAGTAGCAGAAATTCGGCGTAGCCGAAATTAAATTTTTTTCTATTTTTTTGTTATGTTATTATAATTTCCTGTACGAAAAAGTTGAGCTTTCTCACCTTTCGCTATACATACCTCTCCCTAACGGTTCCATAATTTCATATAAATTTGCTTAAAGCGACGTTAATGTTTTAGTTTGTTTTTGGGGTGGTGTTTTTTGGTTACCAATATAATTTTTGTAACATGAAAACAAGTCATTATTAATAAAGTATTATTATTAGTGATTGTCCCAACTATTATGTTCGTTTTTGTATAGGTGTTTGTGTATATGCTATTATTCATAAGTGAGTGAATTTTCCCCACTCTGAATTCAATCAATACGGATTTTTTTGTTTCTCCTTTGTGCCATGGTGGCCTTATTATTGCTCTTCGTCTAAAACAATTTCTCTCATCTTTCGTCTCTTGTTTCTTGCTACAGTTTACTGCTTGGGCGATATTTTTTGTGGCCACGGGTACATAATTTATGTTTTTAGTGTCAAGTGTTAAGTATAATTTAATGTGACTACTTAACTTTGTGGGTTTGTATGTTTATCATGCAGCGCACTCTCAACACAAACTCATATATATACATTCATAGTATTATACTTTTTGTGCAGTGTACATGAACTGGTTTACAACTACAGGGCAACCACAACTTCACAAATAAGTCTACTATGCGATCTGTAAGAGTAACACCTGCAACCGACAACAGACAACATATGTCAGTGGACAGCCCATAGCCAAACAAACATTTCTGACAGACATTCTGAAAGTTGTCATTTGGCGTTTGTTCGCTTATTCGCTGTCGTTATGCTTGCCCTTTTAAATTAGTGAACTACAAGACGGACATCTGTTTGACGTTTGTCTTGTGGCAGAAATTTTGCGCAAACAATCGCATTTTGGTTATAGGGTATACATTTTAACAATCAGCGATAGTGTCATTGTCAGTGTCATGGTATGCCACAACGAAAACAACAATTATAGTAACATTAAATCTGTTCAACATCATTATTTACTGAGCAACAGAGAACAGAATTTGACACAGTCTCTCTCCTATTGTCATGTAGTAATAAGTATTTGAACTGCATCGCTTTTGGCCATTGTCGTTGTTGTAAGTAATTGGGTGTGTCTTTTAATTTTATTTTATTTTTAAAGCAAAACAATAAAAAACATTAAGTCAACGCGCTTTCCTACGGTACTACCGATGAGCTTCACAGATTGCGCGAACGCCTCTTTAGACGGCTAATTGTTGCTTTCAGTCCCTTTCAAGGCATCTCAAAGTAGTCATCTTCGTTGGTCCTAAATAGGACACAGCACCCAAATTGTCTGCATTTTCAAACTTCATCCCGCAAATGTTATTGATAGATGTCCTTCAACGCGTTTGCTACTCATATTAGATCCCTCCACACTTCTGACATAGGCTGTTGGTTATACAGAAAATAAGTCTACCGCTTTAGTGGCTTGGCAAATTCTGATGGCTCCCAGTCTGTAGACCGATTCTATTCCCTTGCGGTAACTCTTCTTCGTCAACACGCTTGCCAAAGCTCCATAATTCTGGATGGATTCTGCCACCCTTTGAAATAGAAGTCTTCGTCCATTTGGAAGTACTTGACGTTCCACCAACCAGCACCGTGGCATTATCGACCCTCTTCCTGCTTAAAACAACGAGAGACACTGTTTTGTCCTCAGCCAATTGGAGGCTAACAGATATCACCCAAATGTGAGTGCGCTCAATTACCTTATTAGCTAGACGCTGCGTGTACTTCCTGTCCCACTGTCACACTAGCAATATCATCAGCAAAACCAATGATTCAATTGCAACATCACGTTGTACCTAATGTTCCAGAGAATAAGTCGAAGGACAGAGCCTTGAGCCACCCCTCCTGTCACAACATATCGGTCTTCTCCTTCGCTTGTGCAATATAGTACTGGCCGGCTGTGAAAGAAGCTGTAAATAATCCTACGAAGACACACTCGTACTGCAAAGTTAATAAGTGCGTCTAGAATATCGAGCCAGCTGACCGTTTTGACTGCGTTTCCCACATTTAGAAAGCACTTCTGATTTGTAAGCTGCTGAAATAATTACTTCTTAAGTACTTACTATTGTAGTTAAACTAGCAATTATTGCGATTTTGTTGAAAAATAATTTACTTTAACAACATTTTTGTATTTAATGATTTTTTTAAATTTTTTTTATAATTATATTTATTTCAGCTTTTTTATTTACGTAATGCGTGTATTCAATATGATTATCGAAGACATGATTAAATCGAACAGTTTTTTGTCTGTCTCCAGTTTAGTCTAGTGCACTTCCACTGGGCCACCGAGGTACTATTAATGTTATACATAAAATGCTTTACATTAATATTTCGCACTCATTTTCATTCGCGTGCTTTCGTATTTTGTACTCAAATTCTTGCTCAATTAATTGTTTACGTTCGTATCCGTTTTCGACCGAACGTCACCATTCGCTCACTAATAATGGCTCATTGGTTTTTTCTTTGTATTACAGTTTTTCGTTATACTCCTAATTTTTTTTAAGGCTCGTTTTCGGTCGTGCGCCTTTGTCTTTCCGTGCTTCAAATCAGTACGTATGAAGTAGGTTTGTACCAGAGTAAAAAGAAGAATAGCTACCCCTTAGCCTGACGGAGTCATGAAAAAATAATGAATCCTATTTTAATACTGATACAAGGCATTTTTTCATAATCAAAGGGAAAAATTCCGTTTTTTTTTTTGGTTGCGAAAAGCAGTATGAAATAATCATTCTTTTGCAGATGTAATTCCTAAAGTTAATTCTAATTTAAAGAGTCAAAGCGACTCTCTCACAGTTTACGACCATAAAAAACTAGTCATAACCACACCAAGTAAAAATAGTGCCATGTATGTATGAATGAATCACTACATACAAAGTTGACTGATTAACACAGCTAAACTTAACCACTAACTGTACACATGAGTTAATATAACACTAGACAACAACACAACATAACTAAATTTAATAGATTTCTTTGATAATGCCGTTCATTTACTGAAATATTACCTTAAATTTATGTAAGTAGTACTTTATTGAAGGCATAAGCCGCATACACTCACGCACACATGGAATCGCAAAATACTGCTCCATGTGTAAGCGCAGTAAAAATGGTCTAATGAAGTGTGATTAATGCGCTTTAGTGGGCTTCCCAATTGGCAGTTTTGATTGTTGACTTTTATACAAGTATATTTGTAGTCGCTAGCCACAATATAATAAAATACAATACCACCACAGAAAAATAGAAAGATAAAAAACTGTGCTGGTGTTTTTGGTACTCAGGACAAAACAAAATAAAAGAACTACACATTTTCAATTTTGTGAAAAATTAATTTCTGAAAATCGAAAGTGTAATCAATGCCACAGCTGCTCCAAAATTTCGTTAGTAATAATGTATTTCAATAACTGTGTTAACCTTGTTTTGAACTCTCTTACATTAATAACCGGTCTGAAATTTGATGCCTAATTTTTCATGATTTAGCGGCCTATTCTTAGCAACCTTACAAAAAGTAGAGTGTATGTTACTATTTGAAACCTGTTAGCAAAAGTGAAATGAGTGAATCCACCCTCGTACCCCTCTACTGACGTAGCATTCCATTGTTTTTGCTTGCATTGTGAGCTTGATTGAACTTTTAAAGATTTATGTTTTTCGTTCTGATTTTAGACTTTTGTATATTTTCATCTTTATAAGCGGAAAGAGGGGATAGCGGAACTATTTTCCAAGGTACATGTGGAAATATTTCACTCTACCTCTATAAAATTGATGAATATAATTAGTTTGCCTAAAATTGGCAACGGCACAGTTTTGATAAAACCCTCATTCAGTCCTGGTCCTAATTTTAAAAATCATGCATTTTAAAAATCTGTGCTGACAGTCTATGTCTTCCTCTTTGCGCTTTATTCATTGTTTAACTTAACACTTCATCATTATCAGGCGTTTGGTAGGAATCTTATATAATTCTGCTATTCAAAAAGGGCAGTCTTATATCTCCAACTAAAGCGGTATATCCAAGCTGTGCGCTATTCCTAAGTTGTTTGAACAAATTATTACGGGTTTACGCACTACTAAGTTTATTTCAGCATGGTTTTGTGAAAGACTGTTCAACTGTTACCAATTTCCTGGAAATGACGTCTATAATTAACATCAACTTCTCGGTAGGTAGTCTGGGGTCCCTCAAGGCAGTCATCTGGGACTTTTTCTTTTCAATATATATCAACGATTTAGCTACTGTTATCAAGTACTCTTATATTTTAATGTACGCAGACGACGTTATCTTGTACTTATCTCTAATAAATGTAAAGCTATGTAATTTTTCCTTAGAACTTCAAGTTCAAACTCATATTATATCAAAGGTAATAGGTTGGATCACGTTTCTTAATTTAATGATCTTCGAATTTTGTTTGACACCAAGTTGCATTTTGGCACCCACATTTCCTCTTTAGTCTCTAAGGCTAGAGGTGTTTTTGGCTATATTACCAAAGTGCTGTACTCCACAGTTATTAGACCTATTCTTGAATATGGGTCCTGTGATTGGAACCCTGAACATCAAAGTTATATTGACTGCATTGATTCTGTTCAAAACAGTTTTTACTCTCTGCTCTACGAAATCTTTACTGCGAACTTAATGCGCGCCTTCCATCATATCGGAGCCTTTTTAAATTAATCAATCTTCCTACTTTATGTAAACCCTGGTGTGACCTTCATGAATAATTGTATCTATGATAATATTAATTCTCCTTTCTTACTGAGTTTAAATAATTTCAGAGTACCTTCTCGATTTACTAGGCAGTATATACCTATTAGCTTCGACTTGTGTAAATCTTCTTGCTTACAGCATGATTCCTCCATGTCTTATGTAAATCTTTTAACGCTGAATATTCGTTAGATTCTTCTCCAACGTCTGTTAATCCCTCTCTGATTTCTCTATGTCTTATGTAAATCTTTTAAAACCAAACTAGTAGAGTCGTTGAACTAATTTTAAATTATTATATTGTCCCATTACTTCCTGACCTTTTGACATACACGTGTTCTTTGATACATTTTCTATTGCATTTGTAGTAATTCTAACACATTATGCAATCCTTAGTTGTGGTTTGTAATGAAATCAGCTGTTGACATTTGTCTATAGGGTGTGAAACAGACATTAGGTCTGGTCTCGTGAATCCCCTGGAAAATTATTGCGCTACCTTGGCGACTTGGGAAACAAACAAAAAAAAAAAAACCAAAAAAGTAACAAATAGATAACTTGCAGCACAGAACTTGAAGTTTTTCCGCTTCAGCTATTTGATCCAAGTCCAAGCAGCTGACAGTTGTAACATCGAGTTATCTTATTGCATGTATAGTCATTATACTGGTGTGTTAACGTAACAGATTTGTTAGAAAGTTCACTATACGGTGTGAACTTAAGTTAAGATGATAGAGCAAGAATTTTCATAAATTTTCGTGTAATAAGTTGACGTCCAAAGATCATCAAAAAAGAAAAGAAGTATACAGCTGTGCTGTGTTCGCCGTTAAATTTTAAAACACTTAAGCATGACGGTGGAATTTTGATGATATGGGGATGTATGGCTGCTATGGGTTTTGCGAAGATAGAAGTTATTGATGATATTATGGAGCACAAATTGTACTTAAGCGAAATTTAGTCCAGAGTGTAGATATTCGGTCTGATTATTACTGTTGTCAAGATAATGACTCACTGCACACAGCAATGATCCGCGCCTGTGGGTGATTTCCAATGTTCCCCACGCAATTCCAGCCAAACCAAACTCCATTGAACACTTGTAAAAAAAATGGAAGAAGATTTAAGGAGAGGCGAAAATCGAAGCAAAACGGAGGAAAATGAATTTACTGGAGGAATTGGAGGAAATTGGCCCACATTGAAAACTTGATGTCATTAATGCCAATTAGACTTAGTGAGGTCATAAAAATCAAGGGTTATCAAACCAGATACAACGAAATTTAGTATTCAGAGCTAAAAATATTATCTCTTTATATTAACCGTATGATAACTTTCCTGGTGATGAATTTGAGGAGTCTTCGTGGTTTTCTCTTATTATTAAGGATATGATATACAAAATAATTTTTTTTTTAAATTATTTTTAAATATTCAATAACCGCTACTGCGGGTAAATTATAATAAAATACTACAAAACAAAAAAGGTAATCATCGGCGTAGACGTAGAAGTCGAAATGTCTATGGAAATGGAAATGTCTAGGATATGGAAAGGGGACAACCTTGCGGGATGCCATTGAATTGAGGGAGAATTGAAGAGAAGTGGTTGTTGTCATATACAACCATTTTTCTATTAGAAACAAAGCTAGTGACATAGTTGATAATTTTAGAGCCAATTTTCCACGAATATAACTCATCTATGACGGAGTGGATTCCTACCTTGTCAAACGCTTTGGTGAAGTCGAGTGAGATGATCGAAAGGTGGTTTTTGGAGGAGAGGGCTGCCGTGATCAGAAAATCTAGCGCCACTAGATTATCATGATTGATTTGTTTTGGGACACAAACCACCATAATCGGTTAGCAATTATTTTGTCTAGAGTTTTGGCGCAGCAAGAGTTTAGCGAAATAGGTCGGTAGCTATTGAGTTCAGTTTTGTCGGAGTAAGGTTTATTTATGGGGATGATTATGCTCAGTTTATAGTGTTGTGATAGGAATTTATTAAAGATGTTATTATAATGGTTGAGGAGACGTGATATGACTGCTGGGTGAAGATTATTTAGCATGGGGTAGGAGATTCTGTCCAGACCTGGAGTTTTACCTCTTAATTTTGATTGTGCGGATTTTAGTTCGAGAAGAGTAATTGGGGTTTCAATTCTTTTTGCTGCGTATTGTGTTGTATAGGGAGTGGAGGTAGGGAATAGGTTTTGTTTGCGTAAGCGAAAAGTAGTCGAACAGTTTATGTCGTTTGAATCGTTCGACCAGTTAGTGCCGAATTCTTCTGGTATAATATAACTGTCCTTTTATTACACTATACTACATCCCCACTTATTATTTAAGTTGTTTTGTTAATTTTTGTATATACAATTTAATTAAAGTTGTTCTAATATTAACAGAAAAATTAAATATATAGAAAAAAAATTTGCCTATCGCAAGGGTAGTTGTAGCAAAGGTGACATCTATATGAGTGAAGGTATGATGGGTGCTGAAGTGAGTGGGTGATCCGTACTTTAAGATGGAGAATGGCGATTGAGTTAAAAATTTGAAGATTTTGTTTCCTCTCTGATTGTTTGTGGGCGAGCCCCATAAAGAGTGCCAGCTGTTAAAGTCTACAGAGATTAACGAGGGAAGTGTGAGATTATCATATGCATTACGTAGGCTGTTAATAGAGAATGGTTTGTTTGGGGGAATGTATGAGCAGATAACGTGCTTTTTGAGTAGACTGTTACACCAATCGAATCAAAATCTTGAGGGAGGCTAACATTTTTGTGCTGTAGAGAGTAATGAATGAGGATGGCAACGCCTCCTGACGAACCAGATGAGGAGTTGTAGGTATACATTTTATAGTCGACAGGCGTTGGAATATTAGACAATGAGTTGAAATGAGTTTCTTTGATGGTGATGATTTTTGGATTATATTTTTTTATGAGAATTTGTAATTGATCATAATCATTAGAATAACCATTGCAGTTCCATTGTAAGATCTTAAGAACCATAATAAAGGAAATAAAGGAGAGGAGATTGTGTACAAATTGTGTATGTTTGATCAATTAGTATCGTTGAGTTGTAGCGTTACAGCAAATGTAGAAACCACGCCCATCACTCAACGTTGCGGGAGAGTAACTTGACCGAGCTGCGCCTCAGATTACTATCGGCTTGACGTGTTTTTAAGTTAATACTTTTGCTGCAGTATCTAGCTATTACAAGACGTCCTGGGGAAAAGTCGACTGTTGCACATCTCGGTCAGAGGAAGTATATTAAATTATATTAAGTTTTTCTAAGCTCTTCTTTTTTTTAAAACTGGTTTTAGAGGGGTTTACATTTTAGTGGAATTTTCCTTACAGAGTTTGTGGCCTTTGAAGAGGCTAAAAGTTTAGTGTCGCCCGGCTATGAGGAGTCCAAAGTATTGTCATTGGTAGGCTCTGGATGATGTGTGATGATGGGTGGTTGCTCTGGATGATGTGGGGTAATGGGTAGTTGCTCGCTAGTGATATTGGTAGAAGACAGAGTATCGATGTCAACGTAGCTTTGTATTTGACGTTGGATTGGAGTATTGTGGTTAGTGTTTGTTGTTGTCTGAGAAGATCGGGCAATTGCAGAAAAGGATGGTGATGAGTATAGTTGGTGGCGATCATTGTATATCTTAGTTTTTTCGAGAACCCTGATGCCTTAAATCTCTTTATGCTAGATAAAGGTAAGGCATTTCTGATCACGAGGGTTGTGGTGGTAATTGTGGACGTTGTTCTCTCTGCAATTTATGCAACAATGAAGGTTGGTACATGGTTGCATTGCTTCTGGGTCGACGTATTCCGGTATACTGCAGTTTAGGCAGAGTTTAACGCTTTTGCAGGCTTTAGTTTGGTGTCCAATGCTACCGCAGTTATGCCGTATGAGTTGTAGTGGAATATATGGTCGTACGGGAACTTTTTGGTAGCCAATGTTGATGTCGGAAGATAAGTTTGGAGTGGCGACAGTTATAATAATGAGTTCAGTTTCCTTTCAAATTTTTTCATCGGTTTCATATTGTTTTGCATGCAGTAACACTTTGGTTTTTTAGCTCGTTAGCAATTTCGTCTTCAGGAAATTCCCTCAGTTTGTTACAGTAAATAACGCCTTTGGAGCTTGTTGAGTAAGTAGTGTTCTGTTACTTCGAGTTGAATTTCGTTGGTGAGAGAGTTGAGATTAATAAGCTTTATGACTTGTGCTAAATTTTTTGTTTTGATAAGAATTGTACCGTTTCGCAGTGGTTTACATTCGTCAACTTCGCCGTTGCACACATTATCGATATCTTTCTTAAGGAGAAAGGGTGAGACGTTAGGCAAAGTGTCGTTGCTGTTGTTTTTATTTATAATAAGTTATTTGGGACTGTTTGAATCATCTTGAGAGATTTACTGTTGTCGATTGAGAATTTGAGGTGATTGTTGTTGTTGTTTGTGTTTTTGTCTGGTGGATCAGACATCGTTGTTATTGCTTTTAGGTCGAAGGCCTGTCGGTTAACTGAGAGCTGTAACTGTTTTTATGTATGGTGGGTGGTATCGTTTTTATCTTAATTTTTCTTTATGCACTTATTTGTTTATTTGGTTACGGTTTTGTTGTCGCAAATTACTATCGATTTGGGCAGGTGTAAAGTAGCACGTCTTTACTCCTCAAAGTTTAGAGTGGAACTGAAATTAATTAATTATAATTCTTTTTTACGAGTAAACTTTAAATTAAAGAAAAGTTCTTATATGTATGAATGTGTGAAAATATTTAATAATATGATTGAAAAAGAAAATGTAAAAATTCTTCTCCACAAAAAATTCTTAATTACTTGTCTTCACTTACTTATCTTCTTTTAATTTAATTTTTTTTATTAGGATATTAATTTATATATTGACATATGTATTACAGTATAAGAATAATATTAACGAAATATTTTTTACACTTTCAACAACCATCTTTTCAGCATGGTCGTTGCAGCTCTTCCTTTTTCGTGTGGGCAAAGGTGACATCGACGACGACATTTTGATTTTTGGGTGGTGGCGACGATGAGGTGGTTATTATTGTTAAACATTTTTCTTCCTCGGTAATATTTGCTATGTTGTTGCTAAACAACTCCTTCAGACTTCTAACTTGAATGTTTTGAATAATTAGTTCACGAGTCAATTCCTTCAAAAACATTTTACGTCACGTAGTCTTTTGGCTTTATTCCAATTCGGATATTATGATTCCCATATTGTTTTAACAGTTGTTCCGCAAACGTCAATCAAATTATAAAACTGTGCGATAGGCCACCTTCCCGTTTTTCTTTTCACAGAAAAAGTATGGCACGTTTGATCAAATGTATTGTAATATAAGTTTATCTTAAATTTTTTAGTTTTTGAATCTACTTCTGCATAGTTGAAAGTAAAAGATTAGATTTGCTTTCTTTGAGGAACATAGCTTACAAGAGTGATACTCTTTCTAAATCCAAAAAGGTTGCTTTCAGGCTCTCTTTGTTTGCTAGGTAAAACGTTTGGTAGAATACATGTTTTATTTTTACGCAAAGTACCCACACATGTTAAACGCTTTGTTCATGAAACAGTAAGTTTTCACTTACCCGGTTGTTGGTGGTAAGGCTGCTGACGTGGGACGGTGGGTTGGACTTGGTTGGAGGCGGAACTTGGTCGTCGGGCGTCCGGTGCATGTACTGCCGCTGAAAATTAAGAAACACACAAGCTCGATTTACGATTTTCAAAGAATTAAGCAGCACTTGTGTTACTTTTACGACATTTATTTTTTTATTACATATAAATTTATTTATTGAATCACTTTGTATACAACACAGAGCCTAACAATAATTTAGATATCTTAAACTAAGTAATGCGTTATTTAAAATTTTCTTGGTGATGAGCTCAAGAAACATTTCTTTGTTGCGTGGTCCTCCCAGGTTTTTGAGGCAGGAAGGTCATTCCGACGTAGGCGCGTAGTTCTGCTCGTCTGCAAAAGTGAACGAGCCAGTGAGTTGGGATGTTGCGAGAGTTTCTGGTGATATTTCTGGTGCAGTTGGATAAGCTCCGTTTTGATTAGAGGGATGTTTAGATCTCTGGGGATGTTCGCGTTTGACATGAACCAGGGAGCATCTGTTAGAGTGCGAAGTATCTTCGATTGTGCTCTTAGGATGATTTAGATGTTACTTGGTCTTGCGTTCCCCCAAAGCTGGGAACCGTATGTTCAGATTCGCTTTATTATTGTGTTATATAGTTGCACCTTTAGATCAGAGCTTAAGCCAGATCTGTTTAATAGCCAATGGAGGGACCTTGCTTTTAATTTCATACAGGTTTCTTTGGCTTCTATATTCGACCGCCATGTGAGTCGTCTGTCTAATTGAACTCCTAGATATGTGACTTCCGTTGAATGCGGGACAATAATATTATTAAGAATGATAGGCGGAAAGTCGCTCTTATTTAGGGTGAATGTAACGTGCTTACATTCGTCCGGATGTACATTTATACGCCAATTGTCCATCCAGTTCTATACAAGTTGCAAGTGGTCGCTTAGCTCGTATGACGCGTTTTTAGGGCAGAGTGAGCGACAGGTAATTGAAGTGTAATCTGCAAAGGTTGATGTCAGGAGCTGGGTGCTTGTTGGTATGTCAGCGGTGAATAAGACGTATAACAGGGGATCGAGAACACTGCCTTGTCAGCATTTATGTGGTACTCCTTTGTAGTAAAATTTTTGCATCTCCCCACAAATAGCCTTTTTGTGAGGTATGATTCCAGTAGTTTATGTGAGTTCTGTGGAAGCATTCTTTTTATTTTGTAAATAAAGCCATCATGCCATATACTATCGAAAGCTTGAGCAACGTAAATAAATATAGCTGAGCAGTATTCTCGGTGTTCAATTGCAGTTCTGATTTCCGTAGTGACTCGGTTTACTTTCTCGATTGTACTGTGTTTTGGTCTAAAGCCGAATTGATGTGTGGGGATAATGTTATTTAAGTGAGAGTGTGGTGAGAGTTTCTTAATAACAATTTTTTCAAATACTTTCGACAACATCGGAAGCAAGCTTATAGGCCGGTATGAGGAGGCCATCGATGTGTCTTTAACTACTTTCGGGATGACTTTTTCCATGAAGCTGGAAAAGAACCCGCTCCAAGTATTGCCTTGAAGAGCATTGCAAGGAATGATATAGAGCAGTTTGGTAGCTTAATAATCATCTTTGGGGTGATGAGGTCGTGCCCCGGCGCCTTCTTTGGGATTAATTCCTTTTGAATTACCGCATTTAACTCATTTAAATTAGTTTTAAGTATGCTGATAGTATGGAACGAAGTGCATGACAGCTGGTGAAGCTGGAATCCGTTTCTCGGCATGTTTAGTTGGAAGACAGATTTTAGGTGGTTAGTAAAGGTGAAGGCCTTTTTTTCATCAGATAGCGCTCAGCTTCCACTTTGGATCCGTATGGGGCAATCATCTACTATTAGAGAATTCATGATTCATTCAAATCGAATACTTAGTGCTCGTTGGTAAGGGGTTCTCCATGTAGTGCCTTTGAGTTTTACGTGCTTCAATCTTTAGAGCATTTCTTAAAAGATTTTTGCAGTTTTGAATCTGTCAAGTGATGCTGGGGAATGACTTGACTGCCATTCACGTCTTAGCCGGCCTTTTTCTGAGACTAGGCGTTCAATTTCCGCCCTTGTTGAGTTGTCAATGTCTGATTCGTTGTCAAGTTTTGGCCTCATACAAATATGGGCGCTTACGTATTTTTTATAGCTGAGCCAATCAGTTTCCCATGAAATAAGGATAACGGAATTAGTACTTTTTGTGTGGTGCTCCAGTAGGTGATATGTGACTGGTGAATGGTCTGATGAGATCTTGGTTTGAGTTTCCGTTGAAATCACTTTTCGAGAGATGTTGCGAATTAGTGTGAAGTCGATTAAGTCGGGAATTTTCTTCGGATCTGCTGGCCAATATGTAGGCCTACCCGAAAAAGCAAAGTCGAGTTAGCTGCTTGAGTTTAGTATTGCTTGTATGGCTGTTTTCCTTTCGGATTTGCAAGTCAACAGGCCCAGTGGGGGTGCTTAGCATTAAAGATCCCTGCTACAAGAAATGTACGCCCTAGGGTATCGAAGAACTACTTGAAGCATGATTCGGATATCAAAAATCTGGTTGGGCAGTGGACCGCTGAAAGCGTCATTTTTCCAGTTGAGATTTCGATGGCAATCGACGTAGCTTGCATATAGTTCTTGGAGAATGATATTGACTGGTAATGTCTTAGCCGCTTTCTAATAAGTATACCCGTTCCGCCGTGTGCTTTTCCATCGGGGTGATTTGTGGAATAAAAGGAGTAGCCTGATATCTTAAATTTGTACCTATTTGTAAGATGCGTTTCGGAAAGCAATAAAACATCAGTTTCTGTTTTGGAGAGGTATTTTGTGAGCTAAAGTTTGTGTTTCAATACGCAATTTGCGTTCCAAGAGGTTATTTTGAGCGGGAACATTTTAATTACCAATTTTTTCTAGGATAAGCGTTTTAATTATCCCCTGAAGCATGTTTTGCATCATTAAAGTACTTCGAGACATGCATTCTACAAAACTAGCAATCATTTGTTCAAGAGAGCTATGTGGTGTAGGTGGAGTGGTTTGGGTTACACAATGTTGTGGGAGTTTAATTTTCTGAGGTTGTTGGAGTGTGCTGCTTATTATTTTCTCCGGCTTTGTGTTGTGTAGTTTCTGAGGTTCAGGTCGCAACACGGATGCATATGTTATATTCTGGATGGTACTTTGGAATGTGCGTGGTTTGTTCATAGTGGCTTTTGTTGGCATCGCTAAAGAATTTCGAAGCTATTACGTAATTATTTTCAGTGTATATTTGCAGTTTAGTTTCGTGTACATTGCCTTTCATTAGCGGAACAGTGTGAAAGAAGTTATTGCCAATGATTTGCGCTAGCTGAGAGGCAAGATTTTTTGAACTGCGTTCACGGATGTGAATTGGGGGAAGCTTGGTTTGCTTGACTGTTGGGGCCGCTTCTTTGTCTGTGAGGTCATTGTCCTCTCGTAGAATGGCAAATCTATTTCCTTTCGCGCCATTAGGTTCGATTTTGTGGGTTGAGGCTATAACGCTGTTTTAGTTTTTGGATTTGTTAACAGAGCTTGGATCTGCACGTAGCGATCAATTACTTGAATATTAAGATCTCGGTTAGAGTATATTTTACAAAACTAATTTAATTATGTAAGTTAGCACGACACCAAACGATACTTGGCACACAATTGTAAGCACGTTTGTTTCTTTATTGCCTGTAGAGATATGGGTCCGTCCGTTACATAATGCTTTGCACACGGCACCAATCGACGCTTGGCACACAAAACTTTGCACATGTCACCAAGCTAAGTTTTGCACACGAACCGCGCTTCGAAGCGTTTTATACACGGTACGAACCCAAGCTAGTGGGTACATAAAGGGAGTAGCATCCAGCTTGGTTGAAATTTGAAAATTTGTTGAAGTAACTCAAGATCACCACCTGGGACTTTACGCCACCAGAAGTTAAAATTATAGAAAAAAAAGGAAAAACAAATTTTTTTCATTGCTGACTTTACATTATTGTAAAGAAAATTGATCAATAAACGAATACTAAAAATACGGGCTTTTGTATTTTATATTTTGAAAATTGAACAGGTTTTCATTTCAAAATTGACTCAAAGTCACCGCCTGGGACGAATAGGGTTAAAAGGAATGCAAAATACAACAAACACAAATATTATCAATCTTGTGTTTGTCAAATTTGTCTTTACACTAATGACAACAAGTATCTTTATTATTCTTACTTAATAACTTCATATTGTCAGTTATTTTAATAGAATTTTTTTGTATATGTACAAATATCATTAACTTCTCTATTACTGAAGAACAACTTAAAAAGTGAAAAGAAAAGAAAAAATACGTAATAACTTAGTAAAGTTTGAAATGAACTTGGCTAAACTTGATGAGTAATTTAAATTAGGATTAAAAGTATCTGTCAGCGAGGACATGATACAGTCTTCACGAAATTAGGACATTTATGGCATCCCCAATTTTGGCAACATTTAAATGCCTTTCAAGGTTCCCTATTCGTCTATACCAAGGTGCGCCAGCGGGTTTGCGGAGGAACTTCGCTTGAAGGAGTCTGATATTGTCAAATTGCGACGTAGTAGCAATGCTATAGACTTCCATTCCATAGGGCAATGTAGGTGCAATTATCGCAATTATTGCTGACCTTGTTTTATAGCGACAGCTTGTTTCTGCCGTTGCGAAGCTAGACCAATTTGCATATGCTGGTTTACCATTCTGTTCATATGGGTAATGAAGGTTAGCCGCTTATCTAATTAGACACCCCCGGCTGCCCCACGTGGGGGTCTAGCAGCTGATCCGAGAAATAGACTCTCGGACAGTCATCCCTGCGCAGCTAATTGATCAAGCGAATGCAATTTTCCAGGTTTATACCAATATTCCAGCGTTTTACCCAAAGCTCGAAAACACGAAGATACAGCTGAAGTACATAGATAGCATTGTACACAAAGTTGTCCCTGGCCAGCATAGCCGTATCGTCATAATAGAAATAGAGGAATACGATACGAGATTTCATTGGGGGTGTCCAATCCAAATTTTTTTTTACTGTTAGACACATGTATTGTAACTTATTTTTTGGTAAACACAACGAAAGCAACAGCAACATATAGAGAAAGAACGAGAGAGTAGAATGCTGTTGCAAAATTATAAGCGCACATAAAAAAAACCTAGTTTTCGTCTAGAAGGAAGTGTTTTATGCACATTTCTTTAGTTGATTAGAAGATGCCACTTGGCATCTTGATTGAGATCTTGGTTGAGATAGAAATTGGAAATTGTTAAGAGAATATTGTTTTATATTCACTGTAAGTGATTAAAAAGTAGAGTAAGATACAGAGCTTAACAAAACAGCTGTGAAAGCTTTTACATTTAAAGCTTAAATCAAACAGGAGATGAGCTACTGGACAGCAACGCTATGGAGCAGCAGGGTAGAAAAACATCTTTAAGATTATGTGAAATGCGAAAAATCCAATGAATAGCCCCAAATAGCACAACAAATTTGCGAGATATTCAAACTGAATGCAACCACGATGCACTAGATCAACAATTCTTCGCGTAATAAAATTCTCAGGCAACATTCAGTACCCAAAAATGAAGGTAGCATCTCAACTCAACAGTGTGCATAAAAATAACAGAAAACAATTTGACCGTAATAACATGGCGTGTAATTGGAATCAGGTATTTTTTTGTTTATAAATTTAACTTTTACAATTTGTTTACGTTTGCCATTTAAATGCAAGGTCACCTTTTCTGATGAAAAGATGTAGAGCCTTGATTCCCTTGACACGGTGTGTATGGTGTATATCCACATCACGTTGTTGTTGTTGGTGTCATGGTTTATATAGAGGTACAATGCAGCCTTGGGGCATCACTAGGAATCTGCCACATTTCGGGGTAAAATTTATTTGTTAGGATTATAAACTGCCAAATTTTTGTTGCGATGCCGAGTTTTAACAGTTTTTAATGCATTTGCTGTATCGCAGAAAACCGAAGGATGGCGCTTACTTTTACCCTTTCTTCTATTTTATTAATCAGCAAAGGCCCAGGCGCTGCTCGGGATTTTGTAGAATGAAAATATTGACGGCAAGTGAAAATTCTTTAATCGCATTGAGAGATTTTTGGTTGCCACGTATAAATAAATGGACATATATACAATATTTACTACTCCTCTTCTTGTGGTAATTTGAACTTTCCCCTGGCCCATTGTTATTCCATTTGCCATCTAACGCTGACTACGTTGTTCCTCAATCTCATTGACTGCACCCATACGCCGACTAATATTTTAATTTCGACGCCACAATGGCAAGTGGCAAGTGCACGACTCAGTCGAATTGTGACTTTAAGACAGAGCAGGTGTATTCTGCTGTTTTAATTTTCTCTTGTTCTTTGGCTCTATTGGTAGTTAGCTTCGATAGTTCCTTGGTTCTCTTGGCAGTTAGCTTCGATAGTTTATTGTTAGTATAATTATTGCTTAGTATTAGACTTTCTCTTTGTAATTTTGGCCTTTTTCTCTAGGCAGGTTCGTTTATTTGTTAGTTTTATACTATATACCGTGTCTCACTCAATCCTATTGCAGTTTCACTTCTAGAACGCGCAATTAGTTGTAAGCGAGATTTTTTTATTTTTTTTTTGTTTTTCTTTGACAGACTTAAATTTGACATATTATAATAAACGAAAAAAAAATATTTTATTTAAAAATAATTTAAAAAATTAAAATAAAATTATGGATTTTTTCTTTTTCCCTTTATATTTAATTTTTCTGTTATTATTAGAACAACTTCAATTAAATTGTATATTTAAAAATTAGCAAAACAACTTAAATAATAAGTGGGTATATAGTATTGTGTATTAAAAGGATCTATTATGGAGGTCGGCAGGGTGCGATCTTCTCAGCCGTCTCGCCAACCTAACTTCTTCCATTCTGCGTCGTTTTAGAAGGTGCCTTGCTAGTTTATTTAAATGATTTTTTAACCTCTCTATATATTTTTTGGCCTGACGAAAAAAAAAAATAATGGAAAAAAGAATAAAATAATAATAAAATTAAAAATATTTGATTTTGGCTTATGCCCGATTTTGTAGGTACTAACTGTTATGCCCTCCAAACAGTACTACCTGTTTCCTGTAAAGCCACTATCCTTTATACCTTATCTCTACTCTTACTCATACATTGCTCATATACCTGAAAACATAACGGCACCTCGGGTTAGTGTCACTTACCGCCCAAACCCCCCAAATGAATGAATCTTGGTCATCAAATCCTGCAGAAGCGACGGAAAACCTGAAAATCACCGCGTAGGAAGTCGCGACAGCGTCAGGCCGACTAAAAGGCTCTTAGCCCTGATGGCGTTTCCAACTAATTGCTAAAAGTCAGCGTACAATGTCACACGAATGTTTTTGTCGAATTATACAAGTCCTGTATAACGGCAAGAGTATTTCCAAGAAACTGTAAGTTCAAACAAGTATCCCTACTACCAAAAGGCAATAGCTCTGCTGATAACCTCTCCGGAGTCTTATGCATGCTCAATTCGGCTGGCAAAATATAGAGTGATAAATAGTATTCGCGTTTTTGTCACTACATGGTGTTGATACTTATATATTGTGCAACACTAACCCGATTGTGTCAAACGAACAAGTGCTTGAGACGTTTCATTTTAGGCTACATTCTTTTTAGTTCTGTAATTCGTCGATAATGTAATAAGTTCTGTTGATTTGAAAATGAGTGAAATATCTAAGAAATAAATTTAATAAATAAATAATTAAAAATAATAGAATCATATTAACTCGAGCTCTCGAAGTGATCTATTTATATACAAACTTTCTTGTTGAAAGATCTTTTCAAGAGAGCAACCTTTATAATAGTAGGAACAATAAATTTCATATTTCACAACAAGCAATTAAATTAAAATACACATTAATAAAAACAAACAATTAGTGCAAAGTGCGAACACAAAAAACAGCATAAACGTACTCCACGCCCATTCACAGAGCAGTTCCACCTGTGCAGCCACTTCGCTCGGCTTCGTATTCTTGTTTTCGTTCGTGCGACCTCCTTAGTCGCTCCCGTACGCTGAACCTCTTTGTGAATCTCCGAAGTCTTTCCCGCGTGATGTCGCGACACCAAAGAAGTATCAACGATAGCTTAGGCCGCAAGACTGTGTCAAAATATATTTAATCAAGCAAGCGACAAGCGCACGACTCAGTCGATTTGTGACTTCAAGAGAGAGAAGGTGTATTTTGCTGTTTTAATTTTCTCTTGTTTTTAAGAAGTTTCACTTCTACCATGTGGGAACTGCACACATGATTTTTGTTTTTTTGTTTTAATATTGTTATTGTTTATATTTTATTTTTATTTCTGTTATTGTATTAATTTAAATTTATATTATTTTATTTTTGTTACCATTTTATTTGTGGTAACAAACAAATGTGGCAGAAAACAAAATCAAGAGCAAGTACAGTGAATGCACTTTTATTGAATAGCCAAAGAAACCCAAGTGAAATTTCAAACTACCGTCAAATTTCCATAGGTCGGACTTTTATAAGTCGAATATCTCCATGACTCGAATTGAGTCCGTTTATAGTGAAAAATCAATATAATATGCCTTCCATAACTCGAATATCCCCATAATTTGAACTTTTGTTATGCATTATGGTGATTCAAGATTTGGCAGTTTGACTGTACGAGAAATACGCACAGTCCGCAAAGTTCGAGTCTCAATCGCGCAAAGCAAATTCCGTCACCCTTAGTTTGTGTTGTGTTCTTTCCTCGATCGTCAATGAAGAAAAAAATAAATGGTCTAGACTTTGTTGTTGCGTGAGCGTAGCAAAAAAGAGGAATTTTTATTCCCGCACGCGCCCCACTTCACATAGTATCCAACAAGTCAATTTTCGCTTGTCAGGCCCCGATCTCGTGTTTCGTTGATGAGTTCAAGTTTGCGTGCACGCAAAAGGTATATACGCAGGCAAATTTTTGTTCTTTGTCTTCCCTTATGTTCGGCAAATAAGGAAACAAACAAATGTCACACGCTTTGTTGTTGGGCGGTCAAAGGCAAATTTTATTTCTTTGTCTTTCCTGTATTCGCAGTAGCGCAGCTGGTTTGATATCGTTTTGACATGCGACCCTTGCAGTTATTTGTTGGTTTTTCTGGTTGCTTGGCAGCCAAGGTAGAATTAGCTGTATTCAACTTCGAATTTCGATACATCTAGCCCAAAATATGCATTTTAAATCAATTTTAGTTAGTGTTATTTAAAATTTCAACTAACACTCTTTTGTTTTATTTATTAATTTTTTTTTTGGTTGCGCTAAGGAGGTAGAAATCCTTATAGAAACTAAAAGCCCTTACGAATAGTGTTTTTCATTCATTAAAAGTCCCACCAAAACCAATGCCAGTAGGTGGTGGGAATTGCAATAACAAAAATCATGTTCTTCATTCATAAAAAAATCGCGTCAAACCTATACATGTTCCTTTTTCGATATCATATCATTCCCAAAACAATATCAATACAATCAAAATAAAAATGGATGACGGCAATTAAAATAACCAAAACAAAGGTGATATACAGAAATTCCTTTCCATGCTAATTCGCGCTAAGAACACAAAATGGCGGAAAACACTACAAGAAGGGGAAACATTGCTTGCTTCGATTTCACAACAGGCACCCAGCTTGTAACATTTCTGTTTGCCTTATTACTTCAGTTCAGTAGTTAGCAGAATGACGTTGCTACACAGCGGCCTGCGCTGCTACTTCAATGGTAATAGCAGACAAATAACAGATTCTAATAGCGCCTGACATTTGGAAAATGGTCTAAAAAATTTAAGGGATAAATGTAAGCTCTATATGAATAAGTTCTCTCTGTTGAAGTACTTAATAATGGTTACATCAGCGAGTCATTCACCACCAACGCTGGTGTTAGGCAAGGCTCCACTGTCTCCGCTTTATAAGTTATCGCTAGTGTACGAGTGTAACCCATTCGAGATTCGCGGGTAAAATAACTTCATTGTTTACACTTTATTCCTAGAAATTTATTAACATGAAGTTATAGACAACAATAAATTTGATTTATACAGAGTTTGTATATACAACGTAGCATTATTCAGAATTATATTTGTTCTATTTGTAAAAATTACTACTTACTGCATAAAAACCAAACCAATTGAAAGCTGGTTAAGCGGGTAACAAGTGAGATAAATTGTTTTTATTTCTTTATTTTTTTTAAGTGAAACTTTTAAGGGCTCATTGGCAGTAAACATTTACAATATTTCGGCGCCGTTATAGCTACTTCTACGACAGAGTTGGAAGAATGATATGTAAGAGAAACAGAGAATGAATACACTGCAGCCATACACATTTTTTTTGTGTGCGCGCTGCTCAGCGATAAAAAGAAAGAAAAAGAGGAAAGAAAACGAAAACTTAGATAAGCTGCGCAATGCTCGCAGTTGTTGGCATGTTGGCTCCAAAGAGTATTCATTCATATAGAGGTTACATTTCTTAAAAAAGGCAGGAGAGACTTGTCAGGCACGATTAGAATCGGACACTGATTCTGAACATCAACAGAATTGTTGGCTGTTCAAGTTATTCAGCGTAACATATTACTGTTGATTTGCTTGGGTTTGCAAATGGACGGACGTCGAACTGCCGTAAAAGGGGAAAATATTGAATGATAGGTAAATTACAAAAACACAAGAAAGACGTAATAAAAACAAAAATCAGAGACACTGTCTTCTTTCTTTGATTTTTTTAAAGTTCTTTATAACGAAATCGAGCCCATATCAGCGTGGCTGCCTTGTATTTCGCCTATATTCATTTATATGAACGAAATGAAAATACCAGGCGGCCAACAAAAAAAGAAGGCAATAAAAAAAAAGGAAAATCGTACAAAAATATTCCCAGTGATACAATAGAAACAAATACAATCTTATACACGCACTATACCTACACAACACACTCAAACTTAGCACATTTCGCAGGCAAGGGAGAGAATAAAAACCAACACAATCTCATACACGTACCACACCTACACTACAAGGTCACCCACACAATGGCAAATTTTAATTTTTGACTTCAACTTCTTGAAGACAATTTTCGGTTGTGGCAGAAAACAAAATCCATTTCAAGTGCAAGTACAGTGAATTCACATTTATTGAATAGCCAGAGAAACCCAAGTGAAATTTCTAACTACCGTCAAATTTCCATAGGTCGAACTTTTATAAGTCGAATATCTCCATGACTCGCATTGAGTCCGTTTATAGCGAAAAATCAATACAATATGTCTTCTATAACTGGAATATCTCCATAATTTGAACTTTTGTTATGCATTATGGTGTTTCGAGATTTGGAAGTTTGACTGTACGTCGAATACGCACAGTCCGCAAAGTTCGAGTCTCAATCGCGCAAAGCAAATTTTGTCATCCTTACTTTGTGTTATCTTCTTTCCTCTTCTTTCCTTGTGATAGTCAATGAAGAAAAAACAAATGGTCTAGACTTTGTTGATGCGTGAGCGTAGCAAAAAAGAGGAATTTTTATTCCCGCACGCTCCCCACTTCACTTCCCGAGGCAATTTTCGCTTGTCGTACCAAATGTATAAGAGGTCAGGCCCCGAGCGCGTGTTCCTTTGTTGAGTTCAAGTTTGCGTGCACGCAAAAAGTATACATATTCATATACGCAGGAATATCTCTTTTCTTTGTCTTCCCTTATGTTCCGCAAATAAGGAAAAAAAAATGTCACACGCTTTGTTGTTGGGAGGTCAAAGGCAAAATGTATTGTTTGTCTGTATTCGTAGTAGCGCAGCTGGTTTGATATCGTTTTCACATGGGACACTTGCAGTTGCTTGCTGTTTTTTCTGTTTGTCTGCTAGTCAAGGTAGAATTAGCTGTATTCAACTTCGATTTTTCGATATATCTAGCTCAAAATATACATTTTAAATCAATTTTACTTATTCATTAAGTTATTTAATTCTTTATTTCTAACAGCCCGAACGAATAATGTATTTTATTCATTAAAAGTCCTACCAAAACCAATACAAGTAGGTGGTGGGAATTGCAATAACAAAAATCATGTTCCCACCCATCCACAAGAAAGAAGACAGTCTGACTTTTGTTTTTATTAGGTCTTTCTTGTGTTTTTGTAATTTACTTCTAATTGAATATTTTCGCCTTTTACGGCAGTTCGACGTCCGTCCATTTGCAAACCCAAGCAAACCAACAATATGTTACGTTGCATAAGTTGAACAGCCAACAATTCTGTTAATGTACAGAATCAGTGTGCGATTGTAATCGTGTCTGATAAGTCTCTCCCGCCGTTTTTTAAGGGAGAAAAGTAACCTCTATATGATTGAATAATCTTTGCCATGTAGTATTCTGTTCATAAATGCAAAGTTATAGCTCACCTTCCCGAAGATTAGCTATTCGATTATAATTTATAATTTATATAAAAGCCTGTGCGAATCGAACAACATAGATATACAAGCAGTTTCACATTTGGAAGCGTATTATAATTAAAAATTTGGGCACATAATGTAAATATTTATATAAAATATAAGAGCCAAGCCTCAGAGATATGCCTTGTAATTGATAAGCCAGATCGGCGACTAGTATGGTACACACAACGAGACGAGAAATTCGCTCTCCCCATAAGCAAGAGAATAGCAAAAGCGAACGCTTCAAATTACGGGCAATTGTATTGTTGTTCTTGTTGCCGTTGTTTTTGTTGCTTCTGTGTGGTTTTGTGCACAATAACAGCAACAAAGTTACGCTTTTCGCGTTACGATTTCTGTCATTTTACTCCGACAACAAGCCCCTAAGGAGCTTCGTTCCAAAAATACAGGAAATAGTTCTCTACTTGTAGATTTCAGCTTTCATGAAGTCTATGTTCTGCACTACATTTGTAGTCTTCACTTAGAATAATCACTAAATTCACTCACACAAATTGAATGAAAAAACGTTTGAGTTATTTAATGACTGAGCTTTGTACTTAACGTTACTTGCCTAACGAAAGCGGAGCGAGTGGATACGATTGACGTAGGTTACCTATATTTACGAGCCAACTCCGTTACGCCAATTTTGATAATGCATGCTAGGGAATATACGAAAAGACCTGCCAAGCGACTTTCAAAGATAGTAAAATTTTAAAAACATGATTATATATTCAACGCACGGAACGTTCTCCACGCGAGCTAAACTCTTTTTATTGTAAAAATACATTTATTAAGAAAAATTGCTACAATATATATTGTTCAAAATTTTTTCCATTATTTTCTATACCATTTTCTCACTTTTTTGGCAACATAATAATAACGCGTCGAAAGACCTATGGTGGCTTGACAGCGATATTATAATCGATCCATTTTCGTCCTTACATTTAGTTTTTCGAAACCGTTTTTCAACCAACCCATGCTGCATGGATCTAAACAAGTGCTAATCAGAAGGCGCTACGTCTGGTGAGTACGCTGGGAGTGGCAAAACTTCCTATTCAAGATAATAACTTTTCATTGCTCGCTGCTGCTGTCCTTTTTAGCAACAATGTGTTATACAATTACTTTAACTGACGTTGGTATACATCTGAAGTAACAAATTAGTTCGGTTTTAGAAGTTCGTAATACACCACACCTTGCTGATCCCATCACATGCACTGCGTTACATCTTGACCGTGAATATTCGGATTCGGTGTCGATGTGGATGGCTCTCCTATTGCCTTTTGCGCTTGGTATTGTTGTTGTAGATGCACTTTACATCGCCCGTCATAATACGTTACAGAAAATTGTGGCAAGCAATGGCATTGCGATGTCGAAGCGGTTTGAAATCGAATTTTCACTCAATTCGTATGGTATCCAATTTCCCTCTTTTTGGATCTTTCCCATCGCATGTAAGCATCTGGAAACAGTTGATTCATCAACTGCTAAGCTGTCTCAAACTGCCTGACAATTTGAGCAGGGTCTCAGTCCCATAAGTCTTACAATTCATTATTTTCGAACTTTTCTGGTACTCCAGGATGTTCTTTGTCATTGACATCGAAATCACCACTTTTAAATCGTTGAAACCAAAACCAACAATTGGAATGTGATGGAGTATCATCGCCATAAGTCTCTAAAACTTTTTGATTACCTTCCACAACAGATTTCTTCAAATCAAATAACTAGAGTAAAAAATATCGCAAGTGCAAATATACATTAAATAACTTAATACCACTAAATAGGAAGCTGCTATTTTAGTGTTGAGAAATGTTAAAACGATCGAATTATATAGCTGTTTTCCAGCTATTTACACTGATTCTTCAAATTTTGAGCATTAGATGTCATTAGCCAGAATTCGTATAAGCTCCTTATATTTTTTAGTATGCTATCGTTTTGCATTGTCCGTTTTCTTTTACGCCAGAGTCCAGAGTACCAGAGTCATGCACGAATGAATTCGCAGCCACAAATTTCCAAATGCAGTTATTAAATTCATTCATTTGGTGCCGCAAAAGAAAGCAAACATGCGCCAATATTTTAATAAATATCATTAAAGGTGCCTGGTCTGAAATTTCCCTCAATTTATTTGCCCAATCGTCTCTATGAGATCATTTCACATAGAGGAGGATGCACGTATTACTTAAATGTAATAAAAATTAAATCCTTTTTTGTATTAAAATAAAATAATTGTATTAAAATAGTTTGGTCGTGTGAATACGCTGGGTGGGGTGATGGAGAAAAACGTTTTAGTGTACTCATATATACGCGTAGTACGAAAGCAGGGTTTATTTCGTCTTTAATAGGAAAACCCAAAATTACATTATCTTTCGACACTACTTGTAAGGGAACGCGTACGCGCACTTTGCGTCGAATTACATAATTAAATCAATACTTTAAGGCTGGTTAAAATCGATCTCTCTCTCTCTGTCCATCTTATTCTCATTCTTCTTCCGGTACGCTGAGGTTTACCATAGACTTTATCAATATAGACATAGGCCTATATGAAACATTTATGTCACAGAGACAAAATAAGGCGCTGACGACGATGAAATCGAAAGGGAAGAGGTCGCTCGACTGGACGACAAAGTGCAACTTTCAACTAGGTTATTTTTATGTGTAGACTTTTTTATTCCGTTCCGTAGTGAAAACAAACAAATATCATTCGTTCAAAACGCCAATATGAATCGAACTTCTGATTTTGTGCTGCCACTCCTAGCGGTACTACTGGTGCTGCTGTTGGGGTTTGGATCCTGACTCGGCTGAGACAACGGGTTCGATTCGTTCCACATTTAACGTTCCACACTTGATTCAGAATTGGCGTAAATGAAGCATATTGTGGTCTAACACATTACTTCGTGAGTACTGTTACTGTAAAAAATATTCTTGAATCACATTGATTCTTCATACTATGTCTCCTTTATTTTATGTTTTATAATTCTTATTATTATAATTTTTCTACTTTTGTTTGCATAGTAAACTATCAAGCGTCTTGGCGTTGCTTGACATTGGTGTAGAATGAAGATGTAAGTGGCAAGTAAAAGTTTCTTTAGTCGTGTTGAGCGATTTTTGGTAGGGCCAAATCTTATGAGTTCGTGTCATGTTTACTTCTTTTTTTTCATTCGCTCGCCTTCTTCGTGCTTTGTGTTTGCTTTTTTATATATTCAAATTCTTTGTGGTAATTAGGTATATCCTCCAGCACAACATACTTCTGGCGTTTGGTCACAAAACGTGACAATGTTGGCTAACAGTGCTCATTGTTCCGAATTCCACAAATAATCTGCGGTATAAGCAATTGTTGGATCGTATCTAAACGCCAAACAGTCATTTCGAATTGTCACGATTAGACGTTTGTTTTGTAGAAGTTCTTCTGAAATTGTAATCGATCGCGTCTGCGATATTCCTATTTGATTTTCCTCAAAACGTCGACTACCCTGTTCGTCAATCTCCTTGGCTCAACACGTCGAAATCTCCAAAATGTTGGCAAAAATTAATAACCAATTTTTTTTAATCCTTTGGAAATAAATTTGGTTGATTTATAGAGCATAAAATAAGGTTTTGAAATCGCATAATCATTTATTTTTTCTACAGCCCGAAGAGTATGTAGCAGCCCTCGAAGTCAGCTGATTTTCAATCACAACTTTGTTGTTTGGTTGGTGCCCCACAACGTGCTATTTTGCCACTGTATAAATATTATATAGATCAGAGGTGTTCAAATATTCCCTGCAGTATGCTTGTTGGCAATTGCCACCATTGGTATTATACTAGTTTTGTTGTACAAAAATTTTAATTCGTCGTTAAATATTCTGCTTCAGCATTGCCGAATCGGCATTCGGCAACCACTTCGGATGCCGAAATCGGCATGTGCGAAAGCGAACCGAACGGCATCGTGCGCAACTAGAAGCACTTCTTTTTCAAAGCAGTTGATAAAAGTAAGTGGACAGATTGAACAAATTGTCTCAGTGGCCTAGTGGAAGTATAGTGGGGTGAAAACGCAAATGCCGAGGTTCAAACCCAGCTGGAGCCAGTCAAAAAACTGTTCGATTTGCACAAGTCTTGGATAATCAAATTAAATAATAGCATTAAGTAAATAAGAAGTAGCATATTAACTAAATTATAAAAATAATAATTTTAATTATAATAATAATAATTCATATTTCCTAAGACTAATAACATCATATATAATATACAGAGTTTTGACCCCTAATTTAAGGTCTTCTACTGAGAAGTGTTAGGAGTAAAACTTATAACTATCTTAACACTAGGCTAGGCAACCAATACCGATAGACTAAGTGCGAACTTAGTTTTGGTGATGGTCGTTTGCGAAGGCTTGCGATATAATGGTTTTATTTATTTTATAAACATGCACTTAAGCATAAAAGTTGTGAGGTAATTTACAGTATGGAAGTTATTGTTTAGTAATTGTATTTTGTTTTTAATCATTGAGATTCCAGCTTTTTGATGAAGACGGGTGGTTGAATAAAAAAAGGGCAGCTTTAGGATCATGTTTCAGGTCTTGTTTTGAATTCTTTGAAGTTGTTTTATGTGGGTTTGTGCAGAGTCTCCCCATACAACAGAACCATATAAGATTAATGGTACAAATATCGATTTATATATTAGTAGTTTGTTTGGAATGGACAAGCCTGATTTATGATTTATTAGTGGATACAGAATGCATACCATCTCGTTTACTTTGTCCATAGTTTTGTTGATATGTAAGTTAAATAACATTTTTGTATCTAAAATCAATCTGAGGTAACGGACGCAATTTTCGCAGCATATGTCCTGGTTAACAAGACGTAAATTTGAGGAGGGTAAAGAGCACGCCTTACGCTTTCTAGTAAAAAAGGTACACTATGTTTTATCACAGTTTAAATTGATTTTCTACTTGTGATAATAGGTAGCTAAGGTATTAAGAGCAGTTTGCAGATTGTTTTTAATAGAGATAAAACTTTCACTTGAACAGTGGACTGCAGTATCATCAACAAACATTGAGATGACAGAGTTATCGAAATGTGGAATATCAAACGTGTAGATGTTATAAAGAAATGGCCCAAGCACTGAACCCTTTGCATAATTTTAGTCATATAACCTGGTGTGTTGGTGATATGCAACTTGTGTAGTAGACCGTCATGCCAAACGGTATCGAAGGCGGCTTGAATGTCTAACGTAAGGAAGCCGACGTTTTTTTTGTTTTCAAGGTTAAGCTTTACAAAACTTTTAAGCTTTAGAAGTAGATGGGTGCAACTGAGTTTTGCTCTAAACCCAAATTGCTCAGCCGGAAGTATGGAGTTTGTTTCAAGATGAAAGTACAGCCTTTTCTTAAGAATTTTTTCAACGATTTTTGAGAAGCAACATAGCAGACTGATCGCCCTATAGTTTTCAGGAGAATCAGGTGGTTTGCCTGGTTTATGAATAGCTATGACTTTGGCCAACTTCCAAATAATTGAAAATAAGTTAGCTTAAGGCATGCATTGTATAACATAGCCAGATAAGCGATAACCGTTTTTGATAGGTTTTTTATACAAATATTTTGAATACAATTAGGACCATCAGACTTTTTTTTTTTTGAGCGAACTTATTATTGTATTTATCTCAGAGATTGTGATCTCCGTAATACTGAAGGTTTCACGAATTAGCGCATTAATTTGAAGTAAAGAATGTTCGACAGCGGTTTTAGTTGCACTGTCAGAAAGAAACTCAGTTAACTTATGGAAAATTTTATTTAGTAGACTTGCTTTTTGTTCATTCGTTGCAAGTCTCTCATTTTTGTGACTCAAGCATGGTATAAACTGAGTTTTATTTTTAATGGCATTGGTTACCGTTCAGAAAGGCTTCGGGTGGATATCAAGTTTCTTGAGTTTTGCATTCCAACTGATATTGTTGAAGTTAAAGATTTCAAACTTTATAAGATGATTAAAGTGTTCCAGCCGTGCTTTAAAAATGGGTTGACCAGTTCTGCACCACTGTCTTTGAACAACATTCCGCATATTTGTAAGTTCTCGGATGTGATTAGATCAATTTATTTTACGGTAGTTGATAGGTACCCTAGGAATGCTTCTTTCGGTGGCCTCCTCGATTTTGGAATTTAAACCGTTGATCATGTTGTCGATTTTATCTTTATCAGGTGGTGAGTTGAGACGGGCACCGGAGAGCAACATGTGAAAGTCACTAGTTAGCAGGCGTCTAAAGCGATTCTAGTTTGCTTCAGAAAACTTTAAGTAGGTTTTATGTTTCAATGTAATACTGGTAGATACCGTTACCATTATAGGAAGATGGTCAGATGAAAGATAGTAAAGTGTGCTAGGCGTACTCAAAATGTTCGGTACATTCGTCTAAATTAGAGGGCTTTAAATTGTGCTAAGGTGGTATATTAAGAGAGTTTAGCAAGCTATATGATTGAGTAGACATACTTAATTGCTAATTGAGTTATAACATTAAATTGTCCAGCCTTTGTTTTACAGTTGCCTTACTTTGAGAGTAATTCTCTAGTTAGGTTGTTGATGTCATCAAGTGTAAAGGGGCAGAACGTTTCCGGTTGCTACGGGCCGGTCAACGCATTTCTGTAGCTTTGAGAGACAAAATGAGTAGCGCTTTGAGCGTTAAGTGGATTGTTGTTGAGTATAGCTGCGCTCACATTATGCTTAGTAAAACTCGGAAAGTTCGCACCATAAGTAGCGTTGTTGTGCGGCAAACCGGTTTGGCGACTACCGTTTAGATTATTGTTGCTCATTACATTATTATGGTTTACGCTGCGCTTGCTTTTCGACATTCGTTTTTGAAGAAGCGCTTGGTAGGAGATTCTGCAAGGGCAGGAGAGATTAGTGGAAGAGTGACCACCTTTGCAATTAGCATACGTTAATTTCGATGGACTTATGCAGGTGTTTGATTGATGACTTCCAGCACATAATGCACACGATGTCTTGACGTTACAGCGGTATGACCCATGTCCAAATAATTGGCAATTGAACATTGGGTTAATTTATTTAGTGACTTTGATTTAAATTCCCAGCGGACTTTCACGTGGTATATACAATTATATTCTTT
Organism: Cacoxenus indagator; assembly: GCA_035041755.1. NCBI lineage: Eukaryota > Metazoa > Arthropoda > Insecta > Diptera > Drosophilidae > Cacoxenus > Cacoxenus indagator. The sequence goes on along the minus strand of JAWNKX010000038.1, from coordinate 24,869 downwards.
TTTGAGCTGCTGTAACGTCACAGATTTAAACTCAAATTACACAATATAAAGAAGTATGTCCAGTCCACTTCGCGTTTTTTTTTCACAGTTTTCACATCGATGAATTTCCAGCCAGAATCAATTAAAATTTTCTTCACTTCTTCATTTGAACATTTATCAAGACCAGAGAGTACCGCACTATAAGGTTTGATATTTTTAGAGTAGTGAGAATATAACTCACAATTGATCTCTTTTAATATATTGGACATGTAACATAAGAAATATTGCACTTCAAAAAAATTTTAATACCAATAAAATGGGTTTTAATGTTGTATTCTCTAATTTGAAGGCTGTTGAATATTTCGTTCTTTTTTAACACCGTTATAGGAGGGACTATGACTTTTGGAGTAGACACAGTGTTTGCACACTCACTTGCCATATTGCAGAATCGTCTGTGATGGTCTGAAGCGGACAAAAGTTATTTATGTAATTGTTTTTGGTGATACCTGCACGTAGTTTAAAAGTTTTGGCAGATTCCGCCACAGAAATATTTTTCTTCTTTCGAGGCATTTTTACGGGTGATGTGCTGGGTACTTTATTACACACTTTATTGATGTACTTAAATTTGCACTCCAAGATATATGGTGTATGCAGGTAACTATTAGACTTCGGTTTAAATTAATGCAGTTGCTAATGCGAAATAAAATGTAAGAAAACACACTAGAGCAGAGAACTTTTGTAACAACAAAAATAAAATGTTAAGCAAAACAAATCATTAGATCTCATTTTGTTAAAAGTACCATTTGAAGAGAAAGACTTTTTAATTGTCTAATAATTTCATTACAAGAGGGCAGGGCAACATCTTAAATGTTGTAGGAGCATATGGAGTAAAGCACACAGCACAGTAAAAATGGTGCTGCTACCTAAAAAAATAAAGATCATAATGTCCTCAAGAACCTTCGGCCTATTCGCCTATATAAGCAAGCGTTTTGAAATCTGTGTAAAAAACAATATTAAAAACTTCTGTGAAAAACATGATTTAATGTCTGATAAGTAATTCGGTTTCAAACACCAACACTTCACTCATCATGTTGTTACCTGACTAGTTTGCGATATTAACTAGAATTGGAACAAATACTTTTGAAACGGCTCATGTATAATTGATTTTGAAAATGCTTCCGATAGTGTGTGGTTAAATGTATTAATCTTTTCTTGTTTCTTTCTTCAAATGATTATATTAATTTACAATATGATAAGTGGTAAACAATTTGTTACTTGTAACAACGGCAATATTGGTACTAAAAATTTTGAAATTAATAATGGTCTCCAACAAGGTACGGTTAACGGCCCCACCTTGTTCAATATATTCTTACTCTATCTAATGAACAAAGTAGACCAAATAATAGCTTTTGAAGAAACAATAATCGTATATCCTGCAGACAATATAGTGAATATTATACAACAGAACTCGGAAAAAAAATTCAATGAAGTTTGCAAATATGCTAAAAACTGGAAACTAAAAATAAATATTGAAAAATGCGAAACAATTTTATTTAGACCACCAGTGAAAACTACAATATACGTCAGAATTGGAAAAAGTTTAAAATAAAATTCGAAATTTCAAATTGGATAATAATATAACGACTTGAGTAAGTCGTCGGTAACGTACCTCGGTACAGCCATCGATACATTTTTAATACTGTAATGATGATGTCAACAAGCAGATTAGTAAAGCAATAAATGAGTTTTTCGTGTATAAATCAATGTTTTACTCAAAATACAAAAATCAAGGTGAAAGTGTTACCAAGTGTACCAAGCTTTAATACGTCCAATCTTAACATATGGGTGCCCAATTTGGTTTAACATTTCACCTTCCTATATGGAAACAATTCGTATTTTTGAAAGAAATGCCTTAGATTATTCACCTCTTTATACAGAATCCCACAAAGTGACTACACAAAATTCTTCTCAAACAAAAAGTTATATAATTTTGCAAATATTATGAGATTAGACAATTTCACAATTAAGTTAATAAGAAGTCATATTTAACAAAGTAGTGATTGCTTTACTAATAATTTAATTCTCGCGCTGTCCCAAACAAGTGATGAATATATCAAGAACACACTTTATAGTGGATTTGTACCCCCAGACGCCTTTTTGATTTTGGACAAAAACGACTTAATTCAATACAATTCTACCATACCAATATTCTATCACAAATACAGAGGAGAGAATGTAAAAGCTATTAATGTCAGAAACATGTCAAGATAGATTTGACCAGTCTATATCTAATAAAGATGGTATTAGTTTTAGTCGTACTTTCAGTTCTAATTTTAATTTTAATGAATATCAAAGTAATGTTTTTTCTTAGTTTACATTTTTCATTACGTTTAATTGTTTAAATAAAACTTATATAAATATTTTGTAAACAAGTAAGAATCTATAAGAAATTAAGTTATGAAAAGTAACATAACCTTTGTTCAAGTATTAGACTGCCCATCTACGGGCATTGTGCATTTAGATGTAATTCATAATACTAGCGTTTATTATAGCACTAATCTATAGATACAAATAAATTAATAAACTTGTTAAAAAAAATAATAAATATAATTGTTTAAGTTATTTATAGTTGTCTTTGGTTTCTACCTCAGCGAAATAATTCTCTTTAGCGACCACTGCTGACGACATGTTAGCGAACCCAAAAAAAAATCTTTGCTGGCCGTGCGAAGAAGTTAAATTCCACGATACATAATGTTCCAAAACAGACAACCTACCACGGAACCCTGGGGTCCGCCACTATCCTTCAGTCCATCATCAATTTCATATAATAGGATACGTCTCTGGAAGTGTCTTTCAACTATGCTGATAAGCTGATTTGGCATGCGAAAGTCATCTAGGGCTTGAAGAATTTTATCCCAGTGTTCAGCATGAAATGCACTCTTTACATTTGGCATTACCTCCACACAGTATTCTGTGCTCCCATACAGCCAGCAGTCACCTGCAAACGCATCTTTAGCTAACCACATCGATGGTACACCAGGTTTTCCTAAAGTCGTATTGTTTATTTGATAATTCTCCGTATTGTTTACCTAATAAGCTTCCTGAATTGGTTAATGTAGCCTCTATCTTATTTGTGGTAACGCGCTGAAGTATGGGCCATCGGGCAGTCTTTTAGTCGGCCCACCGAAGCTGTGACTTCATCCGCGGTGATTGCCCGGGTTTCTGTACTCTTGGATTTTGTTGACCAAGATGCATGAATTTCACGGCTTTGTGATAAACCCGGCTTACGGTTTCCAACATACGGTTTTAAAATCACAGGCTTTACATTGTGTGACTCTGTTTTATATGTGCTATGTGTGCACGAGGTTTTTTCGATTTTTTCAATTCTTTACTTGCGAACTTGTGTACTTATCTGCAATGTCGGACAATCGATCATCACCTACAATATATTATACATATATATATATATATATGTATATATATATTATATTTATACAATGAATCCTATTACGCAACAATTGTTGTTGTGTATGTGAGTCGTAGTAATGTTATAAGGTTTTGATTTTTGACTTAGACGTATTTTCAATTTCATTCATAAAAAGGAGTACACTCGACCTTCCGAGTACTCATATTCATAGTAAGTGATTTTTGTATGTAGTATTTCAATTATTCTCGCTAACAATTTTCCATTTATTCGATTTTCATTTTCAGGTGAGTTTCGTCGTCTGGAAAACTATAATTTTCAGTTAAGCAGCACAATAGTTGTGGAACAAAAGTAGTTAAACACGGGTAAGTCTGGGGCTTCTTTGGTGTTAATGTGATATCACAGATAATTTGGACACTTAAAATTTCACGTGGTTGTTGTTTCACTTCTATTAGTTTTTTCTCTCTCTCGCTAGTGCCCATTTAGGTTATGTTTTTATTTTGTGTACTACAACATTATGGTGTAACTAAAAATGGCGACAATGCCAAGAATTATTTCACAAAAATTGATTGCACTAATCAAGCCAACCAACAAGTAACATGAGAATGTTCATGACATTTTTGTTTGCTTCATTTTCTTGTCTTCGTATGGATGAATATTTGGAGTCGTAAGGGCAACGACAGAAATAAGTAAGACGGCAATCGAAACAACAACAAAAAAACAATAACAACAATAAGCTTAAAATATCGGCAAATCTGCTGTTCTTAAAAGTGTTGTAGCCAAAGAGTATTCATTCATATAGAGGCTACATTTCTCTCAAAAGCTTTTTGAGCTTTTTTCAAATAAGTAAAAGCTATAAGAATATGTATACTTATGTATACTGTACTTATGTATAATATATACTTTTCGGATATTAACATCGAAGTAGCAGCGCAGGCCGCTGTTTAGCATCGTCATTCTGCTAATTACTGAACGCGAATTCTTGGCGGGAATTAGCATGAAAAGGAATTTCTGTATATCGCCTTTGTTTTGGTTGTTTTTATTGCCGTCGCCCATTTGTATTTTGATGTATTGATATTGTTGCGGGAATGATAGCGAAAAAGGAACAGGTATTGGATTGGCGCGATTTTTTAATGAATGAGGAACACGATTTTTTTATTACAAATCTCACCACCTACTTGTATTGATTTTGGTGGGACTTTTAATGAATGAGGCCCATTATTGATAACAAAAATTGATTTAAAATGCATATTTTGCACTAGGTATGTCAAAAAATCGAAGTTGAATATAGATAATTCTACCTTTACTACCAGCCAAAACCTTTACTACCAAAAAACAGCAAGAAACTGCAAGTGTCCCATGTCAAAACGAAATCAAACTAGCTCCGCATTGCGAATATTAGCAAAGACAAAGAAATAAATTTTGCCTTTAACCACGCAACAACAAATCGTGTGACATTTGTTTTATTTTCTTATTTTCCGAACAAAGCAGTCATACAATCGACACCAAAAAAGAAGCAGCAAAATTGGACATTCTACACACAACCTCAACTACGACGACTATTAAATAAAAAATGTAAAATACGGAACACCTGGTCAACCACAAGATCTCCTGACACAAAAAGACAGTACAACAAGGCAACTAAAGAAGCTAAAAAAATGATTCAGGTATTAAAAAACAAACAATTAACATTATATCTCAAGAGCTTAACACCCACGAGTCAAACGGACTACTCTTTATGGAAAGCTACTAAAGGATGGACAAATAAAAGTAATCATCAGGCTCCTCTAAAAATGGAAAACGGGTTATGGGCAAAGACGAACTTGGACAAAGCTAAAGCATTAGCGGACTATTTCGAAAGGGTTTCTACAGAAGTCGCCACCAACTCAGATGATCCACAGCTGAACACAGATATTAGCAGAGGTTCAGAACATATAAAAAATGAAAAGACCACCATAGGAGATATAAGAAAATGCATTAATAATGACATAAAGGAAAAAAAGTCCCCTGGATATGGCAAACTAAATGGAAAACTCCTCAGAGAACTACCTGTAAAAGCTATAGAATATCTAAGAAACATCTTTAACGCTATGTTCAGAATAAACTATTTTCCGAGAGTCTGGAAAGTATCTGAGATTATTGCGATCCCGAAACCAGGCAAAGACGCATCAAAAGCAGAGTCTTATAGACCAATCAGACTACTCCCTGTAATCTCAAAAATCTTCGAAAAGATATTAAGAAGTAGACTATTGCCACTACTAGACGCAGGCACATCATTCCAAATCACCAATTTGGTTTTCGAAGAAGTCACTCAACGATACAACAAGTGCAGAGTTACGCACAAAATTCTAAATGACATTGACCATAATAAATTTTATATTGGACTCTCCTTGGACGTGGAAAAAGCTTTTGACAAGGTTTGGCATAAAGGACTCAAATGGAAACTTAACAATACATTCAATCAAAACATAGCACATCTATTAACATCATATATCACAGGTAGATATTCCTTAGTTAAATACTCAGACGAATACTCAACCCTTAGATAAATAAATTCAGGAGTTCCACAGGGAGGTGTGCTAGTACCTTTATTATATACCCTTTTCACAGCAGACATACCATATCCCACTCACATTTTGTAGATGATTGCAACTCTCGGCGATGACACAATACTATTAAGTGCTTATAAAAACATAAATACTGCAACATCCATGTTGCAATCAGACTTTAATAAAATATTTGACTGGCTTAGAAAGTGGCATATTAAAATAAACAAAAACAAAACAGTAAAAGTTATATAAACTACTAAGACTAGATTCACACCAATCCATATAAATATTGACGGAGACGACGTAACCATTCAAAAAGAAGCCAAGTACTTAGGATTATATATTGACAGTAAACTAAACTGGAAACACCATATACAAAAAAAGGGTGATCACATCAAAATGAAACTAAGACAACTGCACTGGCTGCTCAAATCAAATACAACTATTTCACGTGAAAACAAGCTCCTAATCTATAAGACAATTATTAAACCAACTTGGACATATGGAGCCGAAATATGGGGAGTTGCCAAAAAATCAAATATAAAATTTATCCAGAGGCAACAATCAAAAATTAATCGCACAATCACAAAAGCCCAATGGTATATCACCAACACGAACCTTCATCGAGACCTAAGAATTGTGACAGTAGATGAGGAAATAATAAAGTTAAGCAGAAAATACCAAACTAAACTTTCCCAGCATTCGAACGATGGTGTGAATACATTACCATTAGATGAACTAACTCGGCAACGTAGGCTAAAAAGGGTGAGACCAGTGGACCTCACATAACACATTACTTCATTACATTACTTACTCATTGTTAATTGGTGTTATCTTTAATTGTTTATTTATTGTTAAAATACATGTATTGTTAAATTCCAGTCACATCACGACCTTACAAACTGATTGTAAAATTGAAATTCACCCACTTGTCCTAAATATTAATCTGTACAAAAGTCGATTTATTTTTCTATAATAGACAATGTACTCTTCTTTTGGGAAAATAATATATATATATATATATATATATATATATGGGTTACAATTTTTTCAAAAGCTTTTTGAGCTTTTTTCAAAAAAGGAGAAGCCGTGCGAGTAATGTTATTTTTCTGCTATTAACATCGAAGTATCAGCACAGGTCGCTGTGTACCTCATTCTGCTAATTACTGAATTCTTGGCGCAAATTTGCATGAAAAGGAATTTCTGTATATCACCTTTGTTTTGGTTGTTTTATTTGCCGTCACCCATTTTTATTTTGATTGTGTTAATATTCTTGTGGGAACGATAGTGAAAAACGAACATGTAAAGGCTTTTCACGATTTTTTAATGAATGAGGAACATGATTTTTGTTATTGCAGTTCCCAACACCTAATTGGTTTTGGTGGGACTTTTAATGAATGAAAAACACTATTCGTAAGGGCAAAAAAAAATTTTAAAAATAAAACAAAAGAGTGTTAGTTGAAATTTTAAATAACACTAACTAAAATTGATTTCCAATGCATATTTTGGGCTAGATGTATCGAAATACGAAGTTGAATAGAGCTAATTCTACCTTGACTGCCAGGCAAACAGAAAAACCAACAAACAACTTAAAGTGTCGCATGTCAAAACGAAATCAAACCAGCTGTGCATTACGAAGGAAAGACAAAGAAATAAATTTTGGCTTTGACCACGCAACGACAAAGCGTGTGACATTTGTTTTTGGAACTAAGTTCCTTTACGCGGCTTGTGGTAGGAGTGATATGACAGAAAAGTGAAAAACCGTAACAACGTTGTTGTTGTATTTTTTTGTATTTTTTGCTGGTATTTGGTTCTGCTGCTCTTGTCTTGTGCTCATGCAGAGAGCGCAAAACCAAACAGCAGCAACAACAACAACGGTAACAACAGCAAGACAACTGCCCGCAATTTCAGCGTTCTCGTTTGCGAAGAGAGAGAGAACGAGTTCTATTTCGTTTGTGTGTGTACCCTACTCAACGCCGATCTCGCATACCAATTGGCATGCATGTCGCTGAGGCTTGGCTATTATATTTTATATAAATATATACGTTATGTGCCTCAATTTCGAAATATAATATGCTTCCAAAAGTGAAACTGCCAATATATATATGTTTGTTCGATTCGCACAGGCTTTCATATAAATTATAATCCAATAGCTAATCAAATGGAAGGTGAGCTATAAGTTTGCATTTTCGAACCTAATATTACTTGGTCAGCAATGAGAAATTTGTTTCGGCAATGGAAGCGAGGTAGTCGTGGTGACGATGTTTTGTTGTGAAACATTTTTGGTTTCCATGGAATGATATTTTACATGCGCTTGTGAGTGTTAAGCACACTCACACATTGTTTTACTTAACTTTTTTCGCGGGTTTCGTTTATTGATGCGTATTATTTAACATTTACATAGTCCACACCAAGCACCTTTACAAAGTTTTTTCACTGGTCCAGGCGCTGGTCAAAATTTTATCATTACTCATAATGGAAATTTATAACAGATTTACTGACACAGACGGCTATTGTAATGCTTATATAACTTGCGCTATCACTGGTAAAACTTCTATGTCATGGATGGAACAACAATTTATTCTGCACTTATAATTTCAATTTCAAAACTATTGCCTCTGTCATCTGAACTATCGCATTTGTATAGATCTCTTTATAGATATGTACAAGTATAAATATTTGGTGAAATAAGTATGATCAGCTCAGAGGTTTTAGTGACAATTGAGTTACGTTTAAGATAAATAACTAATTATCATAACGAAGAATTTGGTGGTATAGATATTATATTTAGTGTAGATTTGCGGAAGCTACCACCGATACGAGGAACACCAATATTAGAAGATACATGGTTGGACCCCATCTTTGGCGAAAACTTAAATTTTATCAACTCAACCAAGTCAAGAGACAGGCTAATGCTGCATTTTCTAATTCCGACTTGCGCTATTACCATATATACGTAGGTGGAAACGTAGGGTGGAAATTTAAATGAAATAGTTTACGCGTACAGCAAATATTATTTTCAAGAACTTGTTTACGTTGCGCTATCTCGAGTAACACATACGAAAACTTGTATATTGTAACACCCCAGGAAGATCCAACGAAATTTATATTTTATCATAATCGAAAGCAAGATAGATCAAATTTCTATAAGAATTTCAAAGATTATCGTTAAACACGTTGCAGACCAGAACATAATTTTCCTGGATATGATTTGTAAAAAAAGGCATTATTCATTTTTAACTGCCAAAGTTTGAAAAGACATACCTTAGATTTCTTGGATCCATTTACTAAAAATTCGACTATTGCTTTTCGAAACGTGGATAAAAAATTAAGAATAAATTGCCCTTCCTAATTTCAATTGCACTTCTTATTATAAATGACAAAATTCTCCGAATTGTAACTTTAAGTTGCACATCACGAAGTAAGATATTAGTTTAAGGCCACAAAAAAATCATTGTAATGGATATGTAAAAAGGCGTGAGGAAGTGTTTTTTTTTTTCGTTATAAGATATATATAGTATACAGACAGTATTAGGATGACAGATTAGAGAGTTAAGACATAAGAAGTAAAGTACTGTTAGAAAAAAGGAAAAAAAATAGATGTAACCATGACCCCGCGGAACCGCCGCGAGGCATTGCATCACGGGGTATGGCTCCGGCTATTAACCGGCTTCTTCATTACGCCGGGACCGCTCTAGTGACCTCAGCGTTGTCATTGTCGATGCCGCGTAGTTGCTCACCGCCCTCCAGCATTGCTCGCTCGACACCATTAGGGCAACTAGATTCCTATCTGTTAGGGTGACCCCAAGTGTCGTTTCCATTTGTCTTCTACCGTCTTGGAACCTGTCGCAGTTGAGTAGTACGTGCTCTGCGTCTTCCACCACCCGGCCCTCGTAAGAGGGACAGTACGGATCGGTTGCATGCTTAAAGCGGTACAGATATGCCCTAAAGCATCCATGTCCACTGAGGAGCTGGGTGAGATGAAAGTTGACCTCCCCATACTTCCTGTCCAGCCAAACATCCAGATTTGGGATGATCCTGTTCGTCCAAGGCCCATTTGTTGAGCCGTTCCATCTGTGTTGCCACTTTGCTCGGCTTCGAGTTCTTGCCTGCGCTCGTTCGACCTCCCTCCTCGCGCCCGTCTGCTGAACCTCGTCGTGGATCTCCGAAGCCTCCTCCACTAGGATGTCAATCGGTATCATCCCTGCAATGACAAGAGCAGCATCTTCTGAAATCGTACGGAAGGCGCTGCATACCCTTAAGGCCGCCAAGCGGTATGTGGAGTCGAGTCCTCTGCGATAGCTCCTTATGGCCATAGCCTTAGCCCAGATTGGGGCTCCATACAACATTATAGATTTAGTTACCCCTTGGAGTAACATCCGTCGTCCTTGCCGGGGTCCACGAGAGTTGGCCATGATCCTGCTTAGGGCTCTGCACGCCGCAGCGGCCTTTTGGTTTGCATACGCAAGGTGCTCCTTAAAACATAGTCGCGTATCCACCAGCACCCCGAGGTATTTAATGGACCTCTTTGACACGATGACAGTTTCGCCTACTTGCACCCGAGCCTGTTCCACTCTTTTACGACTGCTGATGAGCACGGCTTCCGTCTTGTGTTCGGCCAGCAGCAGCCCGGACGTCCGTAGCCACTCGTAGACCACAGATATGGCACCGTTGCACGATCGCTCCACCTCGCTGATTGTTTTGGCTACTCCCACAATGGCAATGTCGTCAGCAAATCCAACAATCTTGACATCACTTGGCAAAGCTTGTTTTAGCACTCCATTGTACATAATGTTCCACAGAGTGGGTCCTAGGACCGATCCCTGTGGGACGCCTCCGGTTACATTATACTGTGTGACGCCCTCGTCTGTGTTGTAGAGAAGTATGCGTTCGCTGAAGTAGCTCCTTATGATATCAATAAGGTAGTTAGGGACCCGAAAGGACCCGAGAGCTTTCAACACCTTGTCCCACCTCGCCGAGTTAAAGGCATTTTGAATGTCTAGGGTCACTACAAGACAGTATTGCTTGGTACCCCCCTTCCATCGCGTACCTTCGATTGCCGCCTTAGCTGTATTGGTTAGCTCCTGGATAGCGTCTACAGTGCTTTTCTTCCTAGTGAACCCGAACTGCATAGAAGACAGGCCACCAGAACTCCGCACTGCTGCCTCAACCCTGTCGCATATTATTCTCTCGAGAATTTTTCCCGCGGAATCGAGGAGGCAGATGGGCCGGTACGAGGATGGTTCTCTAGGATCCTTGTCCGCTTTTGGAATAAACACTAGTTGTTGTATTTTCCACCTTGCCAAAAAAGACACCGTCGCGCAGACATTGCGTGTACATTCTGTTGAAAGTGTCCGGGAGCAGAGTTAAAGCCGCCTTTAGTTCGAAGTTTGGCACCAAATCGGGACCTGGTGACTTCGAGTTCGCTATCCTCCGGGCTGCATGGCACATCTCTTCTTGGCTTACTGGATAAAAGCCATTATTATCCTCCAGTGCTGTGCTGGTGTACCTCTCAGTGACTTCTGGCTGTTGGGGAAACAGGGTCGCCACTATATGTGCCATTTCCACTGTATCGGTAAGCGCTGTTGATCTTGGGGCTTTTATTTCCTTTACCACGATCCGGTATGCTCGTCCCCAAGGATCGCGGTCAGCCTCATCACATAGGGCCAAAAAGCAACGCCTCTTACTTTCGCGAATCGCCACTTTGAGCTCTTTTGTGTGTGTGTGTGTGTTTTTTTTAATTCATTATAAGATATGCATAGTATACAGACATATTAGAGAGTTAAGACATAAGAAGTAAAGTTCTGTTTAGAACAGGAAGAGAGAAATAGATGTAACCATGACCCCGTGGAACCACCGCGAGGCATTGCATCACGGGGTATGGCTCCGGTTATTAACCGGCTTCTTCATTACGCCGGGACCGCTCTAGTGACCTCAGCGTTGTCATTGTCGATGCCGCGTAGCTGCTCACCGCCCTCCAGCATTGCTCGCTCGACACCATTAGGGCAACTAGATTCCTATCTGTAAGGCCCCTATCTGTGACCCCCAGTGTCGTTTCCATTTGTCTTCTACCGTCTTGGAACCTGTCGCAGTTGAATAGTACATGCTCTGCGTCTTCCACCACCCGGCCCTCGCAAGAGGGACAGTACGGATCGGTTGCGTGCTTAAAGCGGTACAGATATGCCCTAAAGCATCCATGTCCACTGAGGAGCTGGGTGAGGTGAAAGTTGACCTCCCCATACTTCCTGTCCAGCCAAACATCCAGATTTGGGATGATCCTGTTCGTCCACCGCCCATTTGTTGAGCCGTTCCATCTGTGTTGCCACTTTGCTCGGCTTCGAGTTCTTGCCTGCACTCGTGCGTCCTCTCTCCTCGCGCCCGTCTGCTGAACCTCGTCGTGGATCTCCGAAGCCTCCTCCGCTAGAATGTCAATCGGTATCATCCCTGCAATGACAAGAGCAGCATCTTCTGAAATCGTACGGAAGGCGCTGCATACCCTTAGGGCCGCCAATCGGTATGTGGAGTCGAGTCCTCTGCGATAGCTCCTTGTGGCCATAGCCTTAGCCCAGATTGGGGCTCCATATAACATTATAGATTTAGTTACCCCTTGGAGTAACATCCGTCGTCCTTGCCGGGGTCCACGAGAGTTGGCCATGATCCTGCTTAGGGCTCTGCACGCCGCAGCAGCCTTTTGGTTTGCATACGCAAGGTGCTCCTTAAAACATAGTCGCGTATCCACCAGCACCCCGAGGTATTTAATGGACCTCTTTGAAACGATGACAGTTTCGCCTACTTGCACCCGAGCCTGTTCCACTCTTTTCCGACTGCTGATGAGCACGGCTTCCGTCTTGTGTTCGGCCAGCAGCAGCCCGGACGTCCGTAGCCACTCGTAGACCACAGATATGGCACCGTTGCACGATCGCTCCACCTCGCTGATTGTTTTGGCTACTCCCACAATGGCAATGTCGTCAGCAAATCCAACAATCTTGACATCACTTGGCAAAGCTTGTTTCAGCACTCCATCGTACATAATGTTCCACAGAGTGGGTCCTAGGACCGATCCCTGTGGGACGCCTCCGGTTACATTATACTGTGTGACGCCCTCGTCTGTGTTGTAGAGAAGTATGCGTTCGCTGAAGTAGCTCCTTATGATATCGATAAGGTATTTAGGGACCCGAAAGGACCCGAGAGCTTCCAACACCTTGTCCCATCTCGCCGAGTTAAAGGCATTTTTAATGTCTAGGGTCACTACAAGACAGTATTGCTTGGTACCCCCCTTCCATCGCGTACCTTCGATTGCCGCCTTAGCTGTATTGGTTAGCTCCTGGATAGCGTCTACAGTGCTCTTCTTCCTAGTGAACCCGAACTGCATAGAAGACAGGCCACCAGATCTCCGCACTGCTGCCTCAATCCTGTCGCATATTATTCTCTCGAGAATTTTTCCGGCGGAATCGAGGAGGCAGATGGGCCGATACGAGGATGGTTCTCTAGGATCCTTGTCCGCTTTTGGAATCAACACTAGTTGTTGTATCTTCCACCTTGCCGGGAAGACACCTTCGCGCAGACATTGCGTGTACATTCTGTTGAAAGTGTCCGGGAGCAGAGTTAAAGCCGCCTTTAATGCGAAGTTTGGCACCAAATCGGGACCTGGTGACTTCGAGTTCGCTATCCTCCGGGCTGCATGGCACATCTCTTCTTGGCTTACTGGATAAAAGCCATCATTATCCTCCAGTGCTGTGCTGGTGTACCTCTCAATGACGTCTGACTGTTGGGGAAACAGGGTCGCCACTATATGTGCCATTTCCACTGTATCGGTAGGCGCTGTTGGTCTTGGGGCTTTTATTTTCTTTACCACGATCCGGTATGCTCGTCCCCAAGGATCGCGGTCAGCCTCATCACATAGGGCCAAAAAGCAACGCCTCTTACTTTCGCGAATCGCCACTTTGAGCTCTTTCCGCCTACGCTTGAGTAAACTCTGCAACTCGAGTGCCCTCTCCTGATCGCGTGCTCTTTTCTGTAGTCGCCGTGCTCGCAAGCATCTCTCGCGGGCCGCTGCTATTTCGTCGTTCCACCAGTAGGCTGCCTCGTGATGTCTCTTATATCTGCGTCTGGGCTGCATGCTGGCGTTGCAGGCGACTTGTACCCGAGTCATCAGGTCCTCAGCAGTCATCGGCTCCTCGGTATTCTCTGTGCTCAGCATCTCGTGGAAGATGTCGGGGTTGAAAGTCTCCTCCCTGTATCCTGCTTGGTATTGGCTCTGGCGCTGCGTACTTTCCTCTACGCCTTCATGGATCGAGAATACTATAGCCATGTGGTCGCTTCCAGTATAGTGTTCGCTAAGGGACCAAGATGTGGAATTGGCTATCGAGGCACTTATGAATGTAAGGTCTATGATGGACCCGCCTCCCTGTCGAGAGAACGTATGTCCTGACCCCGAGTTTGCCAAGACGATATCAAGTACGGCGAATGCATCCAGTAGACAGCGCCCTTTCGCGTTTGTGGTGGGGCAGCCCCACTCGATCGCCCATGCATTGAAGTCGCCCGCGATGACAGTGGGGTGATGGGATCTTGCATCCTCGACAAGTTCGTCAAGCGTTGTTCCATATTCTTCCAAGCTGGTGCTGGGGGGCAGATAGCAGCTGTAGATCCATAGGTCCCCTATCTTGGCCCGAACAAAGCCTTTTTTCGCGAGTGTTGTTCCGCAGCGCATTTTGGTAGATCCGTAACACCCAATCATTGCCTTTTTTGATGAGTCAGCGCACCAGTCCGGGGAGGGATGGCCACGGTATGGTTCGCTAAGTATGGCAACGTCGATTTTGAGCTCGTGCGCTGATTGGGTTAGTAGGTCGTTGGCATCCGCGCAGTGGTTTAGATTCAGTTGTAAGAATCTAATTTTGGTTTTTCCTGAGACGTCCGCTCCTCTCAGCTACAGGTAGGCAACCCCGGCTGCCTGCTTGGTGGTTTGCGTCCTTGCCTTTTGCTGCGCATATAAAGCACTTTGGCAATGAAGTGCAATCGTTTGCCTTGTGGTTGGCCTCTCCGCATTTAAAGCACCACGTGCTCCTGTCCACGCTACTCCGGCAAACTCCAGCGATATGCCCGAATTCGAGACATCTAAAGCAACGCTTCATTTGAACACGCTCTTTGACCCTGCAAACCGTCCAGCCAATCCGGATTTTGCCTATTGTCAGCAGCAGCTTTGCCAATGGGGCTGGTAGAGCGAGGATAGCCATTTGGGTTCCCGCGAACGCTGGTTTCAGCTTGCGAATGCAGGACGCTGTAAGCTCCGGCTGCTTCAGTATTTCCCGTGCCGCCTCCAGTACCTCACCTTCGGTGGTTACATCATCCAGGTCTCTGAGCTCTACCTGGATTTCCTGGGTGATTGCTCTAACCGTCGCTCGCTCGGCCAGGGCCTCGCTCATTTTGTCTTTTAGAGCTTGCGTCTCCCTCCTGCACTCACCGTTGAGCTCTAGGAGAATTTCTCCTTTCCGTGTTTTACGCACCTTCCTTACATTCTCCCCAACAATCTTGAGGCTCTCGTCCTTCTTTACCATTTGGAGAATATCGCTGTACGAGAGATTCCCCGTCTGCTGGATGATCAGAGCATCTGGTCTTACTCGTCTAGGGGGCACTTTAGGTTTCTTTTTAATCTTTGGACCAACCTGTTGCCACTGGTTCTGGTCCCTCACGGCTTGATCATCCCGTGGTGCTGCCGGGTCCCTTTGCCTACTATTTTCTGACTTCTCCAGCGCCTTGCCCTCTACTGTAGATAGCTGGCCAGAGGACGTTTTAACCTTTTTGGGTGGTGTTTTCCTCTGCTTTGCTTTGGGGTCTCTTCCTCTTTTAGGCGTGCCATTGCTAATTGAAGCGGCAGCCGCCGTGACCACTTCCGTCTGTGTTCCTGCACTGGTAACCTTTTTTTGGGTGTCGCACAGCTTCATTACCCTCTTTTGGAGAGCAGAGATAGCCATTACCTTATCCCTCATCGCTTGGTTGATATGCCTCTTTTCCTTGTCGTTGAAAATTACGACAAGTTCGTCGAGGCGTGTCTTCATGTCCTCAAGCGCGGAATGTAGACCTGGAGCATCACGCTCGATGCTTGCGCTATTTTCTTCTTTCTGAGCGCTGGTTGGTGAACTTGCTCTTGCTTCATCGTTCACTTTCCTTGTTCCGGTATGTTCCGGCTGCCTTGGTGACCTCGCAGTTTTAGAGCTCACCTTGAAGGCATCCTCTGCATTACGCGCGGTATTTATGCCGCCCTCCTCCTCCTTTTGGTTTTCTTTTATGTTCATTATTTCTTTTGGGTCCCCACTCTTAGCCGTTGTCATTGGTCGTTGTACAGTCACCTATCTTGATCCCATGGTTGTCTTTGCAAGCAGTGAGGCCATGCTAGGGTTGACACACACCTTCATGGGGTAGTGTGTTCAGAGCCGGATCGGTGCTAGACGGGAATTCTGACATCCGAGCCTGTACCGCCAACTTAATGGTGACGACCTTTGAGCGTTCTAAGAGGCCTGCCAAGGTTTTAACGGGACGGGGGCGGTGATAGCATTAACCTGAAAGCCGTTTCCGTAGAATGTCACTTCGACGTACTCAGGTTCCAGAATGCTATTTCCGTCAGCCCATGTCTGACAAGTCGTATAGTGGTTCCGGTATGCCATGATCTAGACCTTACCGGTCTCGGTCTAGATGACAGTTCGACCTACTGCCAGGTTTTTGATGTATTCCCACGTTGCCACTCTAGAGTGGTGGGCACTTTGGACGGCGCCTACTCGTCTGTGAGTACGGTTTCCTTGGGCATATGGGACCTTTTAAGCCCCGCCCTCAACCGCGAAGGGAATTGCACGCAGGTGTGTGTGAGTGTGAGTGTGTGTGTGTGTGTGTGTGTGTGTGTGTGTGTGTGTGTGTGTGTGTGTGTGTGTGTGTGTGTGTGTGTGTGTGTGTGTGTGTGTGTGTGTGTGTGTGTGTGTGTGTGCTGTGTGTGTGTGTGTGTGTGTGTGTGTGTGTGTGTGTGTGTGTGTGTGTGTGTGTGTGTGTGTGTGTTTTTTTTTTTTTTTTTTTTAATTCATTATAAGATATGCATAGTATACAGACATATTAGAGAGTTAAGACATAAGAAGTAAAGTTCTGTTTAGAACAGGAAGAGAGAAATAGATGTAACCATGACCCCGTGGAACCACCGCGAGGCATTGCATCACGGGGTATGGCTCCGGTTATTAACCGGCTTCTTCATTACGCCGGGACCGCTCTAGTGACCTCAGCGTTGTCATTGTCGATGCCGCGTAGCTGCTCACCGCCCTCCAGCATTGCTCGCTCGACACCATTAGGGCAACTAGATTCCTATCTGTAAGGGTGACCCCCAGTGTCGTTTCCATTTGTCTTCTACCGTCTTGGAACCTGTCGCAGTTGAGTAGTACATGCTCTGCGTCTTCCACCACCCGGCCCTCGCAAGAGGGACAGTACGGATCGGTTGCGTGCTTAAAGCGGTACAGATATGCCCTAAAGCATCCATGTCCACTGAGGAGCTGGGTGAGGTGAAAGTTGACCTCCCCATACTTCCTGTCCAGCCAAACATCCAGATTTGGGATGATCCTGTTCGTCCACCGCCCATTTGTTGAGCCGTTCCATCTGTGTTGCCACTTTGCTCGGCTTCGAGTTCTTGCCTGCACTCGTGCGTCCTCTCTCCTCGCGCCCGTCTGCTGAACCTCGTCGTGGATCTCCGAAGCCTCCTCCGCTAGAATGTCAATCGGTATCATCCCTGCAATGACAAGAGCAGCATCTTCTGAAATCGTACGGAAGGCGCTGCATACCCTTAGGGCCGCCAATCGGTATGTGGAGTCGAGTCCTCTGCGATAGCTCCTTATGGCCATAGCCTTAGCCCAGATTGGGGCTCCATATAACATTATAGATTTAGTTACCCCTTGGAGTAACATCCGTCGTCCTTGCCGGGGTCCACGAGAGTTGGCCATGATCCTGCTTAGGGCTCTGCACGCCGCAGCAGCCTTTTGGTTTGCATACGCAAGGTGCTCCTTAAAACATAGTCGCGTATCCACCAGCACCCCGAGGTATTTAATGGACCTCTTTGAAACGATGACAGTTTCGCCTACTTGCACCCGAGCCTGTTCCACTCTTTTCCGACTGCTGATGAGCACGGCTTCCGTCTTGTGTTCGGCCAGCAGCAGCCCGGACGTCCGTAGCCACTCGTAGACCACAGATATGGCACCGTTGCACGATCGCTCCACCTCGCTGATTGTTTTGGCTACTCCCACAATGGCAATGTCGTCAGCAAATCCAACAATCTTGACATCACTTGGCAAAGCTTGTTTCAGCACTCCATCGTACATAATGTTCCACAGAGTGGGTCCTAGGACCGATCCCTGTGGGACGCCTCCGGTTACATTATACTGTGTGACGCCCTCGTCTGTGTTGTAGAGAAGTATGCGTTCGCTGAAGTAGCTCCTTATGATATCGATAAGGTATTTAGGGACCCGAAAGGACCCGAGAGCTTCCAACACCTTGTCCCATCTCGCCGAGTTAAAGGCATTTTTAATGTCTAGGGTCACTACAAGACAGTATTGCTTGGTACCCCCCTTCCATCGCGTACCTTCGATTGCCGCCTTAGCTGTATTGGTTAGCTCCTGGATAGCGTCTACAGTGCTCTTCTTCCTAGTGAACCCGAACTGCATAGAAGACAGGCCACCAGATCTCCGCACTGCTGCCTCAATCCTGTCGCATATTATTCTCTCGAGAATTTTTCCGGCGGAATCGAGGAGGCAGATGGGCCGATACGAGGATGGTTCTCTAGGATCCTTGTCCGCTTTTGGAATCAACACTAGTTGTTGTATTTTCCACCTTGCCGGGAAGACACCTTCGCGCAGACATTGCGTGTACATTCTGTTGAAAGTGTCCGGGAGCAGAGTTAAAGCCGCCTTTAATGCGAAGTTTGGCACCAAATCGGGACCTGGTGACTTCGAGTTCGCTATCCTCCGGGCTGCATGGCACATCTCTTCTTGGCTTACTGGATAAAAGCCATTATTATCCTCCAGTGCTGTGCTGGTGTACCTCTCAATGACGTCTGACTGTTGGGGAAACAGGGTCGCCACTATATGTGCCATTTCCACTGTATCGGTAGGCGCTGTTGGTCTTGGGGCTTTTATTTTCTTTACCACGATCCGGTATGCTCGTCCCCAAGGATCGCGGTCAGCCTCATCACATAGGGCCAAAAAGCAACGCCTCTTACTTTCGCGAATCGCCACTTTGAGCTCTTTCCGCCTACGCTTGAGTAAACTCTGCAACTCGAGTGCCCTCTCCTGATCGCGTGCTCTTTTCTGTAGTCGCCGTGCTCGCAAGCATCTCTCACGGGCCGCTGCTATTTCGTCGTTCCACCAGTAGGCTGCCTCGTGGTGTCTCTTATATCTGCGTCTGGGCTGCATGCTGGCGTTGCAGGCGACTTGTACCCGAGTCATCAGGTCCTCAGCAGTCATCGGCTCCTCGGTATTCTCTGTGCTCAGCATCTCGTGGAAGATGTCGGGGTTGAAAGTCTCCTCCCTGTATCCTGCTTGGTATTGGCTCTGGCGCTGCGTACTTTCCTCTACGCCTTCATGGATCGAGAATACTATAGCCATGTGGTCGCTTCCAGTATAGTGTTCGCTAAGGGACCAAGATGTGGAATTGGCTATCGAGGCACTTATGAATGTAAGGTCTATGATGGACCCGCCTCCCTGTCGAGAGAACGTATGTCCTGACCCCGAGTTTGCCAAGACGATATCAAGTACGGCGAATGCATCCAGTAGACAGCGCCCTTTCGCGTTTGTGGTGGGGCAGCCCCACTCGATCGCCCATGCATTGAAGTCGCCCGCGATGACAGTGGGGTGATGGGATCTTGCATCCTCGACAAGTTCGTCAAGCGTTGCTCCATATTCTTCCAAGCTGGTGCTGGGGGGCAGATAGCAGCTGTAGATCCATAGGTCCCCTATCTTGGCCCGAACAAAGCCTTTTTTCGCGAGTGTTGTTCCGCAGCGCATTTTGGTAGATCCGTAACACCCAATCATTGCCTTTTTTGATGAGTCAGCGCACCAGTCCGGGGAGGGATGGCCACGGTATGGTTCGCTAAGTATGGCAACGTCGATTTTGAGCTCGTGCGCTGATTGGGTTAGTAGGTCGTTGGCATCCGCGCAGTGGTTTAGATTCAGTTGTAAGAATCTAATTTTGGTTTTTCCTGAGACGTCCGCTCCTCTCAGCTACAGGTAGGCAACCCCGGCTGCCTGCTTGGTGGTTTGCGTCCTTGCCTTTTGCTGCGCATATAAAGCACTTTGGCAATGAAGTGCAATCGTTTGCCTTGTGGTTGGCCTCTCCGCATTTAAAGCACCACGTGCTCCTGTCCACGCTACTCCGGCAAACTCCAGCGATATGCCCGAATTCGAGACATCTAAAGCAACGCTTCATTTGAACACGCTCTTTGACCCTGCAAACCGTCCAGCCAATCCGGATTTTGCCTATTGTCAGCAGCTGCTTTGCCAATGGGGCTGGTAGAGCGAGGATAGCCATTTGGGTTCCCGCGAACGCTGGTTTCAGCTTGCGAATGCAGGACGCTGTAAGCTCCGGCTGCTTCAGTATTTCCCGTGCCGCCTCCAGTACCTCACTTTCGGTGGTTACATCATCCAGGTCTCTGAGCTCTACCTGGATTTCCTGGGTGATTGCTCTAACCGTCGCTCGCTCGGCCAGGGCCTCGCTCATTTTGTCTTTTAGAGCTTGCGTCTCCCTCCTGCACTCACCGTTGAGCTCTAGGAGAATTTCTCCTTTCCGTGTTTTGCGCACCTTCCTTACATTCTCCCCAACAATCTTGAGGCTCTCGTCCTTCTTTACCATTTGGAGAATGTCGCTGTACGTGAGATTCCCCGTGTGCTGGATGATCAGAGCATGTGGTGTTGTTGTCTGGGGGTGTGTGTGTGTGTGTCTGTGGTGTGTGTGTGTGTGTATGTGTTTGTGTGTGTGTGTGTGTGTGTGTGTGTGTGTGTGTGTGTGTGTGTGTGTGTGTGTGTGTGTGTGTGTGTGTGAGTGTGTGTGTGTGTGTGTGTGTGTGTGTGTGTGTGTGTTTTTTTTTTTTTTTTAATTCATTATAAGATATGCATAGTATACAGACATATTAGAGAGTTAAGACATAAGAAGTAAAGTTCTGTTTAGAACAGGAAGAGAGAAATAGATGTAACCATGACCCCGTGGAACCACCGCGAGGCATTGCATCACGGGGTATGGCTCCGGTTATTAACCGGCTTCTTCATTACGCCGGGACCGCTCTAGTGACCTCAGCGTTGTCATTGTCGATGCCGCGTAGCTGCTCACCGCCCTCCAGCATTGCTCGCTCGACACCATTAGGGCAACTAGATTCCTATCTGTAAGGCCCCTATCTGTGACCCCCAGTGTCGTTTCCATTTGTCTTCTACCGTCTTGGAACCTGTCGCAGTTGAATAGTACATGCTCTGCGTCTTCCACCACCCGGCCCTCGCAAGAGGGACAGTACGGATCGGTTGCGTGCTTAAAGCGGTACAGATATGCCCTAAAGCATCCATGTCCACTGAGGAGCTGGGTGAGGTGAAAGTTGACCTCCCCATACTTCCTGTCCAGCCAAACATCCAGATTTGGGATGATCCTGTTCGTCCACCGCCCATTTGTTGAGCCGTTCCATCTGTGTTGCCACTTTGCTCGGCTTCGAGTTCTTGCCTGCACTCGTGCGTCCTCTCTCCTCGCGCCCGTCTGCTGAACCTCGTCGTGGATCTCCGAAGCCTCCTCCGCTAGAATGTCAATCGGTATCATCCCTGCAATGACAAGAGCAGCATCTTCTGAAATCGTACGGAAGGCGCTGCATACCCTTAGGGCCGCCAATCGGTATGTGGAGTCGAGTCCTCTGCGATAGCTCCTTGTGGCCATAGCCTTAGCCCAGATTGGGGCTCCATATAACATTATAGATTTAGTTACCCCTTGGAGTAACATCCGTCGTCCTTGCCGGGGTCCACGAGAGTTGGCCATGATCCTGCTTAGGGCTCTGCACGCCGCAGCAGCCTTTTGGTTTGCATACGCAAGGTGCTCCTTAAAACATAGTCGCGTATCCACCAGCACCCCGAGGTATTTAATGGACCTCTTTGAAACGATGACAGTTTCGCCTACTTGCACCCGAGCCTGTTCCACTCTTTTCCGACTGCTGATGAGCACGGCTTCCGTCTTGTGTTCGGCCAGCAGCAGCCCGGACGTCCGTAGCCACTCGTAGACCACAGATATGGCACCGTTGCACGATCGCTCCACCTCGCTGATTGTTTTGGCTACTCCCACAATGGCAATGTCGTCAGCAAATCCAACAATCTTGACATCACTTGGCAAAGCTTGTTTCAGCACTCCATCGTACATAATGTTCCACAGAGTGGGTCCTAGGACCGATCCCTGTGGGACGCCTCCGGTTACATTATACTGTGTGACGCCCTCGTCTGTGTTGTAGAGAAGTATGCGTTCGCTGAAGTAGCTCCTTATGATATCGATAAGGTATTTAGGGACCCGAAAGGACCCGAGAGCTTCCAACACCTTGTCCCATCTCGCCGAGTTAAAGGCATTTTTAATGTCTAGGGTCACTACAAGACAGTATTGCTTGGTACCCCCCTTCCATCGCGTACCTTCGATTGCCGCCTTAGCTGTATTGGTTAGCTCCTGGATAGCGTCTACAGTGCTCTTCTTCCTAGTGAACCCGAACTGCATAGAAGACAGGCCACCAGATCTCCGCACTGCTGCCTCAATCCTGTCGCATATTATTCTCTCGAGAATTTTTCCGGCGGAATCGAGGAGGCAGATGGGCCGATACGAGGATGGTTCTCTAGGATCCTTGTCCGCTTTTGGAATCAACACTAGTTGTTGTATCTTCCACCTTGCCGGGAAGACACCTTCGCGCAGACATTGCGTGTACATTCTGTTGAAAGTGTCCGGGAGCAGAGTTAAAGCCGCCTTTAATGCGAAGTTTGGCACCAAATCGGGACCTGGTGACTTCGAGTTCGCTATCCTCCGGGCTGCATGGCACATCTCTTCTTGGCTTACTGGATAAAAGCCATTATTATCCTCCAGTGCTGTGCTGGTGTACCTCTCAATGACGTCTGACTGTTGGGGAAACAGGGTCGCCACTATATGTGCCATTTCCACTGTATCGGTAGGCGCTGTTGGTCTTGGGGCTTTTATTTTCTTTACCACGATCCGGTATGCTCGTCCCCAAGGATCGCGGTCAGCCTCATCACATAGGGCCAAAAAGCAACGCCTCTTACTTTCGCGAATCGCCACTTTGAGCTCTTTCCGCCTACGCTTGAGTAAACTCTGCAACTCGAGTGCCCTCTCCTGATCGCGTGCTCTTTTCTGTAGTCGCCGTGCTCGCAAGCATCTCTCGCGGGCCGCTGCTATTTCGTCGTTCCACCAGTAGGCTGCCTCGTGGTGTCTCTTATATCTGCGTCTGGGCTGCATGCTGGCGTTGCAGGCGACTTGTACCCGAGTCATCAGGTCCTCAGCAGTCATCGGCTCCTCGGTATTCTCTGTGCTCAGCATCTCGTGGAAGATGTCGGGGTTGAAAGTCTCCTCCCTGTATCCTGCTTGGTATTGGCTCTGGCGCTGCGTACTTTCCTCTACGCCTTCATGGATCGAGAATACTATAGCCATGTGGTCGCTTCCAGTATAGTGTTCGCTAAGGGACCAAGATGTGGAATTGGCTATCGAGGCACTTATGAATGTAAGGTCTATGATGGACCCGCCTCCCTGTCGAGAGAACGTATGTCCTGACCCCGAGTTTGCCAAGACGATATCAAGTACGGCGAATGCATCCAGTAGACAGCGCCCTTTCGCGTTTGTGGTGGGGCAGCCCCACTCGATCGCCCATGCATTGAAGTCGCCCGCGATGACAGTGGGGTGATGGGATCTTGCATCCTCGACAAGTTCGTCAAGCGTTGTTCCATATTCTTCCAAGCTGGTGCTGGGGGGCAGATAGCAGCTGTAGATCCATAGGTCCCCTATCTTGGCCCGAACAAAGCCTTTTTTCGCGAGTGTTGTTCCGCAGCGCATTTTGGTAGATCCGTAACACCCAATCATTGCCTTTTTTGATGAGTCAGCGCACCAGTCCGGGGAGGGATGGCCACGGTATGGTTCGCTAAGTATGGCAACTAAGTGTGTGTGTGTGTGTGTGTGTGTGTGTGTGTGTGTGTGTGTGTGTGTGTGTGTGTGTGTGTGTGTGTGTGTGTGTGTGTGTGTGTGTGTGTGTGTGTGTGTGTGTGTGTGTGTGTGTGTGTGTGTGTGTGTGTGTGTGTGTGCGCGCGCGCGCGTGTTTTGTGTGTGTGTGTGTGTGTGTGTGTGTGTGTGTGTGTGTGTGTGTGTGTGTGTGTGTGTGCGTACTCGTTCCATTCCACTCCATTTCCTGACGTCTCCACATCACTGCCTTCTCATGGCGAGCGACAATTAGTCTACCGATAACTGTGTCCGCGAGTGTAAAACATCGCGATGAAATTCGCACCCTACAACAACTCACAAGCTGCACTGGTAACGCAGCGCATATTATCTACACCAGGTAGGTGGCACTTCAACATTGCCATCTCGGACTCAAACCTGCAGCTTTCGATGAAGCAGGTTTTATCACTGCCCTTTCCCGGGCTATCACGGTGCAATTGATCGAAATAGGTGGCGCTTTGACATTGGGCATTTCAGACACAAACCCAGCCCACCTGGTGTTTTCTTCTAAGGTTGGCCCTACCGTTTCAACTGTGAGCAGGCCGACAACATATGTTCACTGTAACTGTGCCACTTTTCATCAAATTCACCATTCGGTCTCACCATGAAAAAAAAAACAACGGTAATTGCTTTGAATTGAGGAGAAAAAAAAAAAGTAGCAATTGGGACTCTAAAGG